>WBMW01003936.1:123419-135740 GCA_013396635.1 Penelope pileata | reverse complement strand
CCTGGGTTCTGACTACTTCCTAGTTTCTCATCCCTTGCCAGCTTGAGAGCCTTGAACCTGTTACCCAGGGACACTGCGGGGGTTGGTGGCACCGTATCATCAGCCCAACCAGATGAAAGTCAGAAGGTATGAAATCCGGTCTACACAGTGGGTGTGGTAGGACAGTCCAGGCAACATTGGCAACATGGTCCATGGTCTTCAAACTGGTATGGGGCCTGGTGTTGCAAGAGAAAGGTTGTCTTCTATTCTGGCCTGACTCTGGAAGTTCAGGGCTTCAGCTTGGTCAGCATTGCAATGTAGTTGTCAGAGTTCCTCATTTGTCCCAGTCCTAGGCAATCCAGAAGGATCACCCCTTTCCTATTCCAAAAGACAGTGCACATCACTCTACCTGCTGTGGGCTGTATCTTGAATGTTTTTTTCAATGGAGAATTCACATCTCACTGATCCATGGACTGCTGTTTTTACTCCAGCTCATAGTGGTGACACCACATCTCATCACTGGTAATGATGTGATCCAGGAAACTGTCACTTTCAGCCTCATATTTGTTCAATAGGTCCTGACAAACTGGCATGTGGTGTTTTTTCTGTTCCTCTGTAAGCATTCATCGGACCCACCTGGTGCAAACTTCGCAATATTCCAATGTTGTCACCATCTTTACAATGCACTGAAGCCAATATTCAGCTCCATACACAGTTCCCTGGTTGTAATCCACTGATTCGTATGGATGAGCGGATCGAGACGCTCTTCATTTCGTGGTGCAACAGCTACGCATGGCCATTCAGAATGTGGCTCATCTTTCATGTTGCTGTCACCACTGCTGAAACGCACCACCCACCACCTCCCTGTGTTCAAACCCACTCTTTGGTCTCCAGAAACATTCAGCAAATGTCAATGGGTGCTATTTTTTCCACATAGAGGAATTCAGCTTCACACCTTCACTTCATATGCGCTTCCATGTCAGATGCCATTGTGTCAGACTGCCCCTCTGCTGCCATCTGTCACATGCAATAAAATGTAACTGGTGGGAAGATTCACCCCTGTACCGCCATACCACCAACATCTGCCTCTGACATTGTGGGCCAACATAATAAAATAGGAGGCATAACTTTCAGAGCACCCCTCACAGAACTTTATCAGGTGTTCAAAAGGAGGTTTGAGAGGAGCTAATATAGCAACATAGTGAGATTTTGTTCTCTCTTTTCCTTATAATTTCTGATATTCATCAGTTACTTTCCCACCATAAGTAGTTCCAGACCTCTTTCTGAAAGATAATGGTTATCAAGTGAGCCACCTACTACGTATCTATAATTAGGGTATTTTTACCTCATGTGCATGGTGTTATACTTGTCAAGATTTAGTTCAGCTGTTTTATTGAAAAGTCTTTCAATATTTTGAGATCTCCCTGGTTTCCTTTTCTGTCAGCTTTATATTCATCTAGTTGGCATAATAATTTATCACCACAAAATTCTGTCCTTTCACAGTTTACCCCTTTTCCAGATGGTTATAACCACATTAAAAACAAACAAACAAAAAATTTAGCTCAGATTCTGAGGTGTCCACTCTCATTGTAAAATCTGATTATTTAACCTTATGCTTAGTTTTGTATCTTGCACATGACAGAGTAACTTCTTTAAGAGATTTTGATATGAGTCTCTGTGAAAAACATATCAATCAGGTGACATTTACCTTACAAACTCCTTCAGATATATCTAGTAGATTTGTGAGGTAGGAGTCCTCAACAGAACTTCTGCTAACTCCTTTCCAGTACATGATATTTATCCATGCATCCACTATTAAAATATTTAATTGTGTAGAAGAAAAGCTGACTGAAAATATCAACCAGATTTATGGGCCAGTAATATCCAGAATTTCTCCTGGAGTCTGTTTGAACTCTGCTGTCACATTTGTCAGTGACTTCTGGCCTCAAGACACTGATTTAAACCATAGGTTACATACCACAGTATGACTGCTCAGCAATTTCATGTTTGCATTTCTTTACAACTCTGGGATGATTACCACCCTGTCCTTGTAATTTAGTACAGTGAGTTTTATTAGTTTGTTCTGAAGCTTCTTTTATTAATATTTTTAATTGAGACATTTCCTCAGACTCACCACCTGTGAAGAATTGCTTTAAGAACTGCCCTGACCTTCTCTTCAATGAGAACTGATGCAAGTAATTTAGCTCCTTCTGTTCTTGTTTATCTATCTTGAGAGCTGCTTGTGATCAATGATCAGTTCCACCGATGGTCTGGTGAGCCACTTCTTTCTGATGTTGTTAAAAAGGTTCTGAACATTTAGCTGGGGCTTCTTCAAAACAGGACTTTCTGGACTTACCTGTGATTTTACACTTAAGATCACTTAGATACTCCTGCTTTTTTCCTGTTTTGGACATGACTTCTGTTTTTAGGAGGTTGTTTCTGTATTTTAGAACCTTGCTCTGCAGTTTAATCACACTGTTGTGTTGCTTTTAAATGCTTTTGTTATCCTCCTATTTGAGGGAATTCAATGACTCTTAGCATATACTATGATGTTACGTAAAGTCTCCAACCCTATGTAAACTTTTTTTTCCTCAAGTTTTCCTTTCCTTTTCAAAATTTGAATGTTACTATTGAAGAAGTCTGATCTCCTTTTGCCTGTATTCACACTTGCTTCTTGACTTCTGGGAACATTAATCTCATGATGGCAAGTAATTGAAGTCTCTCGTTACTATCATTTTTGCCCCACTAATTATTTTAGAATTTTGTGGTTAAGTGTCAACATTCTGGTAATCTGACTGCAGCTCTAATATTACACTTCTGTAGCTCTAATATTACACTTCTCATATTTATAACATAATTCAGAGATTCATGTACGCATACATAGACACTGATAGCATCTTTACCTTATTACCCTTTACTATAAATGCATGCTTACTACTCACACAGTATCCGTTCCTACCCGAGAAGAATTTCCCATTGCCAAACTATGTCCTATTTTTGTAGACCATTCTTTCAATTCACCAAATTAATTTAAAACTCTCATTATGGCTCTCTGTGGGCTTCTGGATCCTATGGCTTGAAATCATTGACAAATGTAACAAGTACACCAAGTTAGGAGTTAAAATATTTAATGGTATTGAACCAGGATAGAATCTTAAAATAATTCTCCACTTTTGACAGTAAACCATTGTTGAATTCCTTTTCCAGTCACTGTAGTTTGCATATAAATGAGGATACCACGTAAGAAAACATGAAAAGCCTTCCTGAAATCCTGTTAGATTCCACTTCTCATTTTCTCAAGTCCTATTAATCATTAAGAAGGAAATTAGATAACTTGTCACAACTTGTACTTGTCAGGTACATGTTGGCTTTCACATATTCCCCTTATCTTCTAAATGCTTAATAATACTGTCTTCTGTTACTTGTTTCAGTATTTGGGGAAACTGAAGGTAAGCTGACAGGCTTGTTAAATCCTGGGCTTCTCTTTTTCCTTCTTCTTTAAATACAGATAGTGTGTTTACAGTATTCCAATCTTTGTGTCTTATAATACAGGATGAGTTAACATCAATGGTAAATTAATGGCATCTAACTACTCTTTTGCTATGGAATAGCCCAGAGCTACTACAATCCTCCATGGGCTATTGCTTGCTCCTTTGCACAGAGCTAGCTGAACACACTAGCTGTCTGGGACTCTGTCTATGCTATATATTCTTTACCATAAAAACGGGGAGATTTGCCTGACTAGTGATAAGACCAAATTAATTTGGTTTGCAGAAGTATTCTCCAGTATCTATATTGCTTAATTCAAATTGATATATTAACCATGCAATGAGTTCAAGAAGATGTATTAAAAGTGAAGCAAATGACAGAGTTAATATACCTGGGCGGCAGCTGGTGTGGTGTTGGACAATGTATTTTGAGTGGCCAATTAAACATCATATTCTAAGTTATTTGTGAGGAAGTATTAGAAAAGTGTGCTGAGCTGAAGAACGAATAAAAAGCAAAACCTTTTATTTAACACATTAAAAAAAAATTGGGAAATGCTGTGGGATAATAAGAGTTTGAGCAACAGTCGTGATGTCCTTCTTCCTGGACAAAATATCCTCTGTCAAAATATCCTCTGCCAAAATACCCTCTGCCAGTCTCATTTCAGTTAAATTTCATTAGCCTGGAAGCCATAAGGGTACTGACAAAATGTTAAAGAGAGACACAGTATGTTGGCATCAGAGCAGATGAGCCCTGCTCATTATAAGGATTCACTTTCTGTTTGAGGTTTGATTCCCTGAGACTATTTGTCATTGCTGTCTGTTTCCAACCTGAATGGAGGCTGCTGAAATTATATTGCTTGACATAACTGCCTGCTTCTCTTACTTCTGTAACCACTTCCAAATCTTCTGGTGCCTGATTTTTTTGCGTGTATCTTTCTTATGTATTCATGGAGCTTGAACACTGAACTAGAAAGACCTTGCGTCAATCTTTTCTTCACATTTGTTGCACAATCCCTTTTGTCCGGGTCTGTGTTTTGCTTTGTACATCCCAATTTGTACGTTTTGTTTATTGTCATTGACTTTATTTTAACAGAAGTGTCCTTTATTTTCATCTCCTAGTCCAAATTAGACATGCCATGTACAACTACCCAAGAAGCCAATCTAAATTGCAGCACAAACGCAAACTGTGTTTAGCTTTAATGTAGTGGCAATCAACTGTCTACTTGAATTAATTTCATCTCCTTTTTCTTTTCTATTGTTCTAGCCTCACTTACTCAGGAAGCAAGATTTACTCAGTCATACTTTCTGTCCTTCTGAGTCTTGCAATTGCTTTGGAACCTTCTTGAAAATTTCAGCCAATTTTGAGAGTGCTCAAGGTCTCAGTGTTATAACAAGCTGAATGGAGCCAAGCAGACTCCCACTGAGAACAGAGCTGCAGCTCAGCTCATTTATATGGATATGTACTGTATGCATAAAGGACACTGCTAAACTTCCATCCAAAAGAGAAGATTCTGTTAAAACTTGTCCTCTCTTGGACACAGGAAGACTAGCTTACCAGCTACCTGCCACTGGTATTAATTAGGCAATGCACTGTTTCCTGTTTCATTCATGTCATCATGTAATTTATCATTTCTAGTCCTTCTTTATATGAAACAGTATTTTAATGCTAGTATTTAGCTAGTTTATATATTGGATTTCTACAACATGTTGTCTTTAGGATTTTTGATAGCATTGTATCTGAAATTCAGCTTTCTTCTTTTTTGTTTTTGTGGTTTATCCTTGGATATCTTGAAGTACTTGTATTTGTTACTTGATGTTTAATATCTTGCAAGCTTGCTAATGAAATCAGAATTTCCCAAACAAAATTTTAAAGGTTGTCATTATCCTGCAATATATGACTTGATGTACTTACAGACACATAGACTTCACAAATAAGCTCATGAAAATTGTTTTTTCCTTTTGAGTATAAATAATCTTCTTATTTCTGGATTTGCTCTGATTAGACCTAAGGCCTGTATGCTTATGTTTACACTACATTTGCTGCAAATACCAAGAAAACAGTTAGCACAGAGGATAATCTCATTACAAGTCATAAAACCACAGGAAACTTGGCTTCATACATTCCCCTGCTTGCTCACTCTTCCTTGACTTCCTACCTTTTCCTACCCTTTTCAGTTATGCTTATTGCTGTCTTTCTTGCATTAATTTTGAGCTTCTGCATCCAATTATCTCCTTTCCAAACTCTTTCTCCTCTCTTCTCATAAATCTCTTTCATTTACACTTTCCCTCTTCAAAATACCTCCTAGACAAGTTTCTCTCACTTTCCTATTTCTCTAAACTACCTCCCCTGCTCCCCACCCCTTCCCACACTATATCCATAGGACTGCACATGTATGTACGCACACATACATAATGTCTGTGCAGACAAAGAGAAGCAATTTTTCCATGTACAGTTTCCTCCAGTACCTTCCCCTCACCATCACATTTAGGGATAGGTTTACAACTATACTTCTTTATCTTCTCCATTGAAAGGTTTCAGAATTACATATATCTCAATCAAAGGATTTATGGAAGTATGCACCTCACTCTGTTGTGTATTTATATTTTCTATTAATCAGATTAATCAAGGATGAGAACATGAATTAAATTAACTTTATGTTCCTTCTGTAGGACGACTGTGCAGGGGAAGAAATCACTGGACTGGATGAAAACTACATGTGGTAAGAAGATGAAAATTCATTTTATTATACTGTAGGCAAGTCTTTCATGTTTCCTACTGTATTTGATAAGGTTTTTTTTCTTTTTGTTAGATAAGTACTGTTAGAAGCACTTTTTTTTTTTCCTCAAGTTAGGTAGATAACAGTAAAGTAAAAGGGAACAAAAAGTAAGAAGGGAAGACTATAGAGAATGATGCCTTTCATAAAACCAAATTATTTTTAAGTTGAAAATCATGCTATACCTGCTAGCAGTCCATGAGGAGGAAATGAGAATATTGGAACTTCTTGGAGAGCTGAGGTAAGTTCCCAATAGCATACGTGCCCAAGCCCCACTCATAAACTACACAAGCTATGTCTTCAATGCAGTTACGCTTTTTTTCCTCATTTCTTGTGTAAAAGAGGGTTACTGACCACACTGATCTGGTGATTCAGAACGTTTTTGGTGGCTGCTGCTAGTCTCATGCAGTTATTTTCACTTATATAGATTTTTTTTTTCAAGAAAGTGTGTACTCTGTATGCTACTTAATTCTCATGCCAGAAAGTATTGTCAGAAGAACGTACAGCACCAAAATGGGAAACTTGGATTCCAATCCTCATGCATCCCTGCTCGAGTCTGAACCACCTGTGCATGCTTTCCAGGAATGTACTGTAATCACCAGCTAAATATTTCTACGGTAGAATTTTTTTTTTTTTTTTCATGCCTCCATGTGAAGTTGGATCACAGTGCAACCAGGAATCTAAGCTGAAGGGTACAAAGCGAAAAAACAAAATCTGAATCAGATTTTCAACCTGTGATCAGATGATGACAAGGGTCTCCTAGGGGACGGATGCACTGCAAATTGTTCAATTTGCTAAACTTTATACCAGTGCACCACAAAGAACAGAAGGAAATTAGGCCCCATGAGAGGTCTAGTTAATTATGAGTTTTACTGACTCTCTAAATAAATGAATTACGGGTAAGATAATACAAATACTAGTTTATTTTTACTCCCAAGGGTAATGAAGCCTTGTGTTAATTGAGGAACAGAGCGTGAAGATGCAGCTGCCTGTTAGAATGGAGTACATACTGACTAAGATTCAGAATCATTCTAGAGCAGGGTGATTCCGTAAGACACTATCAAGGCTAAGATATAAAGGTAATGTAAACTTTACAATCATGAAAACATAGATTTGATGCAAAAATAAATGAATTTGATTTCAAGATTTCACCACCAAAAATGTGAGCATTTAAATACATGCGTTTTAAAACTGTGAAATATTGTAAGCAAGTTGCATTTGGGCTATAAAATGGCATGGAGAGAACTATTTCACATCTTGCTTCATTTTAGTGCATAAAAACCTCTTAATATACTTTTTTGTAGTGACTGACCCAAGAAAAAGAGTTGTCTCCATGATGCCACCTTTATCTGAAAGTCAGCATGTCTGTGCTCTAAAGACTTGTTTATGCATTTCCCACTAAAGCATCATTGGACGTAAATAAACAAACAGCACTGGGAATCACAAGCAGAACTTGGTATTGTTTTCCTCTTCTCCAAGTTAATCACATTCTCAACAGAATCAGCCTGCCTTTGTTAATCTCCTTTTAGCCCCCTAGCCCTTGCATTCCTGATTGAAGTGTGCCTTGTGCTTAACAAAAGGGGTCTCTAACTTGTAGTTTAGGATTTAGAAATCAAGGTCTTCTTCTTCATTGGCGAATGTTCTACCCATCTGGCCATCATGGATGCAGAGGCTCTAACAAAGGAGCCTTAATGTGCCTGAAACAGTCTGAATTGCTCTCAGGCTTCTGTACCTAACATTTGTTTAATCTGGAGTTTATGAACGCACTGTTCATCACAGGATGCCATCAGTGAGCAGTGTACTAAGGAATGCTGGAATATCTGTCTATGCAGTAAAACATTTTATGACTGGAATTTGTGATACGGTTTGATTAGTGTACGTTGTGTGGGAGATCCGTCAGAGTTTATAAACTCTACCTTAATTCCTGCAAAACCAAACTCTGCTCAGTGCAGTGTCACAGCATTAGTTCACTTCAACTTAGAATTACTTTCTCCTAGGGAAAGCTATTGCAAAGTTAGGTACTTCATCCAAAATACACCCAAATACAGAAAAAAAAACCCAAAAAACCAAAAAACCAGTGGTCATAGGGTATGAGCAAAAGTTTTACTAATCCAGCCTTACAGCTCTTGGATGTATAAACAGATGGCAAGACATCTCAGCAGGTGTTACTACCAGCGCTTTGGCAGAACAAAACCTCTCAGTGGACACTAAACCTACTTTAAAAACTATTTGAGAGAATGCTTCAATATCCTCTACCAAAAAAATACCTCCCTTGCTGGAATATTTCATTATACATCTTGGAAACAAAATCCACTAACTAAGAGAAATTGCTCTGAATTTTGGATTTCTCAAAGCCATTAACCACAACAGAGAAACAATTTTAAAACAATTTGATCATGAAGTTGTAATAGAACTCTCAGATCGAAACATGTCCCCAGTTCCATATAATGTAAAAGGCAATGAATAAACAGAGAAGCTGTTTAAAAGCCTGCTCGTTATGTTAAGAACATTACCCAGAGGAGAAAAGCTAAACTCAAAAAACTCACCTAGTTTTCTGCCTAGAATTTACAAGAAATGAATCAAGAGGATTTTCATCCTTCTATTTGTTACATGGAAGAGCATCCTGTGCTTTTTAATGATATGTGTAGGTTTAGCTCTGAAATACAAATGCTCACTGGATACCATACACATTCTCCCTTATGAATGACGTAACAGAAGTACCAAAACCACCGAGAATGGTAGCCAGGGCATCTTCAGTGCACAGGAAGATTAAATAAATTAGAACTCCCAGTCTGCATAACAGACAACTTAGCTTGATCTTAAAACCTTAGAATCTTAAAATCTTCAGTGCTATGGAGGGATGTTGAATGTGCTGTTAAGAAGGATAACTGTTTTTTCACTGATTCTTGCAGAAATATTAATAATTTCTGCAGGAATTCCTACAGCAAATAGTAGGCGATCAATTTATTAGGAAGCGTATTTAACATCTAAAGAAATCCACAGGTTCTTAACTTTGTGGATATCGTTGCCACAGGTTGTTTTGGGTGCTAAAAGTTTATCAGTTCTTTCAGGACTAGAAAAAATCATGGAAGACAGGTGCTTCATTTGAGGCTACAGTAGTCCAAATAAAACTGCTGGTTGTTCACAAATAGGAAACAAATACAGAACTACTTGAGTTATGAATTTTCAGGACTTATGAACTGCACCTGTAAAGTCAGAAAAGTGATCTGAATGTCACATTGTGTTAGTAGAAATGTTACGAGGGATCTCCAAGAGAAAATACAGCACTCGTAACAGAATGTTGAGGTAGTCCTTACCTGAGACCCTGTCCTCTCAAGTTTGGAAAGCAGAAGTGGGCAAACCTAGAGAGTGCAATATGGCAGCAGCAACCTGGAGTGCTGTGAAAGGGAATAGCAGTCATGAAGCCTACACTGTCTGTAATTCTTTCTTTTGGTGTGCTTGGCTATGTAATGGTTTGATTGCAAAAAAGTATTTGCGGTCTGAGAGGGTAAAAAGGTCAGAGAAAACAGTAAAAGAGACTTAGCAGCTTGGACTGCCTTATGGCTTAGCTGCCCAAGCATTCAGTGTCCAGGTCGCGTTCACACAGATCTACCAAAACCTACACTGCTGCTTTAACGTAGACGTTTATCTCTTAGCAGCATCCAGGAAAACACGAAAACCAAGTGTGTAAAGCCCCAACTCTGACTGTAGTGGATTCTTAGCCTAGATACAGGCACTAGTTAGTAGTAATTGTCCTACGTTGATTGGTTAGCAGCACAATCTTTTTGTTTGGTGTCACAAATAATAGCAGAACTCTTAAATCTCTGAGGTTTTTTGCATGCATTGCTATTTCTTTCAAATTTGAAGAGGAAAGAGTTTGTAATATTTTTGTTCTGAAATACCCTCCAGCTGAACAAACTTTATTACTGATTTAATGTTAAACCTAAATATTATTGTAACTTACATAAATGCTCACCTTTGAACCTCGCTGAATTCTTGTCATGGTGATTCCTTCTGGTAGCTGACTCTACTAGCTCATTATGGAATGTGTGAAAATTACTCCGTATTGCTTTGGAATCTCTACCTTTTGATTTGAATGCTTCCTCATTTGTGTAAGAAAAAAAATAGCAGTTTTTGCAAAGAAAAACCAACAGAAACCCACAATTTTTATTCAAGAAGTTTTATTATAAAGTACTTACAGATTTCAATTCTCTTTCAAATTTAATGGAGGAATGTTGAATTTTTCAAAGTTGGGAAACATCATCTCCCTGTTCTTCATTTAACCAATGAAACAGAAGTTGAAAGTGAGTTCCAATTTACCCTGTTGCATGAACAACTGCAGCACTGTGTTGCTAAGTGAGCTTTACATCTTGATCAGAAATTCTCAGGCACATGGGCCAGTCACTGGCTGAAAGGACTCCTCTCTGCAGGTACCCTCCTGGAGGCACCTTCTGCTGGGTATTGCGTAGGTACCTGGTCTGTGCTGGAAACTTTGTTCTGTAAGAGAGACACCTTGCACAGGACTGGCTATCTGACTGATCAAGGTTTGGGTGCATTTGCTTGACAACAATTCTAATTGGCTATATTATGAACTATATGATCAGTTAAATGCAACAATATACAAATGAGGGTCTTCCACCTAGAAACAAGTTATGTCAGCTTAGATAGTGAGATTCATACATGCATGGAACACTGCCCATTTTTTTCTTTCTGATCTTTCTTAAGAATAGGATACAAAATCATGAATATGCATTCAAGACACAATGTTCCTCCTACTTCAAAATTTACAACAGCGGCACTGCAAGAATGGATGATGGTCCTATATTGAACCAGATACCCACCTCTTCTGGGAGGTGGGGAATGTTAATTCTCCAAGTTTGCTACTTCTTGGGCAAGTGCCACTGTTGGTGGGCAGTTCTGCAAACAGGAGTTGACAGCTGTGTGTTTGGCACTCGGTTACCCATGAGCTTTGTAGTTCTACCCAAGTGCTTATGTGTGGGCTGAACACAGCTACATGGTTGGGTGGAGTTCAGCCTTTTTCCTGTCTTCTTGACAAGGCAGCAGAGCTCAGGATGTAGCTAAGCTCAAGATAAAAGCACTTCTGGACAGACACCAAGACCTGTGTCTGAATGCCTAACGTGAAGGTTTCAGCTGAGTTCTGCCACGATGCTGCTCGATGCGAGACTGTTTGAACCATTCTCCCAAACATAAGACACCTCAAGTTCACTAATCAAAGCTCAAATGGACTTTACGAGGCTTGAATTTTGCCTTCTGTTGCTTCAGAAACAGAGGAGTTATTGGTGAATGCAACATCTGCATTTTACAAAGACTGTATTGCTTACAAGTGGTGGCCAGAGATGGCAAAGACTCTCAATGTCTGATCTGAGGAACAGCATGAATGAGACATTACATGGACAGTACACATGACTTTGAACTTTGCCCGAAACCATGAATTCTGTCTCCATTAAGCAGCAGTTCTATCACGAGCCGAAGCTCGACACATCATTTCCTTCTCAGTACCATCACTCAGCACTTTTCCCATAAAGATGTGTTTATTCCTTGCATTTCCTTACAAAAGGTTTTCCTCAATGACGGAGGAAAATTTTCTTGAAATGGAAGAAGATGCACTCGTTTCTCCTGTCCTTTCCTTTGGCAAAAATCGAGCATTGCCTTTCCACACCCCTGGGCTGCCAACAGCGAAGCACTGCAGCACAGCCGTGGGCAGGCACTCTGGGGAAAGGTGTGGAGACCCTGCCCTCAGTGCAGCCCAACGTGCTCTTGCTGAATTGGGAAACACACCTCGCAGAAACCTCTCTCAGAGGGTTACTCTGTCCTCCGGGTGTTGAAAACACTGATTTACCCTAATTCACGGCGAATTCACCACAACAATAGTTTTTTTTTTAAAGCCTGCAATGGACAGGACCAGGCTGAGACAGGGCAGAAGTGACACCTCGGGTGCCAGTGGCTTCTGCCACAGGTGTCCGAGCAGCGGGCACCTCCCGGCACCTCAGCACATCTGCGGGCACCGCGGGCGCAGGGTTTCGGGCGAGGACCGAACCGCGCTCCCGCCAACCGCCTCA
>WBMW01003936.1:74617-123131 GCA_013396635.1 Penelope pileata | reverse complement strand
CTGGGGCGGGATGCGGGCGCGGGGGTCGCGCGGTGGCAGCCGCCGCGCTTTGGTGACTGGCGGTGCGCTCCTCTCGGCAGGGCCGGGCCGCTGGAGGTAGGCGGGAAGTAGCGGTGCGCGCGGAAAATGCCGCTGAGGGACAAGTGCTGTCAGACGGACCACCACCACCACGGGTGCTGCGAGCCAGGTACGTGCGGCCGTCCCGGGAGCTCGGGAACCGCGGGGCGAAGCGTGTGGCGCTGGGGAAGGGCCGGGGTGCGGGAAGCGTCCGAATTCTGCTGGAAATGTTCTTAAGTTCCCTCCAGCTGTCACGCTGGGTTACGTCAGCACAGCAGCCCCTCAGTTCCCGCGGGACTTGTACCTCCCTGGACATTTCTGGTAACCTTTTGCATTCATGGAGGATGCTTTTACTTCATGTCTCCTCCGGTGAGCTCCACTGAACTCGGGGATCTTCTTCTCAAGTGGGGAAAAGCCCGGAGAGTCTTGAGCCTGCGGTGCGCATCCTGCTGCCCCGTGACATTAAGTGTGCCCTCAGCAGAGAGGGCTTTGGAGTCCCAGCCAATCTGCTAGATGTTTTAATTGTGATGCCCACTGTTAAAATTGGTACCCTGAAAGGAAGCTTGGTTCCTTTCTTCTTGCCTTATTGTAGAATTTGTTATCTGGATGCCTTTGTTTCTTTGGGAAAGAAAGGCACCAGTTTTTGGAATCAATGCTTGAAAGCCTGCACGTGGCAGCTCTGATAATGCTCCTTTAATTAAAAGTAATTTGCAAGAAGATATTGTTTAGCTGGTAGAGACACTTTTTTTGTGTTTCAGATGAAATGGTTTTGAGTTGTTTTAGTGTTTTATAAAGGCTGAAATACTTTTCTTGCCTCACAAATAGGGGTGATGTTATGTCTGCTTCCTGTATGTCACCCCTTGGTGTTGGTGGGTGTTGCATGCGCGTGTTAGAGGCAGTGTCCAGCCCAAAGGACACTGTTTGGAAGAGGATGGAATAGGCTCTTGGAACACAATATGTCATTGTGTTAGAAATCCCTAAACGATTAGCTGATTTGTGATGGCTGCTGTGTGTTCATATGTATAATAGTACCTTATGGGGCCATCGTGGCCGTGTGGAGTGTTCATTTTATCATTCTTTTCTTGGATCATTTTTCTTTCTGATGTTCTTCTCAGCTTGAATTTATTTATAATACATCTAAAAGAGTAATATTCCTGTTAAAATGTTTAGTCTTTGCAGCCAAGAAATCTAAATAATTTTGCACTATGCTGCTAGTACACTTTATTAAAAAGAGAGGTGCTCACTACTTCCATTAAGAATGGAAACCTTAGAATAGGCTAAAAGCCCTGCCAGGTGGGCAGTGCAGGAGCCACTTTATGAACTACAAATCTAGTTATTTTGTTAGTAACAAAGAAGACCTGTCTGGTGATATAGAAAACTTGTGCTTGAGCAAGTGCTGTTATTCGTGTAAATTTGTTTTTCCACCTTAGCAAAGTTTGGTTGTCTTATGCACGTACAACAGTGGAATGCTGTTAATTCCATGTGCATAAATACTGTTTGTCAAAATAACTAATAATCTTCCTGATCAGTAAATGTTTTAGTTGTAATAGATTTTATGAAGATTGTAAGGTGGAATTAAGTTTTAGAAATAAGACGTTGCTTCTGGGGTTTGTTGTTTTGGTTTGAACAATGGGAGTCAAATAGGCTGTTCTGGGGAGTTGTCTTTGGTGGAAACTTCTGATGAGCCAGTATGGTTTTGTATTTTTATGTTTTTGTGTTTGATGCATGCAGCTTTGATTACACACTTTGTTTGAATGCTCAAAATTACAGCATACTGTCAGAAGATATAATGGCTGGAAAAGTCACTATCTGATTTTTTTTTTTGATTGATGAGAATTTTTGACTATGACAACTTGTACTGTAGCCTTGGCCTTCTTAGCTAGCTAACTGTATACTTAGAAAATCTTTAACTTAAATTAAAAAAAAAAACAACAAAAAAAACCACCCATAGTTCTCTCAAATGGCTTATTGTCTCTTACGTATTTCAGTGCATATGTTGGAACCTGGTGATCCTCCGTTATTACAGCAGCCTCTGCAAACATCAAAGTCTGGTATTCAACAAATCATCGAGTGTTTTCGATCAGGTATGAAACCATGCCTTGACTCTTAAACTTCATTACCTTGTTATAACAGTCATTCATATATTTAGCGCATGTTTATGGTTAAACACAACAGAATGCTACCAACATGACTTCACACATTTCTGCAAAATATTTGTAGATCTTTGGTATTACATGATGTTTCTTCTCATACAGATCTTCGTGTATGGGGGTCAAGGTATAGCTCCTGCTGTACAGTCATCTTTCAAAACCATTTTTTAAAGAAATAGCTCGTTCTTCTGTTTTATGTCATCCTATCAGCTGTTGTTAATGAATTCTTCCTAAGCCTCTTAAGAGGCAGAGAAAATTCAGCGTTTGCCTTGAACTTTTTAGTATTGCTGTATCATATTACTTTCACGGTGTTCTTTGAATCTTTTCTGGAGCTGCAATTCATAGCAGTGAACCTAAGAATAACAAGTGAGTGTTTGGATGAGCATACCAAAGATGATTGAAACCTGTGATGTTTTCAAGCTGGTTCTGCACTTCTGGTGTGACAAAACAAACATTTTATTTTCACAAGCCTTAGTCTAAGAACATAGCAGTTACTTGAAAAGATAATACGTAAAACAACAGAGTTTTATGTATATGAAGTAGGTGTTTCACGTTTAAGTCATTGCTGATATGCAGTGAGAGAAATGTCTGGGATGAGTCTTGTAGAATGGCACAATATTGTTCATGTTCTCCACTTGTATTTAAAAACTTAATACAAGAAGGATGTGAGAGTCGTCATTAGTAACCTTATTTATAAGAAGTGTCAGTGTTGAAATTTGCATAAAGCCTCAAATATATGTGGCAGCCTTCTTTCACTGGATGCAGCTTAATGGAATCTCTGTTGGCAATAGCACGAGCTAACTGCAGGTAGTCTGTCTTAAGGCTGCTTCCAGATTGTCCTTGCTGGCATTTGTTAAACTGATAGCTTACCTTGCTGTCTTCAGGGCAGTCAGACAAAACAAAACGACTTGGACCAAGGTTGTGCTAGCTATTTTTGAACAAGCAACATTTCATTATGCTAAAAAACTGTTTTCAGTCTTATAGTAGACTTGAAGAAATGGAGATGAAAGCCATGACCATGAAAGGAGTTTTAGCAGGAGGCTTCTTCAGTCATACAGAGCATTAAGAATAACAGATTAATTAGTAACTACTTTCTAATAATGTTAGATTCAAATACACTAAATAATTATAATACAGTAAACATTCTAACAGAATTTTCTAACTGCTGTAGAACAGAATGTTCCTGTGTAAGAAAGTGAAATACTACTGAGATTTTTCCTGAATAGTTAAATTGCTCGCTAAAGACATAACCTTGGGTATTTCTGCCAGACAATTATTTGCAATGGCTGATGTTCTGTAGCAGTTTCTTTTGAACATGGTGCTATTTTATCATCTACGTTTACAAATATTAACATGATTTGGCAAAGTATCGCTTGCCCCATTAGATGCAACTACAAAACGGAGAACTTTGGTAAGCAGGAGGAAGCGTATGCTGGCAGAAAGCTGACTGCTTGCTGCCGCAGTCTGCAGTTGGTGAAGAATGTGCAGATGCTTACTTTTTCTGCCTGATGTGTCAACAAAACCAGTGCATGTTTTAATTTCTTTTCTGTTTCAAGAAGTTGTAAAGGTCTGTTGTTTAATTCACAAGGACTCGTTATTTTACTCCTACTTATGAAAAGCTTCACAGTTGCATAAAGAAGATTTGGAGCCAGAAGGACCACTGCATCTTCTAGTCTGACTCCAGTATAAGTCCTTAGAATTCTTAGGACCAATAGTTTGAATTAGACAAAAACATTTCAATTCTGAATGGAAGAGAGTGAACTGTCAGTATTATGTGAGAGAGAGAGAATGAGGAACTGATGTGTCTCCTTGATTAGGAAATAGAAGGTGAATTAGATTCCTTTCATTTGAGAGGAATGTGGCTAGGACAAGCATTGACTGCAGAAGTCAAATTACAGTTCATGGTGTGCTCTCACCAAGCTTAAGGCTTTTTATTTGGATTGTAGTTAGTGACTTACTGGAATTTTATCTACATGGAGCATCTTCAGTTTTGTTCAGCTGGGTTTTCATCAGTGTTTTTCTTTATATGCAGAAATTCAAATGTCTGGGGGTGAGATTACAGTAAATAATGTGTCCTTAGTTATACAGTTTTTAAATTTGGGATTTTTCAATAAATATAGTGCAGGTCAGATAAAGATTAGGTTGGTAACTCTTGAGGAAAGAGCAGTGGGAGGACAAGACAAGAATGTGGGGCAGTAGCCCTGGAGAGACATAGAGAAAGAAACTGGATGATAGCCTCAAGTAGTCAATGGTTTGGATCCTGTTTTTGAGAACAGAAGAAGGAAAAGATATTGTGCTTTACTACAACTCAGTTGTAAAAATAAATAAATAAAAACTTCACAGTACTGTTATTAAGCCAAGGAATGGAAAGCTAACTTGATAAGGTCTATTCATATTGAATAACTATCAAGTATTATGGAATTATTAACATTTGAAAAAGTTCTTTTGGAAATAATTCTTCAGTGTGACTGTTTGGTCTTTAAATGGAATTCTTAATTGCTCATGTTGACCACAAACTTGAGCTTCTGTCTCAGCTGCAAGAATGCTTCTTGATGCCATTTTTGCTATTTCATAATTGTCTGTTCCTTTGTTTATACTTGTCAAGTTTCGTTGTAGTTTTGCTGTTTTGACTAATTTAGATTAATTTTGTTTTGTTCCTTTTAAAAATAAAATCGAGTTAGAGCAATTAGCTGAATTTTTTTAGCTCCTGTTTCCTTGTGGTTTGGCATGGGTAAGTATTCATTTAATAATCCATTGCTAATTGTAGGTGTTATGTTCATAATTTTAGCAAGATGTGAAATGAAGGGGTGCATTTGAAGTGTAACGTAAACAATTAAAGGACTCCGTTTAAGAAAGCCAAGAGCTGGAAAACATTAGTGATAGTAGATCAAACTTTTTTTTCTTGAATATACAATGTATACAGTAGTCTGGAAAACTGGCACATTTTGTTGAGCTACCTGTGTTTTAACAGAAAAGTTTGTGACTTAAATTATGTCTGTATTTGCTTTCAGCAGGCTGAAAAATACATCTCCAGTTCCATTTTCTTGCATAAGCACAATCACCTTGATCTTGAGTCAGATCCCTAGATGTAGAAACAATGTTGTAGATCTGTTAGCTCTTTGTGTTTTGTTCTATGTTCTGTAGTTTTTGTCCTTATCTGGTATTTTATTATGTGAAATCGCTGTATATTTCTTGCTTTCATAATGCTGTTGGACAAGCTTAAACAAGAAACACTATGAGCTTACTTAAATGCTCTAGGTGCTTATTCTTTCCTGTTAGGCAGTTGTATTATAGCAGCCAGGTACTGCACTATGGAATCCTCGTTAACAGAAGCTGTTGGTTTTGGTCTAAATCATTGTTCTATACTTTCACTGTAAACTGTAATGTGTGTAGACTGTAATTTTTATTTATTCATTTCTCAAACTAGGCTCGTTTTCATTGTGGAACTTGGAGTACATATCATAACCTTAGTGCAGTGAAGTAGCGTTAAAGCAAGATGAAATACTGATACAATTGTCATATTTTAAAATGTTTTCACTTTCATGGGATGATGTGTGTTAAAAGATGAACAGAAACCTTTGAGTGTAATGTTTCTTTTATTGCAGGAACTAAACAACTTAAGCATATCTTGTTAAAAGATGTGGACACCATTTTTGAGTGTAAATTGTGCCGGAGTCTCTTCAGAGGATTACCAAACTTAATTACTCATAAAAAATTTTACTGTCCTCCAAGTCTTCAGATGGATGATAGTAAGTTTTATTAATTGTAATACTTAATAAAGCTACCTGAAATTGAGAAGCTTACTTTTTTGTACCACTTATACAAACACTAGAAACGAGATGCAAAAAAAATGACTTGGAATTAAATTTCAGAGCTGATGTGTTGGTGGCTTTTATGGAAGCAAAGAAGCTACAGCACTGAATTAATATGCGTTAACAACTGAGACCCATGTTCATGTCACAATTTGATATCTAGTTTATAGGTCCAACCCTTTAATGAAAGGTGTCACTGTTAACATTTCTTATTCCTTCATTCCCTTTTCCTTTCTTGTTTTCTTCCTTTTTTTTTTTTTTTTTTTTTTTGTTGTGAAAGATAATGAGAAGCATGCCAAAGGACTGGGAAATTGAATCTCTCATAGAAAAGCTTGGATCTAACAAGGCACTTCAGTTTCGGATCAGTATAACTCTAATAGACTTCAGCTGGATCATGTGAAGAACCTGATGTGTCATTTTCTCCTGTACTTGGGAAATAATTAGTATCAGGGGTGTATTCCTTCATTCTTACTCCTGAAACACAGACTAGATCACTCCTTTTAAATAACTGTTCTTTACTTACACTGTACCTCTTTCCCACCACTCCATCCCACCTCCTGCTTCTTTAAGATATTTAATCTTCTTCCTGGGAACCGTTAAGGTGTGTGGGAATGGCACAAAGCTGCACCAGGGGAGCTTCAAACCAGACATTAGGAAAAGCTTCTTTACCATAAGGATGGTCAAACACTGCTCATGCTTTGTAGAGGGGTTGTTGATGCCCCGTGCCTGTCAGTCTTGAAAAGACACTTCGACAATTGCCCTTAATAAGCTTTAACTTTTGGTTAGCTCGAAGTGCTCAGGCAGTTGGACTTTGTGATCTTTGAAGGTCCCTTCCAACTGAACTATTCTATATTCTTGGGGCATTTGTGTGATCGTGTCTAGCCCACTTGCATTTTTGTAAAGACTAAACTTTATTATTAAAAGTAATTTAAATGAAGAAAAAAATAAGTATATCTTCATTTAAAAAGAAAAATAAAAAATGTCTTCAAGACTCATTTCAAGTGATGATGATTTTTTGAGTAAAGCTGAATAGTTTAGAAATGTGTCAGCCTCCGAAATGTTCTGTAAAGCTTTTTGGTTGTCTTTATTGTCTAGATCAGCATTGGTGCAATGAAGATTTTTCTTCCTTAATGAGTATCTTCATACCTCAATATTTCAAAAGCTATGAAATTCTAATTGCATGTGACTTAAATGCAGAGGTGTCTAAGCAAAATAAGGTTACTCTGAGTAGACTTCCAGTCCAGCTCTTGACTAGCCTTCATTTAATTGGCTGCTTAGCTGATAAGTTTCAGTGTTCACTAGGAAGGATGCAAAGGAAAACAATAACACTAGGTGCTCCAAATGAAGAGGATAGTACTAACTTCTCTGAATAAAGCTGCTACCGTGAAGGAGATCTTCAGATCATTGTGGGGAATTTGGAACAGTATCATCTCAGTGCCTCATGTTTGCCTTAGTGCACTGGCTTTTTGGTTGTGTGATGCTGATGTTTAGCCTCCTCTGCTGGAAGCTATATCACTGAACTAATTTGACATTTAAAAACAGAATGGTGCCGAGGACTGTAAGGTCAGGAATAGTATGAAGGCAAGTGCAATTCTTGGTTTTATCATTTATTTTTTGTTTTGTAATACAGAAGTTGTGGGGTATCCATCAAAAATACAGTAGAAATATCAGTACTTTCGGTTCTAAAACATACACATAACATCATTGTGGTAGCCAAGAATATAAATGGTTCAAAAAACATTTGAATAAACTTTTTTGAAAGTAAGTATATTAAAACAGTACTTTAAAGGCAAACTCACGTTTGCAGAGTTTATAGGCATTGGGCAAACAAGGAGAGGAGGATCCCTGTATCTTCCTTTCTTTCTTTTTTTTTTTTTTTTTTTGTCCATTTCAACTCATTGTTGGGGCAGAACACAATACAAACCTCTGAGAAAGCTGAGTGGGGTAATTTCTTGAATTAAATTCTTTCACTGAATTTTGTTTTGAGAAATGAGTTTAAAAAAAAAAAAAAGAAAAGAAAAAACAACTGTATAATACGGAATTTTTCTGTCCTGGCATTTATTATCTTATTCACCCTGTTAACTGTTTTGGTAGTGCTAACAGCTTTCCCTGTTCCAGAATTTAAGTTCTGTCATATCTACTTCTGACTTCATGCAGTGCTCAGGTTAGACAGACATTCCTTAGTTTCTTAAGGACTGTTTAGAGTTCATGGCGAAGAGCTTATTTCCAGATTTAGCTTCCTTTATTGAGAATGCCTGTTTCCAGCAGCGGGAAAAACAGTTTCTAATTATACTTTAGACTTAGCTACACACCTGAAGAACAAGCTCAGTCTTATGTCCTTAATTTTGCAATTGGTACAGTCTTTTAGAGAACAGTTAAATTCCAGGCAAACTAATTTTTAGCTTAGGTGGCTTCCACGTTAGCACACAGAAGGATGTACTTGCAGTGTTTTCTTCTAATGAAAGTGACACTTGTACTAATTTAATAAAAATGATTACTCAAAGCCTCTAAGTGTAAAAGATCAGAAAAATTGTAAACGTTGTGCAAATTCGGTGGCTGAATAGACACAGTGGTGAAAAGACACTTTGAATTTTGAAAAACTAAACTAACATGAAATTACCAAATCATTTAAAAATACCTTTACCTTTTTTTCCACAGACCTCCCAGATATAAATGATAAACAGAGTCAAGCCATAAATGACCTCCTGGAAGCAATCTATCCAAGGGTAGATAAGCAAGAATATATAATTAAATTAGAACCTATAGAAACTAATCAGAATGCTGTATTTCAGTATGTGTCAAGGACTGATAGCCCAGAGGAGAACACGGAAAGTAGTAGTACTCCTGATCAAGCTCCGGTACAGATACAGGAACCCAGCGCTGAGCAACCCAAGACTGTTTCAGCTCCAGCTCCGGCTGGGGAGACTGTGGAATTACCTCCTGCTGATCCTGTTGCAGACAAGGTGATACCTTCTCCTGAAGAACAGCCTCCAGCAGTAACTCCTGAGGTGGACTCTTTGGACAATTCTGATTTTGGCCACCAGTTGATTTGTTGCCTTTGTAGAAAAGAATTTCATTCTAGACGCAGTGTACGCCGACACATTAGAAAAGTGCACAAAAAAAAGATGGAAGAGCTAAAGAAGTACATAGAAACAAAAAAGAAGCCAAATCAGTGCTCCTCAAAAGGACGAAATAAGAACGTTCTTGTAGCATTAGGTAGAAGTTGTCCTGTATGTTATAAATCATTTGCTACAAAAGCTAATGTAAGAAGGCATTTTGATGAAGTCCATAGAGGATTGAGAAGGGATTCCATTACTCCTGATATAGCTACAAAGCCTGGGCAACCTTTGTTCTTGGATACAGTTTCTGCTAAAAAATCTTTTAAGACCCGAAAACAAAAGTCGTCTTCAAAGGCTGAATACAATTTAACTGCATGCAAATGCCTTCTGTGCAAGAGAAAATATAGTTCACAAATAATGCTGAAAAGGCACATGCAAATTGTTCACAAGATAACTCTTTCTGGAAAGAACTCTAAAAGAGAAAAAGGACCCAACAATACTGCCAATGGAACAGAAATAAAACTAAAAGTTGAACCAGCAGATTCTGTAGAACCTTCACCCCCTTCCATTGCTCTTTCTCCACAGAATGAATTAAAGGGAACAAATCATTCAAATGAGAAAAAGAACACACCGTCAGCACAGAAAAATAAAGTTAAACAGGACCCTGAAAACCCTAAATCAACCTCTAAGTCAACCACTAAATCAACCTGTAAATCAACCCCAAAGTCAACTTCTAAATCAACCAACGCATCTGCTGCAGGTGGCCAGCAAAAAACCAGGAAGCCAAAACTTTCAGCTGGCTTTGACTTCAAGCAGCTTTACTGTAAACTCTGTAAACGCCAATTTACTTCGAAACAGAACTTGACAAAGCACATTGAATTACACACAGATGGAAATAACATTTATGTTAAATACTACAGGTGTCCACTCTGCTCTTACGAAACACGTCGCAAACGTGATGTGATAAGGCATATAACCGTAGTTCATAAAAAGTCACCACGCTACCTTGGGAAAATAACTGCAAGTTTAGAAATCAGAGCAATAAAAAAGCCAATTGATCTGGTTCTAAATAAGGTGACAAAAAGAGGCCCTCAGAGGGATGAAACAAAACAGATTGGTTCAAAACACGATGTCACCTCTAATTCGCCCAATAAAAAGTATGAAGGAGCTGATGTTGGCATTGAAGTAAAAGTAACAAAAAACTTTTCTCTTCACCGATGCAATAAGTGTGGGAAAGCATTTGCCAGAAAAGCTTTTCTAGAACATCATAAGAAAACCCATAAGGCAAATGTATCTCATTCACCTGAAGAAAATAAAACCAAAGGCAGAAGTACAAGATCTAAAGCTGTTGTCTGGTGAGGAAAATACAGTGTTTTGTCTTTTCTTTTCCCCAAACAAAGCAAAAGCACTGCCTTTTGTGTTCTGTTGTTAATATACTGTCAAAAACATTGTTCATAAATTTTGTGGTTAGCAGCTTACATACTATGGTGTACGTCAGAGTTGTTTCTTAAATTATTTTATTATTATTTTGATGTTTAGGAAAAGAATTAAATTCTGAGTTTGTCATTGTAGGAAACTGGAATAGAATATAGATTAAGTTGTATCAAGTTGACTCTTTAAATTGTTCTAAGGCATCTATTGTAATCAAGCTAACATAAGTGCGCTTCTAAAATAGCGTGTTTTCAAATTATCAGTGCCTTTGGTTTGTTTGAATAACTTAACCTGTTAATGAAGATCTCTGTAACCTCACTGAAGAAGTACTAAAGGTACCATGGTAAAAGCTGTTGACTGCAGATGTCTCTATGGACGCAGTGGAATGATCCATTGTGCTTTATACGTATATATATATACACGCACACAACACATACATATAGTATATATATGTGTATAACATGTATTGTCTATGTTCTGTCCACAGGACGTAGAACACTTTTTTTGAATGTAGTTTGGGCATGTAATTTCTTTGATTTTAAATCAGTTTCAGTTAGGTCCCTAAGGACACTCTCAGAAATTGTCAAATTTAGGATTTAATTCTTTTTGTACTTATTTATATAAGCATAAGTTTGGAGACTTCTAGTCATTTATTTTTTAAACTGTTTGACTCTCATAAATTTTTTTTTGGTGTAAGCCTATATATATATACAAGTCTGGCCGAGAATTTTCTAAACTTCTGCCTGTATGGAACACTGGGATTTTTTTTACACTTGGGGGAGCTATGTTTTTATCTTCTTAGTTTTCTATTGCCTTCATGTTAAAGATTAAAGATGGTCTGATTTTTAAGAGAACCTTTTAAAAAAGGAAATAATATATGTAAGTAATAATTTTGTATTTCAGAATGACTGACTGATGCCTGAAGGTGTGGGATTGTACAAAAAATATAAGGGAGAGAATTAGTGATACCTATAAGAGTTTTTAACATTCTTGTCCAGAAATATCCTTATAGCATATTTGGTGAAAAGAAAACCGAGTTGTATGTGCCTTGTTCTATATTTTTACTCTGAAATGCTGTATCCCAGGAGGTAATTTGATTTGAGTTTAGCTTTTGTAGTGAATTGGTACCTAACTATGTTAAAATGTAATCTGATACATTTGCTACTTCGTAGCAAATCTGGGCTAAATGGGACTTCAAAAATGAACTGAGCTGGACTTTGAATTCTGGTGATTTTAAGAGGAAGAATGACCTTTGTATTTTGATTGTGAATTAAAAATTCAACCTTATGAATTATTTATGTTGTGTAATTTAAATCAGGATTATACTGATAAATGCAAGGTATTAATATATTCCCATTTCTCCTCAGATAGGTTCAAGTGATGTTCGGAAAATTTGGAGTTCAATTGCATGAAAAAGACTTTAATGTGGTGTTGGAACCGCTAATATCTTGATAATGGTACTGTAAGGAGGAAATATCTTCATAAGCTGTTGTTGTTTTAGTAAATTACAGCCATTCTGACTACGTGTTGTTAGACAGTGCCTCCTTCCAAAACACTGCAATAGTTGAAATGCACATGGGCTTTTAAATTAGCAGTTAACTATGCTTATCCCTATGCAGTTGAGGTTCCACACATGAATTTTCTGAACTTAAAAAAAGCAAAAAACAGAGGCAACTTAACAAACAACAGCTTTGGAAGAAGACTTTTGTTCCTCATTTAGGAAATCATCTTCAGAGAGCTCATCGTACTGTTCCTCCCTGATAGTGCTAATTGATATAACAGCTCTAACTTTTTTGTGATGTTCTACTTTGGCAATTGTTGTGTTATATACTGTTTTAAATTTATTACAAATGAATGTATAAGAGCAAACATGTAGTGTATATTGGCTGAATTGTACTAATTTTTAGTATTTGCCATAACATCAGTTTGTTCATATAGACTAATTTCCCAGTTCTGGGACATTCTGAGTTTCACTGTACTACAGTTGCTTCAAAGATCTCCATACTTTTTCCATATGTGGTTCATTGGACAACTTGGTAAACATCTAGGATGTTTACAAGAATATCCACATTCCTCTATTCTTTAATTTTTTTTTTTTAAAAAAAATGATACACAAGCACTTTAATGGTAGTTGCTGTTTATTTTTTCAATTTATTTTTTTTAAAGATCAACACACTAATGTTAATATGAAGGTAGTGAATATTTGTTGATGTGTTATAGACAGACAATCTGTGCACAACCACTTATAATGTTAGTTTATTTCATTAAATATTAATAAAAAGGGAGGATAGTATGGGAGAAACTCAAAATAATTTTTCTCTCAATATGGTAAATGACCACTATAGATAGCACTTGACTTTGTATAATTTGGAAAATGTTGTAGATCTTTTTTTTCTTTTTTTTGAACATTTTAACCAGGATTTTAGTAAAACTGCTGCATGCCTGCCATTATGGAATTCTTGGTAGGTTTCATGCATCAGTGGTTTTGTTTTGTTCCTTTTTTTTTTTTTTTAGAAAAATATTTTTCTTAGTGATTTGTGTCAAATTGCTACAATTTGAAAGGTACTGTACATCAGAGGAAATACCATGTTTTTTATATAGGTTCACTCCCTTACTTAGGGAGGTACCTCGTGTTCATATATACTTTTTGTATAAGATATATCTGAAAATGTTGATCACAAGATCAGGAGTAAAAATACTTTTATGGATAGATGAATGGCCCTGTTAGTGCATTGCACTAAAAATACTGTGAATGGGAACTGGACTGTAGCTGTTGCTCAAAATGTTCTATTTTGAATGTACATACTTTTGTTTGGATAATGTACTGTATTTGGTTGAAAATAAAGCAGACTGGAAATCACTTTTAAGTGTACATAAACAAAAAGATGTTTTTGTAAACCTGGAATATCTGTCATTCCACAATCAGAAATTACAATTTTGCATTTTTTGTAAAATTTTACCTTCTGATCATTGAAACTAGTTGTTTGTGATATTCTGTTGTAATAAATGTTTTTGTTTTGATATGAACAGTTTGGCAGTTGTGAATGTTTCTCCATGTTGATGGTTGACTGTGCTGTATTTTTAGAAAACCCTTTGATGCTGACGTTTTGTCATTGGTCAAGGTACCTGTTCTTTAGCTAAGTGCAGCTTGCTTTTATGATCCTTTTAAAACAAAACTGGATATTGATATTGAAGGAGATAGGCTGTGCATTTATTTTTTAATAGGAAAATTGATTTACCTAGTTTGCATTGCGAATTATGTTGGTGGGCAGCTAACGTACGTTCTTCATATGATTAGAATGTAAAAACTGCCGTCATCATTGTTTATTCTTCTGGAAAGGAAGAATTTCTTCCTTTGTAAATACAGTTTAAGTCATGTTCCTGAATGCCTGTGGATTAAGAAGTTAAACTGCCAGAATAGTGAAAGAATAACTGCTCATTTCTCAGCTAACGTGTGTGGTTTCTGTGGTCTGTTTTGGGGTATGAGTGCAGTCTGCCTCTCAAAATGCTGGAAGGTGAAGTTATACCTGTTTCAAAGGTAAGCTTTCTGCTAAAGGATCTCCAGTTCTGCATCCATGTAGAGAAATTGTTTTATTCCACCTGAGGTTGTGAGTAGTGTATTTTCCTTTTGAAGATCTGGCTTAACAATTAGCAATTGCCAGTGTTCTTTTATTTTAAATTAAACCTTTGTTAAATTGACTGCATAGCTCTTTTGATGCACAAGTCTCCTTTCTGACTTGTGGAACAGCTTCATTTTCTCCTTTTCCAATAAGGAAAATGAATACCAATATGATGAACTTGTTCAAATCTGTCTTTTTTTAAAAATCTTTTCTTGCAGCTATCGTG
This sequence comes from Penelope pileata, assembly GCA_013396635.1. NCBI lineage: Eukaryota > Metazoa > Chordata > Aves > Galliformes > Cracidae > Penelope > Penelope pileata. The sequence goes on along the minus strand of WBMW01003936.1, from coordinate 108,776 downwards.
AATGGGACTAAAAAAGAGGAGGGAGTAACTCTTTCTAATTGCCTTTTTTTTTTTTTTTTTTGACAAATCCTGAAAACGTGTAATAGAGTTTTGAATATCATCAAGTTCTATGTGGGGACTTACATGTGGATTTATATGTTGACATACCAGGATATCAGTTGTTAATTAAGATGCAGTCTTGCACAGGTTTGATCATTGGTAGGGTCTGTTGGTTTGCGTTGTGTTGTTTGGAATACTGAAAGACACATGAAGTGTCAAGTGTGCCTTCAGAAGAAGTTGAGTCTTGTTAGAGAGATCTTTGTTCAGAATGGATTTGACATTCTTTATGGAAAACTTTGAGCATGATCTAAGCATCTTGTATGGAAGATGGTATTGTAAAGCAAAATTTTTTTTTTTTTTTTTGTAGTAGTACCTGTGTTTTCTAATGCCAAGGCTCTCTGAGGCTAGCTGTAATGTCAAATTGATCTGAAATCTTGTGTAAACTAACAAGTGAAACTCACACTTGAGATTGCTGAAGTTCCCAATCTAATAAAGTGTTGGCTTCTGTCTCAAAGCCGCCTTTTCATTAGTTATTCATCTCTTAGCTGGGAATGTCCCTTTTTCCTGGTTTTATTTTTCATATTTTTAATTTTGGAGTGTTCTGTATTTTTATGCTTCACTTGCCTTTCCTGTCTGAATTCTTAGATTCCAGGGCATAAAATCCCTGTTGTGTTAGGTTTACTCAGTTTTAAAAGAGAGTTAAGTAAAGTTGGAGCTGAGATAGCTGATGGTCATTGTCACCATCTGTTTTTTGCTGGGTTCCAGCGAGATGAACCTGAAGCCGCTGTGCGAAGGATTTGTGTGACTAGTCAAATGCCTGAAGTACTTTCGAAATGAGAGATCAGTTTTGATTGCTGGGTTTAAGGACCTGTGGGTAGATATTTTATGTGTTTCCCTTTTGCTGAGTAGTAAAATGCAGCAATGGTCTAACCGCAAATGCAGACGTGTATGTTGGCTGGGAGACAAGAGGTAGAAAGGAAATTAAGTTGTTTATTTGGATATCCAAAAAGTTGGGTATTTACTGTAGAAGCAAGTCTGTGGAGACACTGGTAAGCTATTTGATTGCCCCCATCTATTGTTTGGAGGGAAAAAAAGAAAAAAGTCCTTTTATTAAACAATAAATGATAAATTATATTCTTCAAGGAGGCTTATAAAGGTCTGCTCCTCTTTGAAGCTGTGAATCCAAAACATAAACACACTTTGCCAGCTAACAAAGCTCATGTGACTCCCAGTTCAGATAGCCCCCTTGAATTCATAACTTGACTTAAAAAAAAAAAATAGCATAGCATGGAGTGTGGCCTTTAACAGCTGGGTAGCTTCATCAGTAAGGCAAACTTCAACAATTTAAACTATTCTTGATGTGAAAGTTTTTTTTTAGGAGGGCTCAAATATAAGTTTTGTTTTGAATTTGGAAGTATAAATAATTGTGGACTGTTTCTTAATCTTATTAGAAAGCAGTATTCTTAATGAGATTTTAATTTTGTATTTATAATTCTATGTTCTGTTGACTTAACAGGCTCATTTACTGATAACCTTAGCAGAAAAAGCTACAGATTTGAGCAGTAAATTACTCCTTTACACTGAAAAGTTACAATTGTGTGATGTGATGCTGTTTCACTTTCTGATGCTATAGATCTCTTTTCCTGCTACTTTGACTCATTTCCATTGTTTTGAAATGCCAGTGCTATACTTGTATCATCCAGGAATTACTAAATGTTAGTAGCTGTGCCTGTTCCATTAGATAATTACAGATTTGCTTGTACAGTTTTCTGAATTTCCTTTTATTATGAATTACGTATGCTGTAGGATTTAAATACAGAACTAGTAACATAAATGAGGATCTTCATTTTAATGTTAGAAATCGTCAGAGTCAGTAACTTTTCTATGTGTTTTCTTATGTCGTTATAGCTGTACAGTAGTTGTATTGCTGGAGAAGCCCTGCTGTCTGTACAAGAAGACTGTCATGGAGAGACTGCTGGCTAGGTGCAGAGGTTCTGTACCTTATTGAAAAAGAGAGCAGAGGGGAAGTGAATTATATGGAATACTTTTAGTTTCCTTTTGTTTGGAGCTTGCAGAGCATGTTCTCCAGTATGCCACAGTTACAGTCCTGAAGTGGTAATTCTGGAGACTCAAAATGGAGTGTAATTTGAGAAGTTGTGATTGCCTGAGTTCAGCGATCCCTTGGGGGATTGGCAAGATATTGGCTATCGTAATAAAAATGTTGTGTGCTCAGAACAATATCTCCAATGAGGAAACAATATCATTGACTCTGGAGGACTCAGTGGGAAATACAGATAGCCCAAGCCTTTGATAGTACATAAGGCCAAATACGTTTTTCTTCAAAACAGATTAAACTATGAACTGTTCACTGTGTTGCCAGGAGCAATGCCGACAAGGTTGGGAAGGCCAGATGACTGAAGAGGGTGTGCTGTTTTATCTCTGGAAGTAGATTTCATAGTGTTTTTACTTCAGTTAGGGATAGAATTGAAGTTCTGCATGTCAGTGATTAATTGCACTGAATTTGTTGGCATTTAGTAATACTGGTAGTTTTTGTGGTGGTGGTTTTCCTGCCACATCAGTGTAAGGGAGCTCAGATTTACCTGGTCTGACCTCTCAGTACCAAGCTTTCTAGAGTAGTGCTAGTTCAGCTCTGTTGGCTAAAGAAGATTTGCTTTCCCACATTACTTGTGTTCTTTGATCCTGGGAATCTGTTCCATTTTTAGAAGCAAAAGAATCTGCTTTAATGATCTTCCTACAGTCGGTAATGCTACCTATAAGAATACAGTGGGCTCTGTCTAATGCAGGATGTAGATCAATAGGCACAATCTAGTTTTATTCTCCAGGATGTTTTGGTTTTACAATTCTTTCCCAGCTCGTAACTTTCTGTGGCAAACAAAGGAATGAGTAAGAACGATAGATCAATGGCTTTATGTCACCGTCTTGTGGCAAGGCAGGTTGGTTGCAGCTTAGATTTAAAATAGATGTGGAAGTGTGAAACATAGTAATCATATTGCTTTATTTCATGTCTAAATCTGCTCTGTCACTCTCTCTTTGAAGAACAAGCCTAAAATGGACACATTCCATCATTTAAACGTGTAAAGCCACAAAATGCTTCCCTAATATTGGCAGGCCACTGAAGATCAATTATTTCTCTTGGACAGAAAAGTGGGAAGAGCTTTCCAAGTTCACTGAGAGATTGCCCTGCACAGTGTCACACTGGTAGTACATTAGGTGGTATTTGAGTTCATAAGGTTTAAGTTCAGGAGTCTATACTGTTTTAGGATGCTTGTTCCCATCAGTATAAATGGGGAAAACAAAGTGCACACACCTCTGTTAGCCTTGCTCAGAACTGAACAGACTGTGGGTGACTTTTTTTGTAAGTCTCAGAAGGTGAGCAGGGACACTTGCTACCCAAAGAACACTTGCATATAATAAACTCCTGTGTATTATGTTACCATTTTTTTTCTGTGTATTTGTAACTTGGGAATAGACAAGAATGTAAGTATTGATATATATGAGCTATGGCATAGAAACAGCTGAAGACTGATGGGCAGCCTGCCTTTGAGGGCACCTTTGGTGACTTACACTGGCTGACGCTCTTGTCTTGGTGTCCAAAGCTAGAATTATCCCTGGTAAACCTGTGACTCTTGTAAATGCCATTCTGAGGGAACTGCCTCACACAGCACTGCGTTGTTACCATGATAGACAGTAGACACACTCTCTTGTTGGTCCCATCATTTACATATGAGTGGTGCCAAAGTGGACTGTTTTGATTCAAATCTTCAAGAATTTAAAATACTCTACAGTCCATGTGTGGGGACTTCTTAGAACATTGTAAGAGTTGATTATTTGTTTGTTTGTTTTAATAATTATTTTTATTTCTAGACAATGTGTATTTTCTTAATGAAAAGGCTAATTATCCTTGACTAACCATCTGTCTGGATCCTACTAAGGTGATTTATGTATTAATGATTTCAGAACACCAATTACCTTGGCTAGATGCACAAACTTTAAAGAATTTTGGCTGCAATTCCATTCTGAGAAACTGAAGCCAACTGTTTGGTATTTTAGATTCTTACGAGTGGAAATGCTTGTAGCTGGTACAAAAAGCATGTAGGAAACATGCTTAGAACTACAAGCAAATTAGACATCATGAAAACAGATTGGCATGCTTAAAAGCTTTAATGGACTATTCTTAAATCTCAATAATGTCTAGAATCTCAGGCTGGGAGTAGTTCCATTTGTGCCATCATTTTTGCAGTATAACAGCGTGCAAACATCTCATAAATTGTACTTAATCTGTCTGTTGCGATTCTGAGTTACAGTTATCATTATTTCATGTTTCTAACTTGATAATTTACTTCTACTCAAGGCAGTACTGGAGGTATATTCTTTGATTTGAAGACTTATCAACTAATCATGATGCAATAATACAATGTTTGTTTTCCATGTCATCTTCCTATATATATTAAGGCAACTAACTGATTGCAGCAATGCAGAGTCAGGAGCTTGGTTATGTTCTGAGTGAGATTTCCTTTTAGAAAGAAATTTCGTCTTGGAAAAGCACGTACTGAGAAGCATGGAAAATAGTTTTGAATCTTTTTGTGGATGTGTGCACAGCTATGCACTGACGCACCATGGTAGAAAATGGCATGCAACATATTTACATTCTTGTCTTCAACAACAGACTGAGACTAATATACTGCTGTATGTTGAAGTACAGAACATTGTATTTTTATGTCCTGGAGCTATTTTTTTCATCTCAGTAGATGGATTTCTAATGCTCGCAACCGTGTAACACAGGGCAGTATAAGCTGAAGGTAGCAGAATCATCGAAGTCATTTTTTGAATGAGTTTTGGAGGACAAGACTTAAGTGAGTAAGGATCTCTTAAAGGAGAATAGCGTAGAACTGTGTAGCTATGATAGCTACAGTAGTACAGCTACAGGAGAAATCTCATTCTTTTAAATAAAAAAGCTCTTCCCTCGTGAAAAGTGCTTACTGCCATTTTTCTATTTTCAGCAAGTAGTGAGATGGTCATTTGCTTATACAGCTGTTCAGTCCCAGGACCATTTTTTCAACATTTCACTGCTTGGCTGTAGTTGAATTATGCTGAACTATTATTTAGCTGCTTATTATTTTAGCTTCTTTAAACCCTTATCAACTCCAGTTACTGGAAATAGGGATTTTTTTGACCTACTTTGGTTTTCAGAGACAAGAGTAAGATTATATGTTATGTAACTCCGTGCAAACTAAGATTTTTGTCTACGTGTCTGTTTTGAAGCCGTTCAACATTTGATAGTGTTGGGTCAGTGATTTTATTTCTGGAGAGCAAGGTGATACAAACACCACCAGTGTGGGAGTGTGAAATTTGGTTACAGTTTCCTCAAGATGATTTTGGAAGAGGCAGAGAAGGGAGAGATCCAGGCAGGAACAACGTGGATCCCCTTATATTTATGCCTTTAAAAATAGATTAGAGGAACAGTTGCCAGGAATAACATTTCCCTCTCTTTGCACTAGGCACCTAGTAAATGGCTTGGGATCTGCAGGCCCTGTCCAGCCCTATTTTGCTCACTTTTTCTGGGTCTGAATTGGAGATGAAGTGCTAATTTTTCTCTTGCCACTCCCTCCCCTTTCCAGGTGAGGTTTGGTGCACTCAAATTGTTTTCTCCATAGTCATTAAGTTGTCATTCTGAGACACTGAATGACAGCATGTAACTAAACTCAAATCATTAGGAAATCTTCATTTCCCCTGCTGGGCTTACTGCCTGTGGAGCCGCACCTTCTTTTTATCTTCAGAGCAACACGAAATAATAAAGAAAATCTTAAATATTTAGCAGAATAGCTATGTAACTATGGTAAGTCTCGTGAAAGTACTTGAGGTTGATGTGTTTGAATTGCTTTATACCAAGCACATATGAGAGGAACGGGATAGTTCCTGCCCTGAGGAGCTTGCAGTCTTAGAAGATTGTCATTTTCTCTTCACTTAGGTATAAAGACTGAAGGTCTTTGGACAAGTGTGTGGACAGTAAGGACACCAGGGCTATGATGACTGCTGAGCTGTGTCTGTGTGCTGTCAGACTGCCACATCCTCTTCCCCCACCAGGCAGTGTCAGAAGAGAAACACAAAGACCCTGAGCTTGGAGGGAACCTGACTTTGGAAATGGTGACTGCAAACGGAGCAGCATGAGATCTAAATGTGATTGGGGTGGGCACAAAGCAAACCGCTCCCCACTGGGAGCCCATCTGCAGCTTCAGCCCTTTCCTGGGATGGTGAAGGCAGGACGGGCAGTGGGACCGCACAGCCAGAGCTCCCACTGCTCTGACCTTCAGGGGGTTGAATGAAAATCACTCCTTCCAGTTTGCATTGTAGCTGTTTTCAAAAAAGGGATTTGCAGTGTTCCCTGCAACCTGTTGCTGAGTGGATGGGGTTCTTGTAGGGCTGCAACAGGAACTTTTTGCTGGGCTGATACTTGTGTAAGTAACCGCGAGATGGCAGCACACATTTTGCTGTCATGGGGAGCATGAGAGAGAAGAATTTTGGAGATGGCAAATCCACAGTCTTGCTTTGATATAGCTGTGTTCTGGAGGGACATCTGTGGGAAGGGGGGAATAGAAGAAAATATGAATGGATAGTCTAAACGTGAAGACAAATGGCTGTGGAAAGGTCAGCCTTGGTCAAGTCTGTGTCAAAGGAATGAATCATTAATGTGATTTCCCTAAAGAGTTTCTAGGTTGTGGTGTTAGAAGTTCCTGAATGATGTTTGTAGGGGCTTTTATTTTGCTTGATTGCATTCATTTTTGTCCCAGGGCACTGGGACAGTGCTTGCAATGATGTGTTGTTACAGTGTTGGGTGTCATCTGCTCAGACACGCTCAGGATTCAAGAACCTGTGCAGATCAACAGCATTTAAGCTCAGTGCTGTTATTTAATCCTTTACTGAGGAATAGAGGAATTGTACTTCATTAATGTGTTACCTCCTCCAAGCTTCATTTAACTTATCTCTGCTTTTTAAAAGCAAAATACTGACAGCAAAATTACCTTTACCTTTTAAAATGCTAAAACTTTATCTGGGGGATGGTGAAAGAGATATTGTAAATAGAAATTGCTGCATTGTTCTGTTATTTAGCATCTGTAACCATGCTGTTTTCAGACCTTGAATACCATTATATTCTCAGACATGTCGTTCAGAAAGGAGAAACACAGGTCACCTCTCCGGAGGCATACCATCTCCTTGAGATTTTGGTAAAGATGACTACCTAATTTCAAGTTAGCAAAGCTTCTGCCAAGAGAAAAACAAGAACAACAAAAAAATCATGCAATTAATGTATTTTTTTTCCTTCCTCCAGGCAAAAGAGGAACTAACTCGGTACCTTGTACTGAGTACTTCTGAGGAGTAACTGCAGGGAATGCAGTAACGTGTTGGTAGCTATGATGAGGCATATACGGGTCAGTATATGGTACAGTGACTGTTCTGTGCCTTGTTGATGGCTAAACTCGGGAGTGCCACCACAGAGCCCCTTGCTTTCACAGCTTGTAGTTCTGCTTGGGAAGACATGTTTGTGTATGCTATTTAAAATGCATGCAGTGAGCTCAGTTATTCTCTTTGTACACAGTCAGCTCAGACCTCCTCGGGACATGCTGGATTTAATGCACGGATGCTGATCAGTTGTCTGTGGGCCCATTTGCATGTGTGAGCACTCTCTAGCACTTTGTGTCAGATTTGTTGGATCCACACAGTGTGCAGCTTAAATTTAGTGTCTGGGAAATGATGGCATTGCTTCAAATGAGTGCTTTGCGATGGTTATGTCTGCAATTCTGAACATCTAGAAATCTTGAATCAAGGTACTAAATGCCTAAATTGCACACTGAAACTCAGTGCTGCAGGGGTACTGGGGGAGTACATTTAGTCAGTGAGGGGCTCACCAGTATTGTCACCCCCAGGTCCCAGCTCACCTTCCCCTGTGGAGTGGTCCCACTCATGGTGTTTCTGGGTGTCCCTGCTATACCATAGCCCTTCTCTGCCACCAGCACTCACTGCTAGTGCAATACATCTGCCAGCTTCCCTGACACCATGGTGTTTTATGACCACGAGGGAAGATGTGCCGTGTGTGATTGCCAAGAATGCTTCTCCTCTTCTGCTTCTTCCTTCTTCTTCTTCCCTCTTCCTCCTTTTCCTTCTGTTCATCTTTTAATTGAGCCAGCACTTCCACCCAGGTCAGAATTCTTGCTCGTCCGAAGCATGGAGATTTACAGGTAGCTGAAGCTTTAACTAAGGGTGAGCTCTGGGCTCAAAGAGCTTCAGCTGGAGCATTGTTCCATCCTTGTAGCCTCCCCACTGTTGTTCCTATATGGCTGTTGCAGTTTCTGCATATACTCACAACCAGATGACATTAACAGATATCTGACAGCATAGTAAGGTGTTTCTGAGTTGCATCAGTAGTAGAATAGCTTATTTTCCTACTGATGTCTATGTATTGCTTTTAGCTAAGTGCAATGCTACCAGTACCAGCATAAAGTTTATGCCTTTCTTTGCTGTTCACTTGGGTTTTGCAGAAGTTTTTGTTCTAGCTGAAAACAGCTGAAGTTCAACAGATAAATAGCTGATGATAGTAGATAAATAGTGCCCTGTAATTTTTGCTGAAGATGCTCTCTTCCATTAAAATCTTAAATTTTTGTCTCAAGAGAGAGTTCATCTCTTTAAGGGAATGAACTCTTTCTTGTGTTTCTGATCCTGTCGGTGATGATCAGTTACAGTCATTAGAGAGAAGCTGTTCATCCAACATGCAGAATATTTTTATCTGCAGAGGAAATGAATTACCAGGATGCTCCGTCTGCCAAATTCACTGTTGTGGTTTTATTGCCAGCTGATCTATGGGACTAGTCATTCTCCTTAAGGACCTCTCAGCTTTTGATGAGCCCTGAGAAGACCCCATTGTGTCAACTTTCTTTCTGTTTGCTGACAGTGGGAGCCCTGGGCTGTGTGCTCAGTGTGCCTGGTTTTGGTAGGGGACTCATGTGGAACCACAGACAGCCAAGCCCGTCTGTGATGTTGCAGGAGCTGTCCCACAGGTCTGATGTGCTCATTGCTGTGCATCACACTTGCAATGTTTTATCAAAATGGACTGCAAAGTGGATCTAGTATCTACTGTAAGCGTAGAAGGGATGCGGATGCTTATGAGAGGGCTTCTGACTGCTGTGCACAGTAATGCTGTGTGTCACAGGACCTTGGGACCCTTTGACACTTAGTGAACTTCTTAATGAAATCTTCCCTCTCTTTTTCTTCCCCTTCTCAACCCATTTCTGCTACAGGGGATGCTTCAGATATATGTCAATTTTGATGTTGATAGATGTCAGTGAGTTAATATATATTGCAATTTTCCATAGGGCTAAAGGTCAGACTGTATTACCTACATAGTGACTTCCTCCCCCACTGAGTTCTGCTGTAAAATACCTACATTAGATCCATGCAGACAAGTTTGTGCAATTTTTATGACTTTAAAGCATTGTTCCAGTGCGAGAAATCTGTACAGGAGACTAGAAATCTGTACCTGTGCTGCCCTATGATAGAAAGGTCAAAACCAATGATCATTTTGGCATAGTCTTGCAGTCTTCAGAAGGATGCCAAGGATGCCAAATCTAATCTGTATGGATTATATCACTTCCTGTGAAAACTGGTGGGGGAGTATATACTTGGATAGACATGTCAAGAAACAGCTATCCTTTTTACATATTGGCTGTGCTATCACGATAATGTAAGATTTTTTAGTTCAACACAGGTTTATACCTTTCCTTGATTTTGTGCTTAGTATTCACGTCTGTTTTCATACGGGTGTCATTTAGATTTATGAGGCTGGAAAGGACCATTATGATGGGTAATCTGACCTGAATACCCTAACAAAGCTTGTGCCTACATTAGACCTGTCCCCCCGATGGCTGACTTCCAGCAAGTTACTGAGAAAGATCTCATTTTGATTTTAGTAGTAACCTCCTGTTGTTTGTTCTTGCTGTCTCTCCTCCACCCTCTCTTTTGTTATATCCTCCGTTTCCCGTCTCCTGCTCCTTTAGGCAATTTCTATCATGCTTCATGCAGATGGCGCACCTTTAATCTTTAGTTAATTGCTTTCCTGTTCTTCTAATAAAGCCCAAAGACCTCTTTTTCAGTAAGGGAAAAGGATTTTGTGTTAATTAGCCTTTGTGCATATGTTTAGAGAAAAAATACTTGTGGTTTTGTGTGGTGGGATAGTAGGAGCCCTGAATCTAATCTGCTTTGTACGTCAAGGATTCATGAAGCTGTTATACACCGTAATTAATTTCAACTTTCTTTTTCCGTAGCAGGTGCTATGCTTTCATTATAACCTGAGATTTGAGAGTTGATCTTTTTGTACGGTGGCCCAGCTTTAAAAGCAATTGTTTTTTGGTTTCTGAATCAATTATCTGTTTCTTTTGATATCTTTTGTCGCTGCTTGCTAAAATAATAAATATTTGAGATATTTTAAATTCTATATAGTAAGTGCATCTAGACTTTGCTACATAATAGCTGCAGATGTACTTTGAAATGCTGCTTCTAGAATATATTTGAAGTTTACTGAGCAACAGTGGTGTGGGAGTATTTTACCTATCTGAAGCCTTCATTTTGTGCTTAAATGGCAGGTACATGGAGTATCAGGACTCCTAGAACTGGCTCTTCCTTGTCAAGGAAGAGAGGTAGATGGCTTTGATGACTTCCAGAAGAAGATCCTTTTTCCCTGAGTTTTGTCATCTAAGCCATCCACAAAGTATGGACAGACACCCTTCTAGACTTGGCAGCACAGCTAAACATTATCTCAGGATTGTTTAGCCAGGTGAAAATAGACATTTAAATCAACTACGGGACAAGATTACTTTGTATATCAAACAAGAGTGGAGATTGAATTCAATGTTCTTTGGACATTAAGCAAATAAGAGGGTTGAATTTTCATTAGAACAATTGTTAAGGTGTCTTGGAAAAAAGTGTTTTTTGATGTCATCTTTTCCAATATGTAAAGGCTAGTAGGTATTGCATATGTAGACTGGATTTCTGTAGCGTACAAAAGTTGCTTATAAATGCTAGCTCCTTATTTTGTCATTTAATTTACATAAACACCATATGGCAACAGTCCATCTACCACATACTGGCTGTAACTAATCTTAACATTATTATTCATCTTTTTTCCAATAACAGAAGGAAAGAACTTCTGCTATTTGAAATTGTATATGTTACCCAATGTGTTGTAAAATGGTATTTTCTCCCTTAGATATTATGCAGTCTCATCATTGCAGAGCTGAAAATCAGAAAATCAAATGCATAAAACTGGAAAATTGGACTAATTCCTGAACTTATTCTGTCTTTAGTGGTATTTTATTTTGATCAGTGTTTAAGTTCTCTCTGCGTACCCTTTGGGAATGCAGTAGTGATGGTCTGTTGAGCAAAGTGGTGTGACTTGGTAATAGGTGTCTGAAGAGGCAGTTAGTGATGGAGAAGAATGATTGAAAGAGTGAAAGATGTTGAGCTGAATAGTCACTTTGTCTGTTGGAAAGAGCAGAAGAGAAGCTGGCCAAGATCTAGATTAGCTGACTGATCTATAAGATGTCGTTTCTAAGCCAAATCATTAAGACTTGAAAGCTAGCTATTAATCATCCATAAAGGGTTTTGTATCCTCTGTGGAGTGTTGCTTAGAGGAAGCAGAAATAGCCCTGGTGTATGCACAGGAAATTGGAGAGTTCAGGTAGCAGCTCTGGAGCAAGTAATACCTATGGGCTGATCTGGGGAAGGGGAAGGAGGGCAGATAAGCGAGAACACAGCAAGGCATAGTTATCTAATCAGTGAGAGAGGCTGGCTACTCACAGTGAGGAGGTTACTTTTAAAAGGTATAAGATAGTCTCTCCTTTTTTTTTTTGTAATATATAGGCAAGCTGAGATTGATAGGGCTGAAAGGGGCATTTGGAGTTTATCTTTACTCCAAAGTAGGGTCAGTTATACCTTTTATCTTTCTCAATAGAAGTCTGTCTGACCTCCTCTTCAAGCAATCTATTTCCACATTTCATTATTCTTACCAATAGAATATTCCCTTGTCTTCAAGTGTAATCCATCCTTGCTGTTAAAATTTAAAGGCTGCTTCTTTCTTACTCTCCTGGATGGATATGGAGAACTAACTGTTCAGTCCCTCCTTGCAGCAGTGTTTTATGTGCTTGAAAGATGTTATTATGTCATGTTTTGGTCTCATGTTCTTTGGATTCAAAAATTCACTGCTCCATCTTTCTTCCAGGGTCATGTTTCCCAGCATTGTTTTTGTAGCTTTCCTCTGGATTCCTTCCAGTTGGCCCAGATGTGTTTTTACTTATTTACTTACCTTTATATTGTGAGAACAAGGCAGTATCACAGCCTCACCCCGTACTGCAGAGTGCAAGCATTACTTCATGTATTTCGTGTGCTATGTTCTGGCTCTCACGTGCATGCAGAATCCTGCAGGTACCTAAAGGAACCTGCCTATCCTGTGGTAGCTTGATGTTGACTTAAGTTTGGCTCCTTTTTGATATATTTCCAGGTACTTTTCTACGGAATGGATTTCTAACCAATTGTTTCCTCTTATGCATTTATCACAGAATCACAGAATGGTTAAGGATTGGAAGGGACCTTTGGGTCACCCTGGCCCAACCCCTGCTCAGGCAGAGACACCCAGAGCAGGGTGCCCGGGACCATGCCCAGGCAGCTTCTGAAGATCTCCAAGGAGGAGACTGCATAGCCTCTGGGCAGCCCATGCAGGTGCTCCATCATCTGCACAGCACAGCAGCGCTGTCTAGTTCAGAGGGAGCCTCCTGTGTTCCAGTTCGTGCCCACTGTCTCTTGTCCTGGCACTGGGCACCACTGAAAAGAGCCTGGCTCTGTTTCTATTGCTACCTCCCTTCAAGTACTTATGCACATTGATGAGATCCCCCTGAGCCTCCTCTTTTCCAGGCTGAACAGACCCAACTCTCAGCCTCTCCTCATAGGAGAGATGCTCCAGTCCCTTGATTACTTCAGCCCTCAGCTGGACTCACTCTAGCATGTCCATGTCTCTCTTGTACTGCAGGACCCACAACTGGACACAGCACTCCAGGTACTCCGGCCTCACCAGCGCCGAGTAGAGGCACTAATGCTTATGTGCTTCGTTAGCTTTTATAGTATCTTCAGTTTGTCCCCATTGAGTTGCATTCTCCTTGTTTGTTTTCTCCCCCAGGCCTCATTTCCATTTTTGGTGAGAATATTTTGTCTTTTCCAATACTTTCATTTCCTCCTAGGTTCTTGCCATCTGCAAATTTAATATGTATTATATGAATTTTGGAGTAAATCCTGAACTGTACTGCAGCTGGGACAGACCCCTAGAGAACCCTGTGTGACACATCTCCTTCCATTCTTGTGGTTACTCATTTATGGCAACATTATGGGATAGATGCAAACCTCTGCTCCCAGCCCGAGAATTTTCTGGCCACAGGATTGTCATTTTGACTTTCTCCTTGCTTTATGTACCTAATTAATTCTATCTTTTTGATTTGGGGTAATAAAAATATGAGCAATCATACTGTCTGGAAGGATGCAAAAGTTTAAAAAGTATTAGTCATAGGTAAAACCACTACTTTAAAACATAGATCTCAGCCTTTATTTTTCCCCTCCAAGGAGAGGAAGGTTTGCTGTTGCATATTGTTCAAGTCTGCTTACAAAGGACAAACTGACTGAGACACTGAAAGAAAACGAAGGAAAGGCTGTGGTGTTTGAGCACCCTCCACCTCCAACCACAGCGTCTCTCCTGAGATGAACTGAGTCTCATTTGGCAGAAAAATAAAATGAAAGTGAGTTTGTGATTAAAAAAGGGTGTATGTGACTTTTTAAATTTTGTTTTAACTTCCCATTTTTTCATCAATGTAGTTGATCAACCTATTCTAACTTAATTATAACCATCAACCCTATTCTAACTTCATTTTTTCATGAGGAGATGCAAAAAACACATCTCTTTTCCAGGGGCTAACTGTTAAGAAGGAATTGAGAATTTGTTGTTTTCCTTTTTTTGAAGATAAAACTTTGCAAGGAAGACTGCTTGCTTTGGTGCAGGATCTGTATTTTACACCATTCCCTATGGTTGTGGATCATTTGTCTCCGCTTGTCCTAGGTGATCTCACATCATCTCATTTGAGCAGTAGCTGTCTCCTCACTCTTGAATTCAGTATCACAAGGAGGTAATTTACTTGGTTTAGGATAACTGAGAGCTATCTGGATGATGGAAGGGAAAGATCTACTTGTGTTGTTCTGTTGCTCTTCTTTTCTGCTTTTGCTGCCAGTGACCTAACCATTCCCAGCTTTCCTTCATCCTTCGTTTCGTTTTTCACTGTTCTTCTTCAATACTCCTTTGCTTTCCCTCTTCATTCTCTTTTGTTTGTTCTCTTTTGCACCTGTCCTCCCTGCAGGAGAGGACATTTGGTGTGTGGGGAGGTGAGGAGGCCTGTTATGATTCAAAATATCTCCATTTTTTCCGCTCCATTCCTTCTTTCACGCTTACTGCTCCACTTCTGACAGCAGTGAAGCCTCTCTGTGAAAGGCTCCATCCTTGCTCCCACTGCAGGGATAGTACTGAGGGCAGGCCTCTTTCTGTCCCTGTGGTGTGTGATGGAACTCTGTGTCAGACATAATTTTCAGGTGGATTTCCAGAGACCTATTCTTACTTTAAGTGCTCTCAAAGACTAAATGCTGTTTTTTCTTTTTCTTTCTTTCTTTTTTTTTTTTTAGTAACCTCAAGTAAGTCAAACCTTATTTGAACAAAACCAAGGAAATTAAGTTTTCAAATAGAAGGAACTTAAATCTCTTAAGATACATGAAAAGGGAGTAAAAAAATTATCAATAACTGCTCCTTCTTGCAATTCCTGGCTTCAGGCACCTCAGTGATCTGCTGAGCTGCAGCAAACTTTGCTCTCCCCTTTAGTGGGAAGTTCTCACTGTCCTCCCTGAGGGCTGTCTGGCTCCTTGCTGTCTTCTTTTTCCATGCGATGGTTTCCTTACATCATCTGTTAACTTAAGCATCCCTTAAGCAGAGTAAACAACTCCCAGAAGAAGGTTCATGTTCTTCCTTCTTAAGTTCTGGCTGACACTGTATTGAGAAAAGAAAATAACAGCAACTTAGAAGTGGCAAATAAAACAGAATCTGTCACACAGCATTTGAGAAAGAGTGAGTTTGTCTTGAGCATCAGCAGGTGCATGGAGAAAGAGTATATGAACGAGCCACGTAGAGAGGCTTTTGCATTTTGCTGGAAGGAAATTTCTAATGAAACAAGATAAATGAAAACCAGGATTCTGAACATCATTGCTCGCTTGGGATTTTGGGAGAGGAGCTTAATAGTTAAAGCTGAGTGTAATTTTACTTAAATGTCCCCACTGACTAGAATGTTATTATTTATTTATGACACTACCCACAATTTTCTGAACACTTTCTAAATATTCAGAAAAAGACAGCCCCTGGTCTGAGAGCTTGCAGTCTAAGGGTAGAGAAAGGTGAATAGATGGAGCTTATCTGTATTTATTGAATTTTGAATAGATCTGGAAGATGATTGCTTTCCTGATACTAATGCAAACATCTACTTAATACTGATTTGTTGTGTAAGAATTTTTTTTCTGGAATTAATAAACATTTCTTTCATACAGCTTCACAATTACTTCTGTTCTTGTAATAATTTCTGTACTAATAGGCCTGTTTTTCTGAAGCAAGCATTAAAGCATTATACAAAGATTAGAAATGTATGAACATGTATTTCTTAATCTAAAGCCACAAGACACTAAAGCATTACTGCTGTGGAGTTAATAATCTGTCTGGTATGTGTTAAAAAAGAAGTTGCTGTTACACTTAGATTGTCTGACAAGGGAAGAGGCTGAGTCAGAGTGAGATGCCAGTGATCCGCACAGGAAGGGCTCTTTTTTGGGTTGTCTAATGCTCAGTGTACTGTTGGACTGTGTGTGTTGCTTGTCTTTTCCTTTTAGTTCTCCAGGCTTTGGTTTTTATCTCTTTTGCCGCTGCCCTAGAGATAGTGCTGGGCCATCGACTGGAATCTTTTTGACCACTGGGTCCTGTTCAGAGAATTCCCTCTCTCATTTGATTTATGTCCATTTAAAAACTATATTTTTTCTTCCCTTTTAGGCTCTTTCATAGAAAGATTGGGGATGTATAAAGTGCTTTGCCTACAGTGCTGTACCTGTCACTGTATGGCTGCACTTGTGTCAGAATATGTTGTCCCACCTGAGCAGGTCCTCTCATCTGTGGAGTGCTTCGCACTGCAGACCTGGGGTCCTACTTTTGAGGGCTCTTTCCTTCCTGGCCCCATTCTGCTTCATCAGACATTTGGCAAGCAATACTGGTTCTTACAAATGTGTGTTGGGTATGGAAGGCAGCTGCTTGAACTGAGCAGTGTCTGATTGCTATTTTAGTTCCTTCCCCATATTCAACCAGGAGCTGCGATCACAGAATCACAGAATGGTTGATGTTATAACATCAGGCACCTCTGGAGGTTATTTGGTCCAACCTCCTGCTCAAGCAGGGCTGCCTAGGGTGGGATGCCCAGGATGATCAACTCATAGCATGAGCTGCAGGACCTTCAGTTGTTCTGCAGTGAGTCCTCCATTTGTAACTGAGCTACAAGAGTACTTTTTAGAAAAGAGTCTCAAATAATGAGACTCCAATTAATGAATGACTCCACATAAAGTGACTCTAAATAATGAATTATTTAGAATAATCCCAATTTTACTGTGACAATGGTTAATAATAATGTTCACTTAGTTTCTAATTTGAATTCATTTGGCTACTGGTTCTCATGTTAGGTCTTGTTGTTATTCTTATGGGCTAGTAACCTATGGAAACATTCAAGACCCTGTTTTCAAACTGTGTTTTGAAGAAATCCAATTGCAGATCCTTCTTGTGCTTTATGTATAACATTTCTTGGCTTCTTGTATTTTTCATTTATTGACATTGAGCTCAGGTTGCGATATTTGAATTACAATCTCAACTGAAAGAAAACTGGGGATATCAGAGATTCCCTCTCCTAAATCAGAACAAAAGAGATCTTAACAGTTTCTGCAACTGTAGGCTCAAAAGTAGTCTTGCAGCAAGTGTGATCAATGTTTTGTTAGTTTGGCTTTTAATAATTTTTTTTTTTATTTTTAATATGATATGATGTTACCTAAGAGGTAAGAAGTTATGCTAAATTTAAAAACAGAATATATATTTAAAAATACAAGAGAAGTGTTGTGGAAATCATAATCTTCTCCCTCTTTTTTTTTATCATAACCTTCTCCCACTTTGTGTTTAAATTCCACCTCCCTGTGAGTATGTGAAATTTTCTGATGAAAAATATGTCAGAAAAAAAAGAAAAATCTCAAATAGCTCTTCCCAGTTGGGCAGTATGCAGTCTTCTTATTTCTAGCAGATTCATTCTTATTTACACATCTGAGCATCACTGTAGCCCTCGTAATCACACAGTCATGTTATGAGCTTATTTTTCATTTTCTACTTCCCATCAACTAGAGCTCTTCTCAAAGTCATTGAATTACAGGATAGTGCTTTTCCATATCTGAATGTTTGACCTACATTCTTTGTTCGAATGAAACTAGCACTTCTAGTGCCACAGTCTCTGTGTTGGGCTGACCCATTGTGATCACTTAGCTTGCTGCCAGAGTTTGTACTTTAGCAGCAGATTCTTTTGTATTCAGTCCAATAATAAAGGTATTTTATGCTTTTCATCCAAGAATAGAAACTTTGTGCAATACTATTTAAAATACTCCTATTTGAAAATGTTTAAATCCAATTTCCATTTGAAATCCATTCAAGCATCTGCAACTGGATGATGAACTAGATAATGTCATGAAACTTTTTCATCTTGTTTTTCTTATAATGCTACACTCCTTTTTGTACAAAACTTATTTTTAAACAAAGTCCTGCAGCATGATGTAAAATATCTTGTCAAAACCTGTTATGTCAGTATAATTACCTTTATCACCTAAACTTCTAATCTCCCCCAGTAATTATATTTGTGTGACAAAATCTGTTCCTCATAATTCTTACTGAATGGCATTAATTATGCTACCATGCTCTTACTCATGGCAAATGGCATCCCTATCAGCCTTCCATCACTTTGTGTGTGATCAATACCAGTCTATCCCTTTAGGTTATCCTTTTTAACCTTCTTAATATCTAATTAGCTTTTTGCAGTTCTTTCTTCTCTCCACATTATAACAATATTTCTTAAAAATCAATGTCCGTTTTCTCCCATTCTTGTTTATTGAAGAAGCTCAAGGACAAAGCTTTTAATTCATAGGGAATGCTGAGGCTTTATGAACTATTCATGCAGGTCCCGTTGCCAGATGCTGAGGAGACATTTGAGAAGTTCTTGTATTACACTTGGTCGTACACAGCAGGGAAACGTGTTCCAGGTGAAACTTTCCTAGGGATGTGAAAATTGTATACTTGATTGTCTGTAAATTTGGATAAATAGATTAGTCTGTAATACCTTGAACTTTTTGAAGTGATTTTTGCAAGACCTTACACAGTCATCTCTCATGTTAATGACGGTGCTTTGCTGGCCAGATGGGGAGGATAAAGCAGCATGAGAAAGGCAGAGTGCTGTAGGTCCCTGAGAATGGCCCCAGGCTGGGAGAAAAGTGCTGTCCCATGTCCCACACTACTTCTGCCACACTTTCCATGGAATTTTGTGTAACTTTCTTTCAGGTAATAATCTTTCTGTTTCCATATCTGAGAAACAAAAGATAGCATCTATGCCTGTCTTGAAGATACCAAATACCAAAAGCTGAAACTATTTAAAGCTTGTGCACCTACCTCTTTGCTCTGTTCTTACATGTGAGTCACAGCCCATGACTCTCCCTCATCCACTCTCATAGGAAAAGACGAAAAACATGTAGCCACATAATTTGCGCGAGTGCTTGGTGGACCTAATCAAGGATACTCCATCAGGAAAAGGCATGCAGGCAGCAGGGATGACAACTTTTCTTTACTTTGAGTTATAATGAATTTGACCTGCTGTAACAAGAACCTTGTTGTGGTAACCTAAGTTATTGTCGCAGTTATCTGCAATGTGAGAACAGATTGGTAAGAAGATGACACTAACAAGACATCAGCTAGTTGATGCTCATCTTGGGCTCAACTGAATTGTATCAGAGTAGATGGGTTAATATGTAAAAGACAATCAGTTACTGCACCAGGTCAGCATGTGACAGAAATGCAAAATGATTTTCCAATTTTCTTGCTGTTTTTATTAATCATACATATACTGGCTTCTTAATCTCCTTTGGTATGAGGAACTCGTAACTTAACAGATTTTCTTGTTTGGACTGTTATTAAGTATAATGAATCCATTTACTGACATAATTTTCTGAGGTGGATCCTGTTTATTCTGTCAGTGTCATTATCTGCATATGGCAAAAATTTTGATTAACCAGGTAAAAGTTGAGTGCTATGCTATAAACTTCTGAACACTCCTAAACTGATAGCTTCAAAATGCCCAGGATTTCAATAGATAGATTTTCAAAAATCCAGTATTTCTGAATCACATGGGAATAAATAATAAATAAAAAAAATTAATTCCCTTGAAGATAACAGAAAAAAAGCTTTATGCTGGTTGGCTGCACCAGTTCCTATTGATTTCACACCAGCATATTGATATTGTCTCCTTCCTGCTCACATTTCTCAGTTGCTAAAAATGTATGTCTTGCTATCTGTTTTACAATTGAGTTTGACTTCGCTGTGAGTGTTGTCTAGCAACTGTGTCCAAGATCAGCTTTTGTATCTGAAAAAGAAAAAGAAAAAATAGGTTTTCTGAATATGCAACTGGATATAATTTCATCTTTTACTTCATGCCCACTGCTCTTTGTCTGCAAAAGAAATCTAAGATCCTTATGGCACTGGTTTTCACCGAGTACATTGAAGGCAATAGTAGCAAAGCTACTGCTGTCACACAATACTTAAGCTGGTTGTATTATACCCTAATCCTCATCTATCCATTTTGTATCAGCTCTGGAACCATGTGTATCATCTCGTTTGAGAGTGTGTTCATTCTACACTTGCCATGGGGTTTTCCAAGCTAAACAGCAACTGGCAAAAGCCTTCTCCATCCTGTGTCCAAAACAAGCAGCCTGCTGGGATAAACATCCGATCCCAAAGCTGTGTAGCTGCTTTTTTTTTTCTTTTTTTTGCCTACAAATCTGCTCAGTTGGACTTTCACTCTAGAACTAGTCATTTTCTCAGAAAGACCCGTGGATATATTTCTCTGTCCAGATAACTGTAAACCATTGTATGATCTGTTTGACTTTAAAAAGAGAGTGGAAATTGGAGGCAGCTGAACCTACCTTCCTGTAATTCTCACTTCCCATTAGTTTTACAGTATGCAGCTGTAGAACTAGGTCTGTGTTTTGGCACTGACTGTTTTCCGTAACATTTTATTAGTGTAATAAAATATATAGGAGATTTCATGTTTTCAGATGGTTTTCACCTCTCAATATTTAGCATTTACTGCTCCTGGCAGTATCTTCTCAGTGTACCAAAGGCTAGAAGCAAGGCCTAAGATTTCTGTGCCAAACATGGGATTTGGCCATTATACAGGCTTATTTCAGTTGTCAAAACTTAGGCATCTAGTTCCATTTATGTGGCTAGAGGGTATCTGCTGGCCTCCTGCTTTCACTCCAGAAAAGCAGAGGTCTCCCACATGGCTGCTGTCATGTCTCCCAGCTGCTCCTCGCTGAGACATGACAGACAGAGCTAGACATCTATGGCTGGGCAGCTGGGCTGAGCTCTTAGTGCTTTTAATCCAAACATCTCTGCCTAGCGACCACTTAACCCTAACGGTTCCCAAATACCTTTAGAGCAATTCTACTCAGCTTGTGATACCTCTTGGCTGCTCCAGCTTCAATAGAAGGATTTCAAAATCTGAAACCAGAGAGAGAAGTATGCCCGCCTCATCCGCCTGCCTCCTGCCTGCCTCTCACACTGCTAAAACAGGGTCTCCCTCAAGTGATAATCACATGTAAGATGTTTCTAACAAACTTCTCATACCTAGAGTTAGGACTCTTCAGCCTGGAGAAGAGAAGGCTGCGGGGGGACCTGATAGCAGCCTTCCAGTACCTGAAGGGGGCCTACAGGAAAGCTGGGGAGGGGCTTTTTACAAGGATAGATCATGACAGGACAAGGGGTAATGGTTATAAACTGAAAGAGAGTAGGTTTAGACTAGATATAAGGAAGAAATTCTTCACTGTGACAGTGGTGAGACACTGGAACAGGTTGCCCAGAGAAGTTGTGGATGCCCCCTCCCTGGAAGTATTCAAGGCCAGGCTGGATGGGGCTTGGGGCAACTCTGTCTAGTGGGAGGTGTCCTTGCCCATGGCAGGGGGGTTGGAACAAGATGATCTCTAAGGTCCCTTCCAACCTGAACCATTCTATGATTCTATGAATAATTCAGGTTGGATATTAGGAAAAGATTCTTCACCAGAGGGAACAGGCTGCCCATGGCAGTGATCATGGCCCCAAGCTGCCAGAGTTCAAGGAGCATTTGGATAATGCTCTCAGACAGGGTTTGATTTTTGGGTGGTCCTGTGTGGAGCCAGGAGTTGGACTCAGTGATCCTTGTGGGTCCCTTCCAACTTGGAAGAATATTCTGTGATTCTGTCATTCTAATATTCTAATCTTGTGGCTGGAACAGTCATCCAGCAGGTAGAAACATGGGTGGGATGTCCTCATCCTGAGGGAGTTGAGGCTCCTGCTCTCGCAGCAGAGCGCTGCTGCTGATGGTCAGAGTGCGGCCTTCTGGTGAGACAGAGAAGTGAGCAAGTCTCAGCAGCCTCCTGAAGATTTAGCTGTGGAGAAACAGAAAGTGGAACGATGAGACCTGAGTTCTCATCTCTGTGCAGAGTGTTTAGTTCTTCCTGCCAAGTGGCCTATCTCAAGTTTTGGAAGGAGCCCAGGTGTCTGTGTCTGGATTTCATTCTGAAAGTCAGCCTGAAAGTTAGGGGCTGCAGCCCTTAGATCTTTTACTGGACCCAACCCGAAGTGAATAAGAAAAACTATTTTAACAGTTCTTCTATAGGCCTAACGATCTCATAAATGTCTTTGCAATTGTTCACGCTGTAATTTTGATGAGTGAATGTCAGTGCTGCCAACTTTTGTGATTTTGGTCATATGTCTTGTGAAATATGTGACCATTTGTAAAGACCTGGACAAATAACAGGGGGCACCAAGTTTTCACAAAACAAAACAAACTCCATGTTTTTTCTTTAGTTGTTATAAAAACCTTGAAAATTTGTCTTCAGTGGAAAGCTGAGACCTAGAAGACAAATATGACTTGAAATGTAACAAACGACCAGCATTCCTAATTTCAGCTAATATAACTCCGAGCCCTGATGTGACTTTCGATTGAATCATAGCTGCAGATCTGAACCTGGCTGAGTTATAGAAAAGTCTACTGAACACTGGAAATGGTAAATGGATGTTGTGAGTATTGGAAGGATCAGGCTGGAAATCTCTCAGGTCATTCCAAAATGGATCAATTTTTCATTCATCTGATATTACAGATCAGTTAATCCTAGGTAAACCGCTGTCTGGAATACTTTTGAATGAGGCTTTATTTCAAGCTTAACAGAAGCATTAACTGCTTCTGCTCTGAGGAAATATCCAAGGGTCATCTTGCAAGGACTCAGCGTCCACAGACAAGGGTTTTTCTTTTTCTTTCTCTTTTCCGCACACTGTTTTACATCATTTTGATTTCATGCTTCTTTCTATTGAAGAGAAAATGTGTTATATGGAGAAGACACAGGCACTGAGATATGGAGTACATGCATAAGGTTGTAGTAGTGTTGTTTGTGCCAAGTACGTCATCAATAGCTGCTGAGGAGTGAACAATTTTTAAATTCTAAAAATATTGGTGAAACCCTGCAGTCACTACACAAACAAGTAGCACCAGCAGATTAAAACAGGCTCTTTTAGCAAAGTCATTTCTCACAACAAGGGTATTAATAGATGCAAATTTAATAACCTAAGGCTTATTTTAAGTTTCTAATAAGTTATGTGTGCTCTAAATACTCATTGAAGGCAGTGCTATTCTGATGGGGTGGTCGGTAAGAAAAAGTTCTTAAAAAAGCATAAAATGTATGAGAAAAAGAATCAAAATGTCTCTATTAGCTGTTCATTTAATCTCAAAATTAAAATTGACTCCACTGAGGAAAAGCTTTAAAAAATGTCCATATTAACCCAATTAGCTTCTCTAGAGATTTTAAATTTAATTGTAAAAGTGTATTTTTAACGGGCAGATACCAGATCAAATTACATTTAATTTTAGTAAATGTATGTATGTTTTAATTTTAATTTCCTTTCATTCAATTAAACCCTTTTCATGGTTGGTGTGACAACGCTAAATATCGCAGCTTGGAAACAGAAGCATTTCAGAATGCTGACGAGGTGTGCTGGCTGAGCAGTCCTATGCAAGGCTGCAGTTAGGAGCATTAAGCATTAAAATCCTGTTTATACAGTAGCTAATTCATGGGATATATCTGTATTGCGCTGAGAAACCTGCATCCAAATTGCTCCCCTTCTGGAATTCCACATGTGCAGAAAAAACACTGGAAGTTTTCCATGTAATGGAGATGAGTTGAACATGAGTACCAGCTTGCTTCAATTTCAGATTCCTCTCTGGAAGATGTTGTACAAAGAGAGAGGTTTTCACGGCCCCCATGGGACTGCAGAAAGAAAGAAAACTCTTGTGCTGATTCAGGGTAAAACCTTGTTCCCAATTAAGTTGTGTGCTTGTATTTTGTCTTCGCAGGACTTGGGAGAGCTGCAGAGCTCCACTAGTTCAGCCCTGTGACTACAGAAATATCTGAGCTGTCATTGGTCTAGATTGGGCAGAGAGGCTGGTTTGAGGTGGAAATGGTCACCTAAGGTGCTTGTGCTGGCACAGGTGCTGCTCGCCGTGCAACTGCGAGGAGGAACATAGCCTACCCCAGCAGAGACAGCCCTGATGGCAGCCGTGTCCATGCTATAGGACCTCGCGCCCTGCACTGGGAGGAAAAGCATGTCCCACGTGTGGGGCTGGTGGCAGCCGAGAGCC
Source organism: Penelope pileata (assembly GCA_013396635.1). Taxonomy (NCBI): domain Eukaryota; kingdom Metazoa; phylum Chordata; class Aves; order Galliformes; family Cracidae; genus Penelope; species Penelope pileata. The sequence continues at coordinate 84,600 of WBMW01003936.1, read as the reverse complement.
ATGGGGCAGGGCTGTCCTCCTCTCTCTCCCCAAAGTCCCTGGATTTGAGATCAGCATTTCACTCAGGAACTGTGGCTCAGAGCAGGAGCATATGAGCTGTCCGCACCAAGGCTGTGGAGGGGGATGTTGAGGGTTCATGGGAAAGGGCAACCCCTCTGGAGTCTCCCACCAGGAATTCTATGTCTGGAGCAGTAGGAAAAACCTTTGATTTTGAAATCTTTTCTGTTAGCAATGATTTGGCTCCTTAAGTCTAGGTAGTTGAGGCTGTAGATGTCTAAAGCGAATGTCCCTCTGTGTTAGTCCCTGAGACTCCTTCTGTGATCAATGGAGAGACCATGTCTAGAAGTCAATTTACCAGTTTAAGAATGACAGTTCTTAAATACCAGTTTAAGGTTCAAATACCAGTTTAAGAACGACATTATTGCCCTGAAAAGGTTATTTCTCTTTCTTGTCTATAAAAAAAGTTTAGGTTTCTATATATGTCTAAGTGGGCTGTTAAATGGCTGTGCCAACAGGACACATGAATCTTGGCCTCCAAACCTCCTCTGTGATCACTGTCAGTCCCCAGAAGTTGCCACAGATGATGATGCACTACAAAACCTTCAGCTTAGGGGGTAAAAACACTTAGTGTGCTCCTCAACTCTGACCCGCAAACCTGAGCCTGAATAATACTGATTTAATTACGTAGCACACACTAGCAAGACCTTGGAAAACCAGTATTATTCTATAGTACAGACAAGCTCATTCCATGTATGCTGAAGTTAGTGGATGTTATTTTGGCTCATTGCTTCATGTGCTTGATTTTTAAAACAAGCTTCAGTGATAATGTTTAAAAACTAATAAGTAATAATGATACCTTAATATACTACTTTAGTCCAATCCTTTTGCATTTTAAAATAAATACGCAGTATAGACTTGATTTTGTAATGTTAACTTTCTAGAAGTGCAGCTTCCAGACCTCATTGAGTGCAGTTTCCAGTTATATTAGCATACAGTGCAACTGAAGAGAGGTAATTTTAAAGTCCTTGACTGTAAGTCCATTGATATGCCATTGAAATAATACAGTTAACAATGTTTCTTTCTGATGATCAACAAACTGGTGTTTTTGTAAACTGTTATTTGGTGTTTGCTATAATTTTTTCCTGTTAGGAAATAGAAGTGGCAGAAGGAAATGGAACAATTGACTTGCAGCCATTGCTTCTATGGGCTCTCATCCAGCAGTTAGCAATAGTGCTTATGGGGATCTATCTGCACAAAGCTGGTTCCTGACAGAGCTGGCAGAAACTTGATTGTTTCCTTCTTTTTGTTTGTGAAAAAATGCTGCCATTTTGAAGCACCTTTTTTTTTTCCCCCCCTTTTTTTTCCCATTTGAAAAAGATTACAAGATTTTAAATTTTTTCTGTGAATCAAAAATCATAAAAAGAGATGTCTGAGAGAGCTCACCATGCAGTCTCTTTTTCTGGATAAGGTATGTATCCTGCCCTGAATATGAAAAACTTTATTTTTTTCTCAATGCTTATAGAGCATTTCTGCAACTAGCCTGCTGAAGTGATGATACGGCAAGCAGCAGGGAACTGGGGAAATTTTGCTGCAGCCCCCTGAGCTGAGAAAAGGGCTAAATATCCCTTCTATCAGCATTGATCTGGACTCACGCTTGAACACTCTCTCTGGCCCAATGGATATTTTTTGATCTGAAGCAGAAAACACTGCCCAAGACAGAGGGAGGGAAGATGTGCAGAGCAGGTCATGCAGCACAACAGATACAGGTCCATATGGTGGGCACTGAGGGCACCATGTCCACCCAGAACCTCTCTGGTTCTGAGGTCTGGGTGCCCTGTGGAGCACAGCTTGCATTTTGGCTTCATCCCGAAGGGTGATGCTGTCCTGTTTGTGGGTCCAAGACAGCTTTGGGTCACAATCCAAAGTGCTGTAAATAGGGATGGAAGAAAGCTTTGCCTCAAAATAGCACTCCTAATTCAAGAAAGAATGCTTGTATAGACACAGGCAACAAAACCCATTCTGGAGTTTGCTTGTGATTAGGTCAGTCTCTTGATGCTAGGTTTCAATCACAGGTAGCAATGATTCAGAAAGAGAACACCTGCATCAGTTTCCATTGTGGCAAATGAATAGTGCAGCTATTATATTGCAGTAGGAGTCTAACCTTATATGTTTCTCCTCTTGCATATCCACTGCCATCCATTTTCAAATAATTTCCTTTGATTTTTTTAAAAAATGTTGAATCAAATTTACACCCCCTCCCCAAAGCAGCAGCTCCCCAAACAAAATAGCATGTAGGAAGTCAAAGAAATTTTAAAAATATGAGGGAGAAAATTTTTTGTCTGACCTTTCATTGCTAATTTTAATCTGATTTTATTCAGATGCATTGTTTGTTTCATCTCCCTGTCTCACTGTTTGTCAGTTAGTCCCCAAAGAAGTTTTATCCTACAGACTTGTTCAACTACATTGTCCCGTGACGGAAAGCTAGAAGTCCTATATTTTCAACAGACCATTTTATTTCATGAAAGCTGGGGATCGGGTACTTGAATTAATTCTTCTACTGAGGAAAAGGCTTCAGTATGAGTTCAAAACCTTTTTGTTCCATTGTACATGTCCCTGGCCAAACAGCATGCACATAGGCCTTTTATTAGCTCCAGAATTCTGGCTCCTAGTGAGAAGGTAAAATAGAGGAGAAACGCAAGGTAATCTGGGAGAAAGCAGTTAGAGATGTTAAGGAACACGATATGCTGATTTTACATAGTAATGTGATTTCTATAAATGAATGGGAATGTGAATATTATTTACTTCAGCACATTTCATTAATCCATTAAATCCTCTAAACTCTTCTTGGACCCATGAGGCAATAGGATGCTTAAGGCAGGGGCAAATTGCTGAGCCTTCCCCCACTTCATTTTCTGTGTATAAGCATATGTTCTCCTTGAAATGTTTTTGTGACCATTAATGAAGAAGACTATACATGTCTTAGTCTCCAGGCTGAAATGCAAGCTGTAGAGTGAAAATGTAGGGATAAGCATTTTAGCATCTAACATAGTGATAAAATAGTTGTATTTCACATCAAACATCTCTACACCTATTGCCGATCCCAAAGTTGCCCTACAAGAAGAGCAATGAGGTGGCAGTTTAGAACTGTAAATGTTTCTGCTGCAGAAGTGTCCCTACTCATTAACTGTCTGGTTCAACGCTCACTTAATTCTACCATTAGTGATTACCAATCTTTAGGCCAGGGTTAAGAAATGAAGCACAAGAAGGCAAGAATCATTAACTTTAATACCAATGGCATGACAAAGTGGCTTTTAGGTATCTGAGGTGATATTTTTCTGAGACAAGAAAAACGCCACCATCATAAGAATACATTGTAATCGGTCTTTCTTGATTAAAATAGTGTCATTGATTGTTTTGTACTTTAAGGAGAGCTTAAATAATGAAGGAATTTATTAAGATCACCTTACAATTGATAAATGAAGGTAATTCCTGAGCTGCAGATGCAGAACAGAACACTGGATGAATGTTGCGTCATTGTACAGTCAATCTTTTTCCAAATAACTCTGATAGGGAGTCCTCTATTACTTCAGAAGCACAGAACCCAGAGCAGATGTGTTTGCACATAACATCCTTTGATCCTCCGTTGTATTAAAAGAGCTCAGTCCTCACTTTACACGTACAAGATAGAATCATACACATTACTTAGAGCTGGTAGATTTTAATAACCATTAAAGAAGATGTGAAACTTCCTTGTGAAACATGCCTTGGATCATCCCAGCCAGTAATTAGTTACAATATCTAGCTGTCTTAGAACTTCAGCCTGGTCCTACAGCTCTGGCTATTAGGGGGACAATTTTCAAGACTGTAACCTCAATCCAACATGGGCTATGTCTATCTTTAAAAGCAGTGTGGAGCAGCTCTGGTCTATAGAGAAAAGTTTTCGTTGCTGAGGAGCTGGTGTCCACACTATGTTTGATTTGGAGGATCCCTTCAGACTAGCTCTATTTGGGTCTGTTAGCAGCTGTAGCACATCAGGTGTATTCCTGGAGTGCAAATTCTAGGTTAGCTTCCTCTCAGAGGAATCTAGTCCATGAGCCCAAGTCTGCTCTGCTACGTTAACCGAAGCACATAGTAAGTGGGGACAACTGGGAGGTTTACTTGAAAAGCATGCTCATGATCCAAGCTGAAATGTTAATGTGAACTCCCCCACAGAATGCCATATGGATGTAAAAAGTCATCATATGCATATCTTCAGCTCAGTTACATCTTGCTCATGTGAAAGTTGAGCAGGAAAAAAACCAACCATGACCATTCCTATTCTCATAGGCAACGAATTGAAATGATTGTGTAATTTCATTTTAATTATTTTGTATTTCTTTTTTGTTTTGTTAGAAACAAATTTTGCAGAATTATTTCCATCTAAATACGTAACCTTAATAAATACAAAATATTTTTTCTGAAGCTTTTTCATTTTTGAATACTTGGCACACAATTGATCTGCTTTTTAAGACAATTTCAAATGTTTAAACGTAACTTACTGTGAGGAAAGAAGGGAGAGGAACAGAGCCATTGGTACTGGAGAATTACCTGCCAGCAGAACAGGCATAATGAGCAGTAAGCTAGTGACAAATCGGTGTTGTGTGTTCTCAGAACTTGAGCCTGACCTGTTGTCTTTATGGTTGTCTTTACCATCTGCTTCTTCGCTTGCTCCAGAGGTAGATATACCTCACCTCACTCTGATCATCTACAATGCAGACATTTACATCAGAGCCAGTTGTCTAGACTCTTTTTATAGTCTGTAGAGAGAAAAACACACTTCTCAGGCATGATTTAGATGTTCTATTTAGACATCTATGGTAATATCAGATGACTCACTGCCTGGAAAGTAGCTATTTCTTTCCATTTCCATATTTTGCATTTACACAGAGAGCCTAGAAGAGTGTTTAAAATACAGGAGTTTACATTTTAAATGTTTGAGAAATGGCTCTGAGGACCTGTGTATTTTGCCTCTCTAAAGAAATTCACCTCCATTTTTAATGTCTTCTAAACAAAAACACATTTATATAATTCTAAAGAATAGTTTCAGGAGCAACAGTTAATAGGGCACGTTCACTTGCTTACTCTGAGGTTATGGGTCTAGGCATGTGAGGAGACACCATAACCTACCTAACACCATTCCTTCCAGTTTACTCAGAGAATGACCACGGGCTGAATGTGAGGTTGGACATATATCGGCAGCCTGTATGGATGCTGCATGGGCATCATCGTTCAGGGGAATTCTCAGAATCTTTTCAAAATATTCTCCCTATGCAACACTGTTTGACAGTGGGTCTCATAACATTTAAATTTGCAATCAGATTTAAGCAGAGTATTTCATTACATCAGGTGAGTCTTTGTTTGTGGTTGTGATGATTCCTAGTTCTGCAGTTCTAGTGCTTCCGCAACAAGCCGTGAAAAGAAATGTTTGGCTTTGCAATGCAATGCCTTGAACTCCAGACGATGGATTAATGGTTTGTTTTCTTTCTGTCTAACAGGCAGTATTAAAAGGAGAATCGAGTGTACCTTATATTGAACCTTGAGTATGTTTTTCATCAAGGGAGTATGCAGGTCATTTCGTGCACTTAGTTTAGAAAACAGTCTTCTGATGAATTCTGCTGTCCCCAAAAATGATGGCAACACTAGACCTGAGGATTAGCTATTTCTACACACTGCTAACCTCAGAGAGTTTTGCCAATAGCCTACAAAGTGGAACAAGGCAGAGCATGATCAGCTCTACTTGTCATTTGGCAAATGATGTTTATGCAAATAACTTCTTTGGAAGGGTACAGAAATGCCAAGATTTGTTTTTGTGTAAAATAGCTGTGTCCATCTGCTGTCGTTTAAGAGGGAAAGTTATGGCTCACATGTTGAAAAGGTAATGTGGCTTTAGTTCCTGATTTATAAACCTTTTTTGTACCTCACCTCAGAGATGTCAGCACTTCAAAGGCAGGTGAAGTGATCACTATATATAGCTTTTTATCAGTTTAAGCAAAGCAGTCTGGAATGAAAGGCACCCTTAAACATAGTTTCATTTTTTCCTTTAGTGAGGGACAAAATGAAAGACTAAGTTTTTAGAAGCTGCAGAACTTAGTATCTATATAGATACTTTATTAGATATAGACATAAAACCACACAGTCATTATCCTAGAGGACATGCTAGTGGAGACTGTCCCCATTACAAAAGTATAACAATGCATAACTCCCTCTGTGGGTGTTGTAATTTTTACTTAATTAGGACTGAGTCTCTCTTCTCTTTAGCAAATATTACGTTGCTTCACGACTGTCTCTGCTGACTTCAATGTTCTAACTTGTGTGGGAGAGGATTTTGCAGGCTCATCATCCACTTGTAGTTTGGAAACATGGTATTTGATTTATAAATATACTGTATCCTTCCCTTAAATTTAGTATGGGTCCTCGGACTCCTGCTTCTGGACGTTTCCCCCTTCACGTTTCAATCACGTTGCCGTGCACTGAGAAAGTTTGTCAAGTTTTACAACAGTGTTCAGGACAGATATGTCACTGTCATCCTCCAGCTCTGTGCTGAAAAGGGAGATAAAAGAGAATATGATGAAGACTTAGGCCAGTGTAAATGTCAGGGCCATCTCCTGCCCTGTCCTGTGGGTTTGGCTGCCTGTGCTCGAGGGCAGCTGGGACGTGGTACAGCGATGTGACCTGGGGTCAGGCTGCTGAGGAGAGATCTTTGTGAGAAAGCTGTAGAAAACCTTGTCACAGCCTCCCCCGCATCACTTGGGAGCTTTTTTAAGTTCTGGCACTCCTTCTTTGCCCTTTCCTGAGCTGCTGCAGCCATGTACTTTCCCATGTACCTCCAATAAACATCCTGATCCTCCAGCCTGGCATCCCAACCTGACCTCAGGCTTACCTCATCACTGTGGACTTGTCCTGATTTCTGCTGCCAGACCCGCTCCACCCTGTCTGTCATCTGGCTGCTGTGGGAGTGCATCTCTTGTCAAGGACGCTGCCCCTGCCTGCTACAACCCCCGTGCCCTCCCCTGCAGAGCAGTGGTGCTTGCTGCCTGCTCAGCACAGATCCAAAACCCCATCCGCAGGACAGGACTCGTGTGCCACTCCTTATGGCAAAGGGACAGTTTCCAACTGCTAAATCTTCTGGCATATTGGAGTTTGTGAGACACATTGAAAGGCTGAGTGACCTGGGGCTGTTCAGCCTGGAGAAGAGAAGACCGAGAGGGGATCTGATCAATGTCTGTAAATATCTAAAGTGTGTGAGGCAAGGGGACAAGGCCAGATTCTTTTCAGTAGTGTGTGGTGATGGGACAAGGGGAAATGGCCACAAACTGGAGCATAGTAAGTTCCATACCAACATGCATAAGAACTTCACAGTGCAGGTGACGGAGCACTGGAGCAGGCTGCCCAGGGAGGTTGTGGAGTTTCCTTCACTAGAGATATTCAAGATCTGTCTGGATGCCTGCCTGTGCGACCTGCACTAGGGAACCTGCTTTGGCAGGGGGGTTGGACTCGATGATCTCTAGAGGTCTCTTCCAACACCTGCAATTCTGTGATTCTGTGACTTGGAAATCAGACACTGAAAATATTCTGATTCTGAAAATACCTTCCCTAGAAAGAATGCTGCCTTTCCTACAGGATGGCTATCTTTCTTTTTGTGGTTTAAGCATTGACATCCCTTGTTCGCTGCCTAAGAGCTTATTTGAAATAAGTCACAATCGGGGCCTTCCAAAGGTATGTTCTATTTTACAGATGAACGCACACTTCCTTTGGCCTCCAGATAACACTTTTTGTAATAGTTAACACCATGAAATGCCTTTTCTCCCCCTTTCATTTTCTCACCATGTAATACATTTGTGAAGAAATACTAACCTTAGAGAAATGCACACAAGACACAAGTTCTTTCTTTAGTGATTATATTTTCATAATAAATTCCAATACCCATATTTCAACACATCTTACAACTCAGAACCCAACACCCACCGTCACTTAAGTGGAAACCACTGACTTTGTGGCTCTGTATTCTGTGGTGGCTGGTAATCGGCTTACCTTTGCCTAGCAGTGATTATTCAAGTGCTTTTGTTGCCTCAGTAGGTTTAATTCTGTGTTTGAATAACTTTGAAAGTTGCGTTTCTATTTGTTGGATAGCAATAATCATAATAATAATGAAACCCTAGAACTCAGAGTGCCCTACTTTGCACTATTTCAAAGTAGCAAAAATCAGCCCAATTCAAATGCCATTAATTTCTGTGAGTGTGATTATGAAGTGATGCTGTTCTGACATGAACTGCTTGGCTAAAATCACTGCTTGGCTACTTGGGGGTACAACATCTTTTCTGTAGGAGAAGTAGAGGCACAGAGAAGGGCTGGTGCATTTGCTCTTACTTAGCATTGGAGAGGTACTTAGAGCCAGCACCTATTCAATGCCGTAATTAAAACTTAAGTCTCTCCGGCCATGTCTCTATAGAGTCATAGGATGGCTTGGGTTGGAAGGAACCTTAAAGATCATCCAGTTCCATCCCGCTGCCATGGGCAGGGTTGCCACCCACTAGATCTATGGCCCTGACATTTTAGTATTCCCTTTAATCCATGCCGGTGACCTAACATGTGAGATGCTTCCCCTGAGGATCAGGCCTTCTCACTCAAATAAAGGTCATCGAAGAGCTTCTTTATGGTAGCTTGGTGTCCAGAACTGGATTTCTTCCACCTGAGTTAGTGGTGCAGGCAGCAGTGCCACCAGCCCTCACATAAGTCTTCTGCACAAAGTGACATCAGTTGCCGTCGGGCTTGAATCAGAGCGATCCTACTCAAAGAATGATGGATGTGTATTGCCTCTCTTTTGTGTCATATATCCTCAGGAAACATAACCATTTCTTGCAAAGCTTCTCATTCTTCCTGCCTGTCCCCAAATATTTATCTTCTCTGCTTGTATTTAGTCAAAACACAGCACTCATCTCTGTGGTTATGGGTTTATTTATCATACTGCTGCCTCAGAGTCAGTATGGTGCTCGCTGTAAACATATGGAGCAAGATACCATCCCCACGTCCCCAAAACTGTGCTCTAGAAAAGATGTGGCTGGGAGAGGTAGGGAGAGGCAGGGAGAGGCAGCAGAAAGGTTTGAGCTGGAAACACAGTGAGGTTTCCTCATGCTGCTCCTTCATCCTGAGCGTGCATCTCCAGCTACAGGGCTCACGTGAAGCTTCAAGCAGAATGCTGCTGCTTTTGCTGAACTTTGGTTGAAGCCGTGGGAGTTGCACAGTGTGAGTGGAGCTGGAAACCTGCCTGCCCAACAGCACGCAGCTCCGCTCCCCGATGGGAGCTGAGGAGCATCTCAGGTGGGATTTGCTCACGGCTGAACATTGGGGTTTAACGCGTGGACTTCTATGATAGAAATCACAGCTGGTCAGTCTGCTTTCATGGGAGGCTGAGAGAAAAACACAAATGCAGATGTGAGTTAATGAATTCTAAGGCCAGGCCAGTTTCCAATGTCATTGACCAACAGCAGAAGATCTCCGTATGAGAAGTCATGAGCTGGACAGACCCATCCCTCAGACACTGTCAGACACTGTCAGACCGGGGCAGGCCCGAGGCAGGCTTTTAGCACACAAATTCGGGCAGCAGCTCCAACCCCACCGCCATGGCAGCACAGGTTGGGTGCATTGGAGCACACCAGGACCTCCTCCTCCTTCCAGCCCCCGCGAGCCAAGGCAGCGGGGCAGCTCCGGGCAGGGCGAGGCGGAGCGCCGCTTGTTGCTGAGGAGAGCCCGGCCCGGCGGGGGACGAGGGGCTCAGCCCCGGGAGCGGCGCGGACGCTCCCCCCGCCCGGCTGCACCGCGTCGCGCTGCAGTAGCGCCGGGCGCCCTCGAGGTGGAACCTTCTCACCGAGGCTGCGGCGGGCGCTGCCGGGCGGGCGCGGCACCGCCGCTGCGGCCGCGGGCGGAGCGGGCCCCGGGCAGCGCCG
>WBMW01003936.1:43787-73185 GCA_013396635.1 Penelope pileata | reverse complement strand
GGGGGCCACGGGCAGAGTCCTCTGAGTGCCGGCCGGGAGCTGGAGTCGGGCGGGGAGAGCGGGAAGTGAAAGCAGAACCGGCAGAGAGAGCTCTTCCCGGCTGCCGGGGAAAATCGCCTTGATGATCAGCTGCCGGATCAGAGGTGAAGGCAACTCTAAAGGTGTGAATATTGATGGAGTTTATTCGGCTGTGAGACCAGGCAGGGGCAGAGGGAAAGGTTTGCTGCGGTTTTCTTTTTGAAGAATAGTGAGCTCCATCAGCCTGGCCCTGGCAGAAGCAGCCGGGCTGCCGTGCGGGGTGTTGGTCGGGAGATGGATCGGTGCCGGGTGGGAAGCGGGGATGGGCGCTGTGGGGCGGCCAATGGGAGTGAGGGGAGGAATCGCTCTCGGGGTGCGCTGGGACAGAGCAGTTCATGACAGCGAGGTGCCAGGGTCCCTCCGTGACAAGCACGGNACGCTCCGTGTGGGTTTCTTTCTTTTTCTTTTTTTCCTCTACTGCTGACAGAAAGTGCGGGACTCCGGGCCGCGGTGAGGCCGTGCCGGAATCCCTCAGCGCCAGGCGGCGGCTAGGGTGCGCCGGGGTACGGATGAGCCGGGGAAGGGAGGGGTAAAACAGCTCTGTTCTGCGTAGGAGAACAATAGGGGGTTCCCTTCCAGGGAGCGGCGCGGCGGCGACGAGCGATGCCGCGGGNTTTCTTTTTGAAGAATAGTGAGCTCCATCAGCCTGGCCCTGGCAGAAGCAGCCGGGCTGCCGTGCGGGGTGTTGGTCGGGAGATGGATCGGTGCCGGGTGGGAAGCGGGGATGGGCGCTGTGGGGCGGCCAATGGGAGTGAGGGGAGGAATCGCTCTCGGGGTGCGCTGGGACAGAGCAGTTCATGACAGCGAGGTGCCAGGGTCCCTCCGTGACAAGCACGGCACATCCATGTGGGTGGGCTGGGGCAGGTGGCACTGCTCACATCAGGGAGGAATTCTCCTGCAATTCAGGAGCGGCGAGGTCAAGGCCTAAGGTTTTCTGAATTCCTCTCTGTTGTCAGCAAACCCCATTAATCTTCTGTGTGTGTCAGGGCACTGTCTGCAGGTGCCAACTCCTTGTACGCGTGTTGAATTTGGGCTGTTTGTGCACTGCCAAACGCTCCGCGGGAGAAAGAGGCAACTTTGATGGGCACAGACAGGAGAACTGGCCAGGCAGTGCTTACCTGGGAGTTCAGAACTAACAGCAGTGGGAAGAACTCAGAGTAATTCAATTTTTGTGTTAATTTTTCTCCCTGGAATTTCAGAATGGGAGATGCTGTCACTTCACCTTCATTCAGTGAAACCAGAGCAGCTGTGCGTGAAAGGGGCAGCCGGCTGCTTTCTGGAAGTACAAATGGATCTTTTCCCTAAATTTCCTTTTCTAATTCACAGAAGATCACCTTTATTTCATTTCAGTAAAGTGCCGGATATGCTTAAAATGCGATGACAAATACAGTTTTTGTCTTTAAACAAAATTGTACATATTTTTCACAGACCCCCCCCCCCCCTAGTTTTTGGTCCGACGGTGAAGGTTCATGTGTCTGTCGCCAGCAGTGTCAGTCTAAAAACGTTCCCCACATTTTGGTGAACGCGTTTCCCTGCTGCCAATGATGGGGGAATGCTCCTCGCTCCCACACCTGTTTGCAGTTTGCGAATTTGCCAAAGGAATGTTTCCAGGTGATGCAAAACCTTTCTGTGCTTTTCAGCCCTGACGTCGGTGCTAACTGAACATGTCTCTTTCTGCAGGCTCCTTACCAAAACAAGGACCCTGCCTCCAGTTATTTAATTACACATCCGTTGCTCTCAGCTCATTACTCAGATCTTTAACACGAAGACTTTCTGCAAGGAGCCCCTCTCTGGGTGTGTGCTCCATGGCCGGAGCAGTGTCGGGTCCCAGTGCCCCACCAGCGCCCGGCAGTGCCGCGCGCCTTCGCGAGGGAGCGGTGTCGGAAGCAGACACCACGAGCAGAAGTTCTCACGTCCACTGTCTTGCAGCACCCCACCTCCTTGGATTTAAAAATAAATATACATCCTAGCAGAAGGAGTGGAGGTCTGTGCTGAAATGCTGACTTTAAAAATAGCAGTGTGTTCTGATAGTGCCAGATATTTTTAATGAATTAAAACCAAAAGAGGCATGCGTTTCAAGGTGACGGGAAGCGAGGCTTTGTGGTGCACTCACTCTTGAACTGTGCTGGGGAAATGTGTGAATCCCTTCACCAAAGTCATGTTTCCAGTGAACGGTGACTACTGCGGAGGGGAACCTGGTAAACTGCGAATATGTTTGCATTAATTCCAACTTTTATGGTTGACCTGAAAAGGACAACATTTTACTTCAAATGAAATCTGTGTGCATGAGGAAAGCTCATTCAGACTTTGTAGCCCAGCAGCCCATGCTTTTCCACAGAAATTCATTGATAAAAATGGAATTCATTTAGCTCACGTGATTCCTGCGTGGCTACATGGGCTTACAAGGTTCTGTAGAAGTTGGTGTTAATCAGTGTATGGAAAGCGATGTGGCATGAATAAATTAGGCAGTGTAATAAAAGCTTTTATTTCTTAGGTAACATAAAAAAGGCTAAAAGGTCCTAAATTTTTAAAAAGAACATTTTAAAATTTTATTTCTGTTTTATAGAGAAGCTGTGGACACTTGCAGCAAGAAGCGTGCCCTTTTGTTTCAGGAAAACATGCGATCTGAGGCAGAGCCATTAACGCTGAAGCAGACTGTGATGCTGAAAAATGCTTATTGTCCATTCATTTACATTTCATCCATTTCCAGAGAAAGTTTTAGAGTCAAGGTTCTGGGCTCTCTTCAGCTTCCCCAGTGTTGTTCGAATTCAGATCACAACAGCTGAATTCATCTTTGTTTATACAAAGTTGCTTTAATTTTGTGACGTTCTTTAGCTGTGAGAGATGGACCTGAGACTGAGCAAGAGAAAAACAGCATTTTTAGCTTCATGATACTTTTCACTTTTTTGGTGCCTCCTTGTTCTCCACACTGTGTTAAATAGGAGCTGACATCTTTTATTGCCCCAGAGGACCGCTCCCTGCACGGGCTGTATGAACACGCGTAGCCTAATGCGGTGGTTGTTCACTGTGGAACCAGAGAGGAAATGGTGTCTATTTTAGGTGTAGCTGCAGCTTTCACTTGCTGCTATTTTGAACCCTTAGCTGTGCTTCCCCGTAAGGCAATCAAGCCGACAGCCAGTTGTGGTTGGTTAATAGTTAATGCAGTCTTTTCTCTATAGCGAGGGCCGTATTCTGTCGCTAGGCAGCATCCCATGAGATGCGACCAAGGTGTGCAATGCCAGTGACGTTCCCCAAGTTCCTCCATTTGTAACTGGTGCTGAGTTTGGCTCACAGGGCTGAAGCTTGAGCAGATTTGTAAGCTATGGACCCAAAAGGAGCCAAAGGAGAATGAGAGTATTATCATGCAAAATAACATAGCATTTTTTCATTAAGATTCGACCCTGAGCAAAATTTGAGCAAAGCAAAATATTGAGACACTGAAAATCTTGTGCTCTGCTGTTCCCAATTGCAATTATTTTATTCACATCAATTAAATATGTTTCATTTTCAAGTTACTGCTCTGTTACCAGATGACTGTGAGATACCGTTTCATTTAATAGAAGGCTTTCCATGGTGAATGTTTTTCTCAGGTCTTTGAATGGACACTATTTTAAAACTCTTCTTCAGCTTTTATGAGCTTGTGAGTATCATCATTTGGGGAAGATGATCAGTTTCCAGCCTTATAAACCCGCATTTTGAGTTTTGTTACCAGAAAATATATAAACATTTTGTGGAAAACAATTGAAGATGTCTTTGAAAAAGAGTATAGGTGAATCAATTCTCCTCTAATTTGATGATATTTTGGTAGAAACCAATCAGATCTCTTGGGACAAAGTACATACCACGGAGTTCAATGTGATTAATTTCATCATAAGTGAAAGTTGTTTTTTTTTTTTTTTTAAAATAAAAAAAGGTCAGGTGAATTGCACCATAGAATGTCCTCTGCTCCCTGGAGCCTGTAACAGGTGTCTGGAGATACCGACTCAGATGGGGCTGCCCAAAGTGTGCATATCTAATATTGGGTGAAATTAATTCTCTCTCTCTCCTCTCCTCAGAAGTCTAAAAATTTATTCAAGCATGTGTAATTTTGTTAAATATTGAAATAAACAAATGCCACCTAAGAATTAAAGTGGTGGCAATTTGGAGATTTTTTAACAGTGTCAGTCAGGTATTTAGATACTTGGGATGAATTCCTGGCTTCATTAAAATCAGTGGGACTTTTCCACATGTCAGTGGGGGCACAACATCATTCTTACTTTTCAGGGTCCAAATGCAAGCAGAGAGTAGAGGCCTTAATGTAAATATTGGACCTCAGATCAAGTAAAATGTGAGAAGAGGAATGCTGGGTGTTCAGCCGTTTTCCTAGCAGAACACATTGTGCTCTTTTTGCTTAGGAAACCAGCTACCTTTTCAAAAAAGTAAATTAGCTTTTGAAATGATCTGGTGAACATTTTATATATGTAGTGAACCAAGAAAATAGTGAATTCCACTGGAAAAATAATCAGTTTAATATTCAAATGAATTGAACATGCTTGTACTGCAGCAGCTGAAGAGCGTACTTAAATTCAGGAGCCCTGATTACTCCATTGTCGCAAACAGAGCCTCTCAGTGAGTGCAAGTGTTAGGAGCTATTGCACTTCTGTGAGCTGGAACAGAATGATACAGCAAAACAGAAAATACAATATGTTACGGATCAGATCTGGTTTTGGATGTCACACAATGCAAAGGTAAATAGGAATTACAGGTCAGACTCTGAACATCAAGCTAAATGTGTTGCCCTGATTTGGCTTTTGCTCTGCTGGTATCATCAATTTCTCGGCTTGTAGTACAGTGCATCCAGGTGTTCAAATTCACAGAAGGCCAAGAATTACTCTCTTACATATCGCTGAAAGTAAAACCTAGGCAAAGTAACTCATGTTCAAAAATAAATACACTGTGTGGCAGGTTTAAAACCGCTGAACTAAATGGTATTTTTCACACTTTTTTTTTTTTTTTTTTTTTCAGAAGCATCTCAGCTGCAGGGCAAAATAGAAGGACATGAGTTACTGACCTCCTCATAGCATCAGAACCAGAAATACTACCCTACATGTTACCATCAATTAGGAGCATTTGAAAACCACCTCTCTGAAAAGCTGATCAATCCATGACGTCAGTGGACATCTTCTGTAAAACAAGTTTTATGTACTTCTGCTGAGATCCTTTTTCTACCCTCTGTATGGTTCTATATTACTTACTGGGCACTGATGGTAGCCTCCAGAAAGTGCAGTTTCAAATGGTCAACCTCATCCTTTAGCAAGAAGAAAATCTGGATACTGGATAGCGACAACATCTTCAGAGAAAATGGTATACGAAGGAAAACGATTAGTTTCCTGCCATTGTTTCTTCCTGTTAACAGCCAAATTCTACTGGATCCTCTCCCTGATGCAAAGAACTTACGGCCAGGAATATGCCCACTCCATCCGACTGGATGGGGACATCATCTTGGGAGGACTGTTCCCCGTCCATGCGAAAGGGGATAGAGGGGTGCCTTGTGGGGAGCTCAAGAAAGAAAAAGGGATCCACAGACTGGAGGCAATGCTGTATGCAATCGATCAGATCAATAAAGACCCTGATCTTCTTGCCAATATCACCTTAGGTGTCCGGATCCTTGATACATGTTCCAGGGACACTTATGCATTGGAGCAATCCTTAACGTTTGTGCAAGCGTTGATAGAGAAAGATGGTTCAGATGTGAAGTGTGCAAATGGTGACCCACCTATTTTCACTAAGCCAGACAAGATATCAGGTGTGATAGGTGCTGCAGCAAGTTCCGTGTCCATTATGGTTGCAAATATTTTAAGACTTTTTAAGGTAAGGAACATTTTCTAATTTTCTTTTGAATTTTAAGCACAATGAAATATGTGAGGTGATTGTGTTTCTTCCTTTCAAAAACACATGGACTGAAATCTGAAAGGACTGGCTTGCTCTTTCTAAGAAAACAAAAGAACAAAAAAAAGTGATGCTTGCAGACCCTAGTTTAAGGTGCCAAGTGCCAAGTTCTGAGCACCAGAGCATATTTTAATTCTTCAGGGACTTGTGACTCCGTTTTTTTGCTACTCACATTGATTGTTTATGTACAACAAGATTAGGCTATGATTCGTTTTGCAAATTTACGGGAGAAGGAAAAAATACAAATCTATTTTTAGGAGAGCAAGATAATTTCCCTAAATAGAAAGATATGCCAGTAATAGTCTAGTGCTAATGACGTGCATGATTTGCTTGAAGTCTTAACCTCCTCCATGTTTTTCAGAAGGTGATAATTTTTTTCCAGTCTTTGTTATCGCTTTGTGAGAGGTTATGTTTGGATGACAGTTCTACTGGCGTAGTGTTTGTTTCCTTCCACATACTTTATTAAGTTCTGCTCTATTGAATGATGGAAAAGTAAGCCTGCCACTTTTAAACTCGCTGAGTTAGATGGGAAGATGAATACATTCTAATCAGTCAACTTAGCTGTAACAGATCAGGCAGTAAACATGTAATGTTTAATTCTGTGCAATGCTAAATAGATTATGGTAAACTGAGCACTTTTTTTCTGTGCAGAGAATGACTAACTCTTTCTCTGAATCTGTCACTCCTCTACTGCCCACTGTTATTCAGATGCATTCCTTCCATTCAGAAATCTTGCCTTATGTCCTACAACTTCTCAACCACTGAAGAACATTTCTTTGACTTTGGTGGAGATGATTCTGTTAATGTCAAATATTGCTGTCAGGGATTTTGAAAAGTGTTGAAGCTTTCTAACTGTGACTGAAAGTTTGAATAGAAGTAAGGAAAGATTGTCTTGTTTTGAAGGTTTCTCAAACTGACAGAGTGTTCCAGTCATTTTAAGCGAGTTTTCTGTCCTTCCCTCTGGTTCTCCCATGAAGGGCATAATGATTTACAGTTCAGTAGAGAAGCAAAATGTCTGCTGGGTTGTGGTCAGGTCTCAAAACTGATCCCTTGCTGCAGTTACTGCACATGTTTTAGAGTAGTGTAATTGTTCCAGCAATACCGTTTGCTTGTGAAATTTAAGTAAACAAAACTGGGTCAAGTCTTAAAAATGTCCTATATGGAGAATGCCTCTGGAGCCATGCCTGGTGAGGGAGGCCTGTCCGTCCCAGGAATAATCGTGCATACTGCGGGAGGTAGTTATTTTTAATTCCACATCCTTTCTTTTTTTTTGAAGTTGTTTTACCCTATTAAATAATGCATGGTTCTGAAGTAATGATAGATGGAATGGTCACTTTAATCCCAATCATAATGCAAAGCCACACATTTATACCCAGATTTGAGCTGAATACAGTGTGGTAGACTGATTTAAGAAACTAAGCCTTGTAAAACATGCATTAACTGTGAATTAAGAGCAGCAATAAGGAAAGAGGCCTATGAATTGCCTAAGATACCAGTAATTTGTCTTCTGAAACCATGACAGCTACCTCCTGATTTCCATTATGCAATAAGATTGCAAATAACGTTCTACTGCAGTCTTAATCAATAGAGGGTCATGTGATATCCCCTCTGGGGAAAGATCTTATTTACCCATTTAATTGATGTAACACAGCTGCTGGCAAAAGGAGGAGACATCTCTTTTAGTTTTAATTATAGATCCTGCACAAATATTCTTAATAATGTAAAAAATGACAAATGATACCCTTTAACATCTCATCTTGGACCTGCACCTGAAGCTTGTTTTTACACCTTACTCTTGGAAGTAGCTCTGCCACCTTTGCCTGAGTAAAGGCTTCTGGATAGGGCCCTTGTTTAGTGGCATTATACAAACCACTCACAATGGAAAGATCCTTCACCAGAAATGTAGAAGTATAAACCAGTTTGAGTTGCACTCAGATCAAAGACATGAGCTGAGATTCTCAGCTGATGCAGCCTCAACAGCTCTGCAAGCGAGGACAAGACCTTTGTGCACACTCACAAAGGCTCCAAGTATCCAAGTAGGAAATTTTGGTTTACTGTTCATTCCTATCAGTCAAGGCTAGGCACTCAGCTGGTATAAATCCCTGTACTCTCACAGGAGTCAGCGATCACTGTCAGGCAAAAATGCCTATTTCCATTTTATTCAGGATTAATTGATTCATCTGTATTTCTGTCTAGCAGTTCTATTCAACAAGTTGAACCTGTAATCTGAAATTCACTATTGCTTTAATATCTATTCTGAAGTTCCTAAATGTCAGGACTGCAATTTTTTTTTTGAGGACATTGTATCCAGTTGAATTTTAATCTGTTATGAAACTGTGTGAAGTATATTGTATCACTCAATGGGAATATACAAACAAAGATAGCCTGAGAAATACTATACTCAGCAGCTTGGATTTTTATGCTGCTATTTTTCTTTTTCATTCATTTTACTTTCTTTCTTTTATTGATTTTACAACATAAAACATACAGGTCAATAGTCTTATCTGATGATCTGGTGGATAGCATAAGCTGATTGATAGTCATGGTATGCTTTTATCTAAGTGTTTTCATGAGAACAAGAGAGGAAGGGCACCACAGAAAATAACCTTTCTCTTGGTCAAATGACTCACCTTCAATTCTTCTCCGTCTTTTTGTGAATATCCAGGAGGCACCACTACTTATCAAGTGAATTTCTGTCCTTAATAGGTCTGAAACATTTGGACAGCTTAAATTTTGCCTGTTGATGGTTTTATACCTGTGAGAGGCACTTTGCAAACAGGAAACGCTTGTACAAGGAATTGGCAGTTTTGAAGTGAACCTATTACTCCTTGATTATCTTTAGGAGGTTGTGTTTTGCCTTATATTACTTTGGTGCTTGATGCAAAGTAGATTGTGTGGAATTGGTAGATTGTTTACTGAGCTTTCAGAAATTAGAGGTCATCTTGCTGCAAATGTAGTAGAAGAAGAGGACCTTCAGAGGCAAGCATAGAAGGACTGTGTTAGGTATTAGCACAGTAACTACCCAATAAAACAACTTTGTGGACATCGGGACAGATTGTTCCCAGTCAAAGTTGCTGGCTCATCATTTTATTAAGGTAGTTTTGTCAGATAGCATCGAGAATGGGCTGCATCTCCAGGGAAACTGAGACAGGAGCTGAGGGGGCAGCAAAGTAAGAAGAGTGGTGGTCACACAGATTGGGGACACAGCCTCACCCAAATGAGTACAAAACAGGTCTGGCCATATAACATTGTTCAGCCAACAGTCTAGTGATTGCCAGACAAGCCCGTAGTGATGAGGTCCAAAGTCAGCCAGAAAGTCAGGGTCAGCAGTGGAAGGTCATGGTCAGCAAGATACAGGGCCAGCAGCATAGTTCAAGCAAGGACTGAGAGCAAGGACCTGAGCTGAGATGCAGCTGTTGAGTGAAGAAGGAGCACAGAGGTCCCTATGAGGCTTTCCCTCGCAACATAGCTGTTTTCCTGGGCTGATTTAGAGTCACATGCTTGCCCTCTGTCAGAGCTGACCTTGAATACATGCAGCCAAACCCAGGGCTGGGGAAGGGAGGATGTTGCAGAGCCTCTTGGTGTATTCAGGGCCTCTACAGTTTTTTAGCATTTCCCATAGGAGAGACTGCGGAAATAGGACAGACAGGCATGGGTCTTCCTCTTTCTTCTGGTGAGCCAGGAGATGCTTTTTCTTATGGGTAACGAAAGCTGACATTGTTTGACTGTTTTTGTTGCCAGTTTGGAAGTCCTGCTGCCAAATTGCTTTGTGTTTGGCTGGTAGGATCTATTGAGGGTCTGCCTGTCCTAGTTGTTCAACTCTCTTGGTGCAAAGGAAACTTTTCTATTGACTGGATCATTCAAGAGGAAGATCCTGCTCTTACTCCCTTCCCTGGATTTGTCTTACTGAAATTTTGGCTTCCTGCAAGGTGCTCAGGCATAGTCAGGTGATATCCGTTAGCTTCTTTGTATGAAGCTCGTAAGTATTTTGGCTGTTCCCAGTCCCTCAAAACATGTCCTGGAGAAACTAGAGTCTGTAACTCATCTTACTTCATGTTGCCTATACTCAAAGCTTTTTCTTAACATAGAATGCTTTGTATTGGAAAAAATGCTAGAAGTCATCTGATTCAAACCTCCTGCTGTGGGCTGGGATATCTTCCACTAGATCTGGTTACTCAGAGCCACAGCCAACCTGACCTTGAACACTTTCAGGGAGGGGTCATCCACAGCTTCTCTGGGCAACCTGTTCTAATGTCTCACCATCCTCAACATGAAAAATTTCTTTTTTATACCCAGCCTATATCTAGCCTCTTTCAGTTTAAAACCATTACTTGTTGTCCTATAACTACAGGTCCTGGTAGAAGGTCTATCTCCATCATTCTTATAAACCCACTTTAAGAATCAAAAGGCCACCATGAGATCTCCCCAGAGCCTTCTGTGCTCCAGGTTGAACGACCTCAGCTCTCTTAGCCTCTCTTAGGAGAGGTGCTCCAGCCCTCTGATCTTTTTTGTATCTGTGCTCTGGACCCTTTTTAACAGGTCCACATCTGTCCTGTTCTGGGAGCCCCTGAGCTATGTGCAGTAATGTTGTCTGACTAACTTGTATCGATGGTTAAAATCTGTTGGAAAGAGAAGAGACATTTGCTTATGCTAGTTTCCTACCATCTAAAAGCTTTGCTCTATTTCTGAGCTCCTTGGTGCTCTCCATCTGTCACCTTCACACATCTAACCAATGTCACACTGCGAGCAGCCTAGGGACGGTGGCTTGCATGTGAATTGAGATGGGTGGAAAGAATGTTTGATAAATTGTGATCTGAAGCTTTTATGTATATATTTATGTATGTGCATATAAAGCCAAAATGGTCATTGACAGGTTTGTTCCTTTGCTTTCCTTTGTTTTCCATGCCTCTTGCCTTGTCTTTTGCCTTGCCTTTTGCTTTGCCTTACATTTTCTTCTTTTATTCTTTTCTAAAGCACTTTTCTAAAGTGCTTATTTCCTCTTTTTGGTCAAATTCTCTTCTTGCTGCACTACTGTAATCCATTTTAATAGCTGCTGTCTGGAGGGACTAATATTTACTTCATGCACATTTGCCTTATACATTTCATACACATTTACCTCTTCAGAAGCACATAGTACAAATGACATTCTGGAGTTACTCTTTCCACTTTATGTGCAACCATCCAAAATGCAAGGCACAGTTTCTTTCAATAAATCTAGAAGTGAATATATCAGTTCCCCAGGCATTTTTTATTTTTTTTTATTTACTTTGACTGCTCGCTTGTATCCTTCTGGGTTTTTAGTGGCTATCTTCAGCTGGCTTGTGATCCAAATCCAGACAGGCCTCCCTGAAATGTGGGAACTGCAATTGTATGGAGCCTAACCTCATTAACTTCATAAACATGGGGCTGTGTATTTAACTGTGCCAATAGTGTGCCTCTCGTGACTGGACGGAATTTGGTATGAGTAAAGTGTAATGACATTTTAACACATGATTTCGGAGTGTATGTACATGCTTTTGTGAGGCACTCTGAAATATATGCAGATTCTGATCCTGACTCTGACTGTATATGTATGGAAGTTTTTGCACTTCTTGAACTTTAATGACTTCCAGAGAGATGTAGGAATCAGCCTTTTCCATGTGAAACTGCATGGCCTTTCCGTAATGGGAAGAATTTTACCGTTTACTTCATAGTAAGTAAAGAACAGTCTCAGAAAGTTTGCCCAACATATTGGCGTTCATTAATAAGAAAAATGTGCTGTACTGGTTAAAAGACATCATTTTTCTGGTCTCTGTGTCCTGCTACCTTTGTCAATAACATTTTGTGCTGCATAGCATTTGAGATTTGCAATGGGATGTGATTTTTTCTGATTAAAACATAAGTAGAATATCTGGAGTGAATTGTGAAGAAAAATTGTTAGTAGTGAGAATTAGACTGAAACATTTTGAAATCAGCTGTTAAGATGAACAGATTTGTTTTATGCTTATTCTAGATAATATTTTCGCTTTCTGAATCATTTTTAATTATAAAAGGAATCCATTGCCAATACATCCCATTTAATTTTATGGTGTTTTTTGTAGCTTTTTACAAGCACTTCTCTGTTTAGTGTCTGAGCATCTTGTCTTGTTATTGACTAGAAAATACCATTGTAATCATTGTACATATATATTTCCCCATTTTTTCCCATAATTCAGCTTCTGTTAGACAGAAACAGCATTCATATCTCTGTATATTTCCATGGTAGTAGATACTTGGATTGTGAAAAAATCTCTTTTGATTCAATGGTGATTTTTCTTTCAATGCCAGGCGAAACGTGTCTCAGTCAAGAGAGGCAAATGGCAGGTCAACACCAAGATAAAATTATACGTATATCAGATACCTCATGAGTATCAATAATGAAATTGTTGGGAAATGTTTTAGCTGCAGCTAGAGGAAATAATAGATTTCCAGATTCTGTGAAAACTGCTAGGACTGATTAGCATCAAATTTTATTTGTGCTAAGCGGCTTGAGGCAAGGGAGTACAAAAGCAACTTGATGCACTCATTTAGGATTTTACAGTATATTATTTCCTTAAACATTCCTCTAAAGATCTAATATTTTTAGTCTTCTCCCATTCCTAGATGGTTATAACTAGTAGGGAGAGCAAAGTGGCAATTTGTTTTTCTGTATTATTTTCTGTATGTCACTGGTTTGCTACAAGGCTTTAGAAGCATTTCTTGACCTTTTTGTACTTTTCTTTTGTCATTTTGGCTTGATTGTATTTAATCAGGGGCTTGATTAGTGTTTATTAAATGGTTTGAGATATCTTCCCTGCTTTTTGGGCAAGATGAGGCTGTCTTAAATATTGAGGTTTTTATGTCATTCCCTAACCACAGTATGTGAGCAGCTTACAAAGAGATTGTATCTGTTAAAGACTAATGATCTGATTTTCTTTCTACCTCCTTGAAGGCAGTTGAGACTATATATATGCTTATCCCTCACGTGAACACATGAAGGAAATTGCATATGCAGAGAGGATTATTTCACCCTTTCATGGCTGAAGTTTTGCTGAGTTGTTACCACTATATGTTTGTATGCCACAAGGACTCCAAGTTATTTGCTAAATAATGCCTATATTGATGTAGATATTAGTTGTAATTCTACAAATTCCACTGAAAGGCTAAGGAGAAGAGCCTAGCAGTTCAGCGAGGGCTAAAGCATGCACAGAAACACAAATCTTGCAGTGGGCTTTTTAAAAGATCTTGCATTATTTGGAGGGACTTTTTACATGTTTGCTAGTAAATAAAATGTACCTGGCTTAGTTCTGTGGCACCAGCTGACACAAACAATCCACTTCTATACAATAAACTCGTATTTCCCTAAATCAGGGGTCTACATGCAAGCTACCAGAGGAGGATGATCCCTGACCCATGCTAACATTTGAAGCCTTCTGGAAACAGAGAGGCTGTTGGTTGAGACAGGTCACAGCCCAGCTAAGGACTATCAGCATAGGAGGTAATGTTCACATGCTCAGGAATGTGCTCTGGAAGAATGCTTGCAATGTACCAGTGCAGACATCACCGCTGACTTCTCAGTACAGAGCTCCTCTGCTCCCATGTCATGCTGAAGGGATGCCAAGACACTGCTAAGGATCATCAAAGCTGCTTCAGTGTTTTAGTACAACGATGTTAGTTTTATTGGCCATGATGAGAACTAAATTAAGACTTTTTTTTCCCTTGTGATAATTGTTTCAGTACAGTGACAGCTGTGCCATATGAATAGTCCTGCGTTCTGACTGTCGTCAGAAACCAGGCAATGTTGTGTGTTACAGCCAACTGGTAGATCTTGTGGTTTTGTGTATTCCCATTCTCATTATTTTCCCTAAAGCACATTGTGCTTTTAGGATTAAACTGGTTTATGGTGCTTAAATGTATATCCTTCTGTTTGCTAGCATTTGTCAGAGAAAAATAGTCATCTAAACAAAAGTCTTACTGAAGGACACCAATTCCATTTGAATGAATTAAATAGCCAAGAGCAAAATGCTCCTCTGGGCTAGGACCTACATATGCTCCCAGATCAGAAAAGCATGATGTTGTGTCCTCTATCCTGACAGGACAATTAAGCATTTAAGTCAGGCCTTAAATGAGGAAGCTGTTTGTCCTTGACTGCCTGTGTCCTCAATAGAGAGCATAAAATGCCTTCAGAGCAGGACTGAATCCAGTCTATGAGTGTCTTTCACATTTACCAAAAAGAGGATGGTTTTCTCCATGCTTGCACTTTCACCAGGCAGAACCTCTTCTCACTGGGTGTTCTCCAGTTGTCTTGTTTGGGACTTCAGATAGACACCTAGTTCTAACTCTTCTCTGAAATAAGTTATTGCTGATAGGAACTCTAAGGTATGTCACGACATTGTGGGAGCTCTCTCCCTATTATGAGGGCTGCTCCAAAAATAATGCCTCCTATTTTATTATTTTGGCCCACAGCATCAGAGACAGATGTTGGTGATATGGCAGTAGAGGTTGAACCTTCCCACCAATATTCCATTACTTTTTGCTGCCATGCACAGATGGCAGCAGAGGAGCAGTATGACAAAATGGCATCTGACATGGAAGTATGTATGAAGCAAAGGTGTGGAATTGAATTCCTCCATGCAGAAAAAATGGCACCCATTGATATTCATCATCACTTGCTCAAAGTTTATGGAGACCAAACAGTGGATGTCAGCACAGTGAGGCAGTGGGTAATACCTTACAGCAGCCGTGACAGTGATGTGAAAGACAAGCCATGTTCTGGATGGCCATGCACAGCTGTCGCACCATGAAATGAAGAGCGTTGCAATCAGCTCATCCATGTAAATTGGCAGATTGTGACCAGGGAACTGTGTACAGATCTGAATATCAGCTTCAATGCATTGGAAACAATGAGGGCAAAGTTGGAATATCACAAAGTTTGACCCAGGTGGGGCCCACAAATGCTCACACAGAAACAGAAAGAACACCATGTGCAAGTTTGTCAGGATCTATTGAATGAATACGAGGATTAAGGTGACGATTTCCTGGATTGTATCATTACCAGTGATGAGACATGATGTCGCCACTATGATCTGGAGTCAAAACGGCAGTCCATGGAGTAGCAACATGTGGATTCCTCATCAAAGAAAAAGCTCAAGATGCAGCCGTCAGCGGGCAAGTGATGTGCGCTGTCTTTTGGGATAGGACAAGGGATGATCCTTCTGGATTTCCTGGTACTTGGACAAACTATCAACTCTGATCACTACATCACTGAGGGCAGAAACTTCCAGAGTCAGGCCAGAGAAGAAGACAACTTTTTTCTTGCAACACAATAGCACCAGGCCCCATAACTGAAGACTGTGGAGCACATTGCCATTCTTGGCTGGACTATCCTACCACACCCTCTGTATAGTCCAGATTTGATGCCTTCTGACTTCCATTTGTTTGGGCCAATGAAAGATGGACTGTGTGGGCAACCTTTTCCTAGCAACCACACCGTCACAGCAGCTGTGAAACAGTGGGTCACCTCCACTGGTGCAGATTTTTACAAGCGCAGCATTCAGGCTCTTGTTCATCATTGGTGAAAATGCAGAGCTAATGGTGGTGACTGTGTTGAAAAATAGTGCTTTGTAGCTAAGACTTTGCTCAATCAAATAGTGTTATTGTGCTTTTTGTGTCTGTTGTAGTTTCCATGGAAATAAATAGAAGGCATTACTTTCAGAGCAACTGATGTACATTTCTTTAGTAGCTTGCAACTGTGAAACAAGAGTAAATTGATTTCTATGAGCTGGAATAATTCTTGTTTACTGGTTTATTTTATATTCTTTCATACAAGGTGCTTATCATTTTTAGCTCTGTGGCAGAAGTACTTGTGGGGGCAGAATCAGAATCTGTTTTCTCTGATTCATATGCGCACATGGTTCTTCTACAGAGTTAAATGTAGCAAAAAGACAATAGCACGTTTTGGATATCATTCCACAATATACTCCTAACAGTTTTCATTAGTTTTTGACTTAGATTTTGCTCTGTCACATTTACAATGCCATTACGATCTTGCAGGCTGGTTAAAATTTTGTCAATCAACTCAATTGGATTATAGGAACACTGATCCCCCATAGTAATTGTTATTTTTGTTCAGATAAATTTACCTTTTGTTTGTTTGTTTGTTTGCTTGTAATGAGCTTTGAAATGTTAACATCTTAGTGAAACTGTATCATCACAGTTATACTTAGTCTACTCATTAGAGAAACATTTCAAAGAGGCTGTGGATCCTGCAGTAATTCTCCAGCCTGATGCTTCCATGATGTAGCCCAAAAAAAGAGCGAAAGAAAGGGCTAGATTTCTTACCATTCTTCTTTCTTCATTTGGTGCTATGAGTATGCTTTGTTTTTCTCAATAGTGCTGAAATACAGGAAGTCCCCTTCCAGAAGAGCTTAGTTCCTTGTGCACTGCTACCTAGACAAGGACTCACCAGTCCTCACTACAGCTGGAAAGCTGATACCCACAGGCATTCTTCTGCAGAATGTCCTTTATAAAATGGACTAACTCTGAAAATAACACTCCAAATTCTACTCATAAAGAGGAATTAGCAGAATACATACATCTATTCTAGGATGTTGTTTCAACAGGAAAAGTTTACGGTGATTATTAGAAAAACTATTGCCAAGAAATATTCTGTTGTGCATTGTCTAAATGTTAAGGCAGTTGTGTAGGATAGGAGAAATGCCAGATTTCCAATTTCCTGGATTTCTGAAAATTATATTGGACAGGAGTATGAAAATATGTACTTTTCTATCAGCAAGAAAGTGATCTAGGTAAAGTAGCCAGTGTTTTCTACTCCTAACTTTGGTGGTTCTGTTTTCCATGTTTTGAGTAACAGGATTTTAAAGTTACCAGC
Organism: Penelope pileata; assembly: GCA_013396635.1. Lineage (NCBI taxonomy): Eukaryota > Metazoa > Chordata > Aves > Galliformes > Cracidae > Penelope > Penelope pileata. The sequence goes on along the minus strand of WBMW01003936.1, from coordinate 56,291 downwards.
TGCGATATTTACTTGCTAAAGTGTGAAGAAAATATATATTGTCCTGAGGATTAAAGGGCTGATTCTCTTTGTGCTCAGTTCAGGCAGAACTGAAGCATTTGTAATGACAGTAAAAGCTACTAGAAAGCATGAAAAAGGAGAGAAAAAAACTGTTTATGTCTTCTTTGTTGGACTGGATTTGATGATGCCCTTTGAAAGTTTAAATGAAAACATTTATCTTATTAACCAATGTTTCATTCATTTTCTGCGTGTTAAACAATTCACTTGTAAAACCTAAATGCAGTTGGAGCTGTTGTTTCATCCTAATGGAAACCATCTTGCCAAATATCTTCTGAAAAGCTAAAACTCATCATCTGTGAACAAGGTGACACCTCCAATAACAACAGCATTTTGGAAACTGGATGCGTAAGGTATCTGGGACAAGATGCACTGTAGAGAAATAGTAATATTGCTGGGGCTAGTCTCAAGGACTGGAATATGAGGGGAAGGTAGCTGTGCTGCATGAGGGAGTGTGAAAAACTTACACTTGGAACAGATGCTAAGAGTGCCCTGTGACTCAAGGTATGACTTCCTGCCGTTCCTGCCAAGTTTCAAAGCTTGTGTTTTTCTATTTTTTTTCTCTTATTTCTATTTTTAGTCTGGATTGCAAAGGACTTGTGATTCAGGAATGCAGATTACAGTTTGAGTTTTACTTACTTTATTGCCTCTTTGCATAAGGATCAAATAACTTTTGTTTCTGGTGTCCGGGAGAGGATGAGATTAAAGATGTCAAAAGCTGAGGAAAACAGAGTATTTTTGGGATGGGTCAAATAATCTCTTGGCTCAATGGCTTTGTCTGCTTTGCAGAGCTTTGTCTGAGTATGACAGACTGCTCTCGCTGCGCATTACTGCCCGCTGAAGCCTTACGTCCTATGTCTTGCTGCACCATGGATCTCTGTGACCTTGGCAGGGCAGGCAGAACCAACTTCTCAGCCTGACCGCTGTGTGCTGTGGAGCTGGGTGCCCAGGTGCCTGTGGAGGACTGATGTGCAGGGTCCCCAGCCTCTGCTTGAGGTGCCTGAAGGGATTTGTGAACATGAAGGCTCATTGCTAATCAGATATAATAGCGAGGGCTGGGGGCAGACCTCCGACAGCGAGTTCTAAACAAGGGATTCCTTGTATCCTCTTACACAGCTCCCTTCCCTGGGTTTTGCTATGAAGGGGGATTATCTGACTCTCTGTATGATTTAGATATGGAAATCATCAGTCTCTGGAGCAAGTGATGAAACCTGCCTGACCACAATCAGAGGCTGTATGTCCCCCTTGGGAAACCATGATGGTCAAAGAGAGTCTAAAAATCAGGAAAAATCAGGATTATTGCCCAGTAAAACAAAAATTGTTAAAACTCATCTCTGCGATCTATACTAAGGTGATTGGGAAAAATGAATGGCTGTTATTATGAAAACAAAACATAAAATTATGTAGTGTATAATAGAAGAAAATTAAGACAGGTGCATGCAAATATGTGACCTACTTTAGATGAGTGGATTTTTTTCTTAAACATTTGAGTAAAATTATTTCTGAAGACTTGTTAGCTGACACATTTCAAATTTTTCTTGGCATCTCAGGAATGCTTTTTTTTGGTTTTTGTTTTGTTTGTTCAATTTTTCTTGTTAATTCCATTGAAAGTTTGTTTGCTTACATGTAATTTGAGGAAGAATCCAATTTGAGGAAGAATCCCCGTGAACAGTGCAGCATCTGGCAGCTGGGTGTCAAATGACTGCTTCATTGATTTACCAGGAGTGGATCAGGAGCTAAGAGAGCCTTCTCCACCTGTTAGAAAAGGTGCTTCATATTTTTAAATTTTCTCCTGTTCAGTTGTTTTCAGTATACCTAAAGCATGAATGCAATACTATGAGCAGGGCTGTGCAGATAATTAGTCAGTTTGACAGCTGAATTGAAAACTAAATTCATTCATTTTACTCTGAACCAAAATGATCATGTTGATTTGGGATTCGGGGGCTTCTTAATTTGGTTGTTTTTTGATTTTTTTTTTTTTTTTTGAGGAAAGCTCTCCAGAATGCTTTTTTTTTTTTGTATGTGTGTTTTAAATAATAACATGCTCCGAATTGGATGAAATATTTTACTTCTATTTTGGATATTTTAGAATTTAAAATTAAAAAAAAAAAAAGTGATAGGTTTGAAATGCCTGTCTTGGGTACCATTTGTTAAGTGGTAGTGACCCTGTTCTGATCACCACAAAGAGTACTTCTTGATGCACAGGCTCATGAGCAAATTGTTCCTTTTGGATTCAGAACAGGGCATCAAATATAGTTGAGGAGATGGGTAGCTCAAATCCTGCCTCCACAGCAATGGATGCAATTACTTTACAGTAAAATAGTTGCAGTTCTTCCCAGGGACTCCAGCGCACTCTGTATGGTTTAGCTTCCCCACACTTTTAGCCCTGTGATTTTTCTTTCTGCTGCAGTGATTCTCATCCCGCCAGTCATCTGTGTGCAGGAGCTACCCTGGGGAGGTCTCATCTCAGAACGGCTGTCGAAGCAGTCCTGTTTGAAAGCTGCTTCCCGCTCTTCTCCCTCTGAGCAGCTGTACGGGAGTTAACACTGTTGTTGCCAGATGCTGTCTATTCACTGCTGATGAGCTTTCACAATGGAAACATTTTATTTAATCTATGCTAGAATTCATTAAATATTCATTGGAGCAATGATTTGAACTTACCTATCCCTATTGCTTGCTGAATAGTGGACTGTGGGGTGAATTACTCTCAGTCGGGTTCAATGGAAGCTTAATTGTTTATAAAAACATGAACAGCTTCAGCAGGAGAGACTTTCATGTCCAGAAACTCCATAACTCAATGGTTAGTTGTTCCCAGCTGAGTACTCTAACCACCAGGCTATTAAATATAATGCAGGCAGCTACTACAGCCTCATTTTTCCTCCTGGAACATACTGGGGCATTGTGAGGATAAATTTACAGAAAAAAGACAGATATGTGGTAATGACAGAGACTAGAACCAGTGGGAGATCTTTGAACAACTCCAGCTGAATGCCACAGGGAAACCTGACAGTGAACCACTTTTGGATACTGTAACACTCATTTAGATGTTCTAGCCATGGATTCATGAGCTTTTGTTCTTAAGAATTTTGACGGTCTTGACCAGAACAGTAACACAAGATTTGTCTTAGCTCCCTGGTTTAACATAGTCCTCAAGGACAGACACCTGCATTCCCATGGATGTCTGAATCATCCCCTCTGAGTCTGAAGTGCAGGTGGACTCCTGGAAGTGGCTATTTGTGTTCATCGGTCCTAGAAGACTGAATGACTTCCAAAGGCTAGGAATTTCTAACTACCTCCTGCTTTAAGATACTGAGCATCTCACTTCTGAACTGTCCAAATGTTGAGCGGGTGCACAGGTCCTTCAGTATCCAGGGCTGAGCTCATTGCAGTGCTAAACCTATGCTGTGAACTGTCTCATTTTCACACTCTCGTAAAATATAGATTGTTTATATCCTTGACATACTGGCTTGTAATTACTTATGATTTGTTTTACACACAGGGCTTTATATAAAAGCTGTAGAGCTTTTTTATTTCAAATATGGAAAATTGGAGCATATTCCCACAGCAGCCACTGACAGTGCTATTTGTCATTCTTCTTTAGACTACTGTGAATATCATGGATACCATAGTTATTTAGGCAGACTGATATCAAAATAATAAATAACGTTGTATTTTACTTTATAGCTCCTATTTGTAGCAATGCTCCAGGCGCCTTCCGATAATACACTAATGACCATTAAAATATCAGAACATACAGCAAATGAACCATAAAAATAATGCCAAATGGACAAATAAAATAATTGGACTGTGATGGGAGCTTTTTTTTTTTTTTCTTTTTCTTTTTCTTTTTCTTTTTTTTTTCCCGAAATCTAATATACTTACAAGTCTTTCTGAAATGTTTAGGTCTGTGACATTTCTTAACTGAAGGCTCAGGATGTAGGGAGGGCTGGAGGAGGCAAAGACTGCATACAACCAACATTTTCTGCAAGTCATAATGAAAGAATACAGTAGTTACGACCATAGCTGGGATACTTTTCAGATCCAGCGACTGAAAAAAAAGTTATAGAGTTAGATGTCAATGTGCATGAATCTCACTAATTTTACTGAACACTTCTATTGAAAAGATTAAGAGGAATAAAGTTGTTCCTGGACGGTGCATGAGAACACAGCTCAAAGTGGCTGCACTTTTGGAGACGTGGAATTGACCTATACCTCAGACCAGCTTGAGCTTGTTCCACTATTAGCAACAAATTTTATTTGGATTTATATCAAGTAGGGACTTTGCTTTGGTTTGTAAAACCCAGCCATATGTGTTCTTTTATATGCTGGAGTGGCGTATCCTAAGCCAACAAGTTAAAATACATTCACCCTGCCTGCAGTGGCAGGTTGTCCCTCATGCCAGGAAAGCCTGTAGCAGCTGAACATTGGCTTTTCAGGAGAAAGATCTCAATATTGTGAGCCAAGTTTGCTCTTACGGGCACAAGCTCAATTTCCATCAATATCAATGAGAATGTCAGAAGTTTGTTTGGTGCATGAAGTGACTCATGGAGATTTAGCACCAAATGGTACACAAAAATTTCCTTTTCCTTTAGTCACTCCTGGAAAGCAGGCCAGAATGATGTAAATTGGGAAACATCTATTGTTACCTTAGACAAAAATTGAAGGATGCTTTGGTGTTTTCGTCACACAGGCCAGTGTAGCACTTGGACTGATTATCATACCAGCGACTTGGAAATTATCTTCAGAAAGCAACTAAACAAACCTTTATAGTAATACTACTATTCACAAAATGCATTTACAGATTTGTTCTAGAAAAACTAAAAGCTATTTTATACATTCTTACACAAAGGATTATCAAGCAGGATATGCAGCAGAAAGGCAAAGCTAGTAAAATTCTGTTGCTGGTAAGAACTTCTAAAACCAAAAGTATCATCAGTTCCAAACATCTTTGATAATTTTACAGTACTACATGTGTTTTTTGGAAAACAATTTTACTTGCCATAAATGATGACTGAACTGGCCATCTATCACTGCACAGTTTGTCTGTAGTACTTACAAATCTAACACCCGGAATGACAAGTGTAATTACATGCTTCTGTAACATATGCTGTAATTTATGGATATTAAGCAAGTGTAAACAAGAGATCAAATCCTAGTGTAAGCAGTCATCCAAGAAATCATCTTGACATTTATTTCATTAGAACCTTTCTTTCACTACGACAGCCAGAACATACCTGAGTAGCACTATCAGCACATCTGCAGACACTTGCCAATTATTGCATGTTTGCAAAGCAGAAGATCAGGTACATGCGTACAGTTAACACTTAATTTTCAGTTACATTTTGCACACATAGTTATATAGGATTTTATCATGCTCCCTTATTAATGTATATAGGACTTAAACCCCTTTTTACCTGTTATTTATACTGTGCGTACCTTAACATTCAATGTGATTTAAATGAGAGGACTGGTATATAGGCTCAAGGCTGAGTAAAAAGGTTATGTGTCTCTCTCCTTGCAAGGGCTAGCTGCAAACATGGACACAGGAGGAAATTGCAAACCTGATTTCTATTTCCAGTCAGCATCAACCCTGAGTCTCTGCATCTGCCTTATCCCTCCTGCTAAGCACTGCTTTTCTCCCTGAACGCTGCCAGGGAAATCTGAGAATTAGAAGCCCATTTTTTGAAGGAAAAGAAAAAAAAAAAAAGTGATTCTGGCAACCAACGTCTGCCAGGGGCAAAATAGTGCAACAGCTGATATAAAACAGTATTAATGCAGAATGAAAGTATCATGAATGCCAGCCCACATGCAGTGATGGAAAATAGGTCTTGGCAAATAAACCCGATTATCTCTTTAGGAAGATTTTGAGTTGTAAAGCTAATGGCATTGACTTTTGTAAAACTTAGTTCCACAAGTTATTCTGTGAGGTACTGAGTCAGCTCTAACTTTATCTTATTTAGTGAGACTGACATATATATATATATTTTTAATTCAGTTCTTCACATGAACACCAGAGGTAGTTTAGGGCTTATCTGGATAAGCTTTTGCCTGCGGATGAGAAGATTCATGGGGAAAAGTTGTTCTCCAGTGACCTCCTGCTGATACTGCTCATATGCTAATGCTTGATTCAGTGGAGAAAATGCTCCCTCCCCAATCCACAGGGCTCCTCCACAACCCCTCTGGACTCCTTCTTCCTGATTATGGGCCAGAAACTGTGGGGCTGTGGCCAGTTTCCCTTGAATCTCTTTAAGTACCCAGCTTGTTTCTAAGGGTTTCTTGGCATATCTGTGAGGCATAAACAAGTATGCTGGTGGAAGCTGACGTCTCTCTGTTTACCAGGAGCTCTTCGATGGCCTGTGAGAGAGGATAACAACACAGAGGGTGGGCGAGGGAATTCTCTGTGACAGTCAAGGAAATGAGGCTGTGTCAGGGGAGGTAACCCACTGACAAATTACAGAAAGTTTGCACGGTCTCTAGCTTAGCAGCTGGGAGAAGGGGATCGGGGAGTTCAGCAAACAATGGCTTTGCTTGTGTTTGCCAATGCAGTGAACAAAACTGCTTTGAAAATCATTACAGGTGGTGTGTAACATTGCAGTTCTCTCACAGGGAAGTTGAGGAGAGTACATTTGTTGTGTCTTTTTTAGATATTTGTGGTCGTATAATCTGTCAACCCTATTGTCAATCTATGGAAGCTTCAAGATCAAGCATTTCTTTTCAGGATGATAATAACCATTGAAGGTGTTTGTTATCTCCTATTGTCTGTGTAATTTACTCTTCCCAGTGCACATTTGTTTACAGCATCGTTTATCAATGTCTCTCTCTTTGCAAGTCTTAATGAAGAAATTAGACACCAAAAGTTCAGTTTTCTTTTAAATTATACTGTCATTATGTTTTGAAAAAGTTTAATTTCAAAAACATATTTTCTAAAATGCTGACCAGAGGTTTTTGTTCATTTTCCTAACAGCAAGATGGTGAAATTATTTAGGTTTGGTTTTGTTCTTTTGTTCTTGTTTTTTTTTTTTTTTTTTTTTTTTTTTTTTTTTTTTTTTTTTTTTTTCTAAAAGCAAAGGTGTGAAATTTTTTTTGTTTTTTTTTTTTTTTTTTTTTTTTTTTTTTTTTTTTTTTTTTTTTTTTTTTCCCACATATATTGCGTTATATTTCTCATTTTATTTCTTTCCTTTGTTAGGTCACAAATCCCAGAAATACAGCACTCCTGCATCAGGAGCATTTGCCTCATTGGCAGGCTCCTGTGGCCCTCATGCTTGCACTTCGCAGTTGCCTTAGGGAATGGCTCTGTGGTTAAGCGGTAGCCTATGCCCTCTGAGCTGCCTTGTCCTCTGTGCAACACACTGCTCAGGCACAGGTGCTCTTTAGTCCGTGATATGTGTTCAGTTGTGCTGTCTTACATTCCTGCTGTCCGCTTAACAAACTGATACTGGTTTTATTATATCATTTGAATTTACTGTTTCCCTGTTAGTTTAGTTACCCAAACCATTTCAAGATATATACACTGAACCAAAAGAAATGGGATTTGTTGACCAAGATTATTTCTGCTGTGTGGTGCAGTACAAAATCCTGGCTCTGTAACTTAAAAAATATCAAGCAAATGCTTACTTTATCTGGAGGTCATTGTTAAAATTGCCCTTTAGGGAACCTTATCAATACCATGGTAGTTTATCATGAGATTATGAGAATAGCTACTGCTTAGTTTGTGCTTTCGCCGTAATGATCAGGAGGAAATATCAGATTGAGAAAGAATAGTCAGGAAGAATATTTGAAAATTAGTCTCTTGTCATAGAGTATATTCTTGAAAAACTTGTGGATAGAAGGCAAAATTGACAGGGCATGGTAATGTTAGTACCACTGCTATTTCAGCAGGAGGATGAAGAGAGAAGACATCTATTTCAGCCTGCAGCAACCGTGTGAGCAACACTAACTTACTGCTATGTTGTGGCCTGCAGGATCCTCAGCCAGAGGACTGCTTAAAAGATTAATTGGCTGTAAAGCATTCCTTACCTGAAGTCTGTCTCTGCTGCTTGACTTTCAGATAAAGTCTCAGATCTTTCACACTTGAAATGTCTTTTCAGGCTGGAAACACACTATTTCCCCAAATACATAGAAGATATGCTTGCTTGTAACCAGACGTAATATTATAAAGGAGGGCATGGAATCATACTTAGTGTTTTCTTTGCTGTAGCTTTCCCACATTCTTGGGTAAATGCACTAGTTAGAAAATTAGTTGCTCTGTAATTGGACATGCGCTTATTGGATAGACTTAAGAACAGCATTTTTTCCTACTCTTGAAAACCCTATCAGCATCTTCCTAGATTATTTTTTATTTCACCCGAGAAGTTTCTGGTGTATGCGGGGCCACAGGAAGATAGGAGATTGTTTGCTAAAATCATGGTCCCTCTGCAACTTTCCTTTACAAGCGAAGGAGTATTATTAATGTTGCTGTCTTAGTCCATGCCCTGTAAGATAACACTATCAGACCTTTTCTAGTGCTGTGAACTTCATTGGTACAAACAAAATTTGCTTTGAGAATCCCTAGCTTTAACAGAGCCTATTCATTATTCTTTAGTTATTCAACAAAAAGCTGTTGGATTTTAAAGGACTTTGAAAACTCTGGAATTGGCTGCAGAGCAATCAAGCATGGTGTAATTTGCCATCATACCCATTACTTTTTTAGCTCTTTGAGAACTTCCTTACTTACTGCTTTTAAAAAGTGCATGAGGCAAGTCCTGGATTCATCTGTATGTGCTAATGCCATGAACGAGAGCACAGCAGTAGTCCTGTTCAGACCATCATCCTATATTTCAAAAAGCTTAGTGGCTTTAGTCTATGATAAGTTTTTAAATCCATTTTGTTCGGTTACAACAATGCTTATGCTTCATGGTAGGAATTAATAGACTCGTAAAGGCCTCTGATAAACTGTGAGCCTAGTGGGTGAGGAGGAGATCGGTCACCAAGTAAAATGCCTGAAGGCTGAGAGACCTGCTTTTATTCTTCAATTGCTGGCAGTCAAAATCTCCCAACCTGCTATGTCAGACATGCAGTTATTTGTGTTGTTGATGAACTTCAAAAAATAAAGAAGCTAGGGATTAAATTGGAATGAAAATGCAAATATATACTGTGTCTGCCTTTCAAAACAAATAATGTTTTTTTACTAAGGAGAAGAAAAAAAGCTCTGTCATCTTTATTGGTGTTTCTGTTTGACTTTTTATGTGCAGGCATAAAACAAGAAATCATATGTGTCTTTTTCCTGCATACCAACGTTCCTCATCCCAGATCTTCTGTATGGCTCTTAACATTTGCTTGCTTCATAGGACACATTTCAATACCATTAGAAGCAAAACTTCACATGTGATTTATTTTTCTAAGTTTTAAAATTAAACCAAACAAAATGCTGTCTGCTTGGTTTGCTTATGGAAATTTATACATGAATGGAAAAAGGAGAAAATTCAGTATACATGACTAATAAATTACCAGCCTGTGCTCCAGAGAGAAATAGAAAATTGTGGCATTAAATCAATTTTATGTGGTAACATACCAAAACAACAGATTGTTTGGGGTACTTGAGGTAACCACCTTTCCCCAGTAATATATGATTGTCAGTAACACTTAGCAACACATTCTTCATCAAGTTTATAGTGAAAATTTCCGACAGTGGCAGGTGAGGAATTAGTTTTAAGGATGATGTCCTTCTGGTGGCTCATGCTGAGAATGATATTATTTATATTAACTGGCAAAATAGCCTGGCAGCACACAGGCAATTACCTCAATTTTATGTTTAGTGCTCTTCTCATAAATCTATGTAATGATGGCATCTCTGTTATGAGCTTACATTAACTTACTGGTTACAGTTAATTGTATTGAAACAAGTAAATGTCCACTCTGATGAAGGTAGTACAGTTACAGTATTCTAAATACATAATTTCTTCAGGTACATATAGGAACAGATTGGGACTTTATGAAAGGAAATTTTAAGAGCACAATTAGGTGTGATCTTTCTTGTGTATGTGGGAATTTTTTTTCCATAAAGACTTGGTCTCAGGAAGGCAAAGAGCACATTGTTCATTTGTTTGTCTGCTAGGTCCCATCCTCAAAACTGATGTGTAAAGTCACTGCTGAAGGTGAAGCAAAATACAGTGTATGTCCACTTGGTCTTGCCAAAATACCCTTTTTTCCCAAGATAGCTTGGTCTGAGACCATCCCTGAAGGGGGACGGGCAGGAGTTTTGCATTTTGTCATACTCTTTCCTGAGGCACTTGTTACTCACCATTGTCAAAGAAGGCCTATTGGTTTGACCTCATGTCATTGTTTTCTCATGTGCTTCTAAATAAGGAATTGCAGAGGTGTCCATGGGAGTTTATGTTTCGCATGAAGCTGGAATTTACAACAGTGTATAAGCAAAGTGTCAGGCCAAGCTGGAATCACACTCCAAGTGCAAAAAACTAAGTGCTTCGTCAACTTATATGTGATGTTTTCTCACAACATATAAAACCTTTCTTTGGGTGTCCTGGTCAGATGAGAAACAGAACAGTTTTGTATCCTTTCAAATATTCCTGTATTAGTTAATAAAGAAGAATCGCAACTTTGGTTGTGCTAAGGGAAAAGTTCCAAAAATATTTCCTTGTTCCATGAACATTGGAAATTCATCTTAATGTGCTGACCTTGGCGGTGGACATTTAAAGCAGATCCATTAAGGTAAAAATAGCTTTTGAATTATCCAGTTTGATAGACTACTTGACCTGTTAAGTACCTGCAAAAAAATTCATTCAGGTGTTCTCTGCTCCAAGTGCTTTATTATCTGGTGGCAACTACTTGGGCTGAGCTGTCAGTAGGCTTTAGCAGAAATTAGAAAAGTTCAGAAAACATCAGTTTTAGGGCATTTGACCTACAATTCATGTGTGCCAAAGTCACTGCAGAAGGAAGCAACAAAACCAGATTTGCCATAGGCAGGGAATAAGACAGACTGCTTGAGGACCCTCTGTGTTGACTTAAAAATAATGGTGGCCCTTTACTTGTGAGTAATGCTGAATAAATAGACTCTGTGCCCTGGAGATGCATTTATAAGCAGGACGCCTGAGGAATGCTGCAGTTCATGTATACTATCGCTGGCAAAGTTTTGGAATCCCCCACTTTCAGTAAGCAACTGCATGGGTAGCCATGGGCCAGCCAGGAAGCAGAAACTCCTTGCTGGTATCCTCAGGTACTTTGACATCCCTCCTGATCTCGTTGCTCTGTGATGTCTCTGAAAAATTGCACTTTTGGGTTGATTCAGTGAAGTCATGCAGCATGGCTGACAGGTTATGCTATTAAGGGCTGGCAGTTTTGGAAATGGTGTGGGAACTTTGGGTATTCAGAACATAGGAAGGGAGTCTGAGAGGTCTGGCTTTGATCTCCTTTCAGCCTTACTGTTTGCATGATGGCTTAGCGAAGGGCACAAGCCAAAGATGCTGCCTGTTTTTTAGAGGCATGGGAATTCACAGGCATTTTGGCTATCAGATGAGTCCAACACTGAAATTTCAGCTGTTACCTCTCACTTGCTGAGAAGCAGCTGGCAGAAAAGGGTGAACATCACAGAATCAGGCCTAAAGGGATTGATCTGTATTTTCCGGGCAAGACCGAAATAAGCAGAAGAGGAATAAAGAAATGGTGAAATAGATATAGCAGTAAAGAGGGGGGAATTAAAATCAACACATATTAGAAACCAGAGGATTATTTTTGGTTTACTTCCATCTGATAGTAATAATAAAAATGATAAAGTTATGATTCCAGCATCAATGGGAGGAATGTCACTGTGATCTTTCAGCTAGTCAAATGGCATGGCTTAGAAATTAAAGCTAGTGACTGCTTTGACATGAGTGAATTTTTTTCTTTAAAGAGTACCTTTCTGAAAATAGATTTATCTCTGCTAAGCAGAAAAGCAGATTCAATATCCCACAGCATTCGGAGATACTGTGAGGTTATTACTGTAACATGTATCATTTCATCAAGAAATGTTATTCACTGAACTGTCTGGGCTGCTTCTTGTCAAAGGAATTTGTCTCTGAACCAGCAGCACGACAGGACTCCACAAGCTCTGCTTTATGCACTGACTGCTCTTTTCCCCAGTTTGTGTCTGTCTCTGATAAGCAATGTTTCTCTCCCCAACCAAATGAAAAAGGACTTCCTTTTCGAGGAGATTGTTTCCCATAACAGCTCATTTGTTTGCCTGAAACATCATGTGTTAGTGAAATGGCTGGTTTACATCTGTATTACTGCAAGTTATTTAAAGAGTTACTGCATTTTCTTTGCTGATATGCCTTGAGTCTGCTGATCTCAGAAATTAAGTTTTTCTTAAAGCTTCCTTTCCTTTCCTTTCCTTTCCTTTCCTTTCCTTTCCTTTCCTTTCCTTTCCTTTCCTTTCCTTTCCTTTCCTTTCCTTTCCTTTCCTTTCCTTTC
>WBMW01003936.1:0-42677 GCA_013396635.1 Penelope pileata | reverse complement strand
CCTTTCCTTTCCTTTCCTTTCCTTTCCTTTCCTTTCCTTTCCTTTCCTTTCCTTTCCTTTCCTTGTCAGACTTTTACTGACAGACACTAATCCAAAGTCAATGAAAAGACACCCTGAAGGTGAGTGTTCTTTGGCTTGGACACTGTACAAACACAATATGAAAGAACAGTATTTGGCACTTAAATTCCTGCAAATCACTTACATCCATTTTGGGCTTACAAAGAAGCAACTGGTCAAGGATATGTCAATAGCATCATTGTTACCTTTACCCTTGCCAACCTGTCTGTGATGGCAGCAGCCCAAAAGCCCATGCTGGAGACAGAGAAATGAGACACAGTAAATGAGAAGTGAAATAGAAAGAAAGTATTGGCTGGAGCAGTGGTCACTGAGGTGGACAAGGGGAAGCCTTTGAGCTGGAGATGACATTGAAAGATCAACAGGTGGACCTTCATACATGAAAGGCAGAGGAAGGAGAGTATTCCTTCTGCATAGCATCATTGCTTTCAGTTTTCGTATCAGTGAGATCCTCAAAAAATGTTGAGATGAAAAAGTAGAGAAGATTTGTAGGGGGGTAGCTGTGCAGTTTGACTCTCAGGAATGACTCGGTGTTGTACAAAGATTTCAGAAAAAAGTAAGGTAGCTTGAAAAATAGATTACACAAAAAGGGATCTAAAAAATAAATAAGAAGCAGACAAAATTAAATGTGACTTAAAAATATCCAGGGGACTGAAGTCATTTTCTAATACTACCTTTAACAAGGAGTGGAAAAAAAAAAAGAAGTCTAGGCAATTAGGAGACAATTGAGATCTTGTAAAAAGAGCTATTGATAAAATACAGACTTGAGAATACTTGGAAAATAAAAACAGTCAAATCAAACATTCCAGATGATGCCTAGCCTCTGAAACTGCATCTGACCGCTTGCAAAGACCACGAATAACAACTGCGATGGCACCAGAGACTTGAGAAAAGATATGACAATATCCAGCTCCAGGAAATAAAAAAAGGGAAGAGTGATAACAGCAATTTCTATCTAAGAAGGACAGCAAATTGGATATATACATGCATTGTGATAAAGCTGTAGAAAGGGACAGTTTGTTTTCAGTATGTTTTCTTGGAAGGATAATATCACATTACAGAGGAAAGGAGGTAGCAGTTTATGTGAAAATTTTGTACAGTTATTCACCCTTTTTTCCTCACTGTATTGACAGAGCAAAGTTTTAAAGGTGAACAACAGGAATTATTATCTGGGGAAATCATTGTAAGGAAAGATTTAAAGAGCTAAATATGTACAGCAGTTAAACAAAGATTAAGAGAGGGAAATGCAACAAGCAATGATGACTGTTTGGAAGACTTGGAAGAAAACCAGAGACAAGTCTGCTTCTGGGAGCTGATTAGGTCACAGGAGATACATGCATGTTCCTATGAGTCTTTGCACTGGCAGAGCGATGTGTAAGAAAATTACATAAATCTTTTCCATCGCTACCTCCAGTAGGTCTGATTTGCCAACTTATTGTTCAATTTAACCAACTCTTAATGTTATAGGCCTCTGGAGATCAAGTATTAAGCAAAAATCCTGATGGTGAATAAGACTGAATGATGTTATTGTTCCCTGTAAAATATTGACAAAATTGTTTGTGTCATTTTGTCTTTCTTTTTTAGCCTTTAAATTTATCTGCCTGTCCATCCATCTCATGTATGCAGCAGATCTGAAATTTACACCTTAATGCCTAAGACACTGTTTAACTGTCTGCAAAATTTAAGAAGCTTTTTAATTATGGCTTCATAAAGGCAATTGTTGATCTTGGCACAACTGCACACTGAGGCAAGGAATCTAGCTGTTAGTAAAGCTTTTTAAAATGTCTCATGAAGTCCTAATTTTTGTGCTAAATCAGATAGCCTTTTGACATGAGAATTTAGTAACTAGACCACAGCTGAAAGGTAATATAAAATGTCTAGGTAATAAATTAGGGGGAGCTGTCTAGCAGGATACCAGAGAGATTACTATTAAATTCTTTCTTATATGAAATGATCTGGGAGAGAGGATTGGCAACGAACTGATGACATTAACAGATGATAGTAAGCAGAAGAGAAGAAGTGGAAGACATTTAAAGACTAAGTGAGCATAAAAGGAGATGAAAAGAGAAATGTGCCGGTATTTTTGGGGATGCAAGAAAACTAACTGGATTTAATATTTTGGAAGACATAAGGATGAAACAGAAAACAAATCTAATGAGTGACTGCAGTATAGGAAAAGAGCAAAAGTGGCCTGTACCAAGTGGGACTGAGCAGCATCAAATATCGTGGTGGATTATATCAGCTCCTTTTGGGTCCTGCTTCATCAGCAAGGCTGCCTGCAGCTCCAGGTGCATTAACCTCACAAGACTTGCACACAGGGGAGCTCCACTTAAGAAACAGGAGAAATAATAGAAACAGAAGGTTGATCAGTTGAAAAAGAAAATTTACAGCAGTTAATCAGCCTGAATCCTAGGTTTCAAAGGGAGTAAATCATTTCAAGCCACCTTTAACTCATTATGTAGGGTCTAAAGAGAAGTGGTAATTTTGACAATGCCTGTTAGAAAGTCCACGTAATGGGGGGTGATTGTGGCTCCCTGGATTTGTCAGCAGGGAACACACTGAGATTTCACACACTGTGTATTTGCAGAAAAATAATTTTGAATGACTTAGGGTGGTCTTAGAGTTTATAACACGTAATTAAATGAAATGAAGAAAATGATCATTGACCTTGACTATCTTCTTTATCGCTGCGATATTTCCAGAGACAAACTGGCCTCTTGAGGAAGGAATATGTCATATCTCGTGCCTCATATAAACCTGGATGAAACAAAGTGCCAGAAAATGCCCTTTTAAAAGACAATCCTATCCTGACAGATGGAGTGGCTAGTATAATACATTTTATTGATACATGATCAGCTTATAGCAGATAATAGCTCTTTTTGTTTTTTAATTTATCCAGTCTCACCGCTCAATATAATACATTTATTAAAATCAGGGGGATTGTGCAGGCAGACCTGAGGACAGAATTAAGTCCCGTTATTCTGTCCTGCTCCTCTTGTTCAGTTTGGGCACGCTGTCTTAGTGTTTAGAGTCTTTAAATTCAGTCATACTCAGTCTAGTTCTTCTCATCTCAAACATAAACAATTCAGGTCTGGAAACATTAGATGCAAAAGCAAAAGGCTTATGAATCTGTTTTCAGTAATGAAAATGCATTCAAAAGGAAATGAAGATGAGCTAAAATATCAACATTTCAATGAAAACAAAGCAGTTCTTTTAAAAGTGTTTCAGGGCCTCTGCATCTGAAAACAGCATGACACGGGCTCATTTATTTGTCATTTGGAAGCTTTTAAATCTGCACTGGTCTTTTGCTTATTTTCAGTCTCCCGGAACACTCAGATCCGTTTCTTACAGGAGGTCTATACATGTCAGCAGTAGATCAGAGGAAACAATGGTGAGTCATGGTAGGGGAAATGGGACTGTTGACTCTGCACTTCTCTTGGGTTAATGATCCAGGGAACAGAGCTGAGGATGAAACATGAAGTCTGGGAGGCTCTTACAGTTGATCAGCTTTACTCTGAGGTTGTTCATCTTGCTAGTAAAGCTTTTCTTGGAAATAAATGAGTGTGCTAGACTTAAGACTACATGAATAAACTAGAAAGTATTGTTATGAGTATTTGGCAGATGCATAATTACCTTACGAATTGTATGAATTTCTTGTTTTTTTTTTAATCAGAACACACATTTGCTTGAATTGTTGGGCTAATGTCATAGCAGAGAGGATCTAAATTTATATGGTCTTAAGAAGTTAAATCTTAAGAAGTTAATTCTTAAGCAGCTAATGTCTAAGCTTTTTAAGTTTCCTAATCAGAGTGTCTGTAGATTCTGAATATAATGAAAAAAGCTAAAGGAAAAGAAGGGATGTGAATAGAAACCACTCTGTTAATCACAACAAATTCCAGAGAAGGAAGAAATTCTCTCAATTGTTAGAAGAACCTTATCCATGAATTTACATAGCTTTTGGCTCTAAAGCAGTAGAATTTTCTCAAAGAATTACTGATATGACATTTGAGCCTTATATTCTAAAATCTCACTATATCATTCCTTCAGAGTGTGCCCTTTCAGGTTTTCCAAATCAAATCTTATATTTTGTTTATCTGTGATGTTGACATAATGGGCAAACCATGCTCAAGCAGCTGAACTGTCTTCACCTCATGCCCAACAAGTTCAGCTACAGCATCTCTCTCTGCGAAGTGTCTGTGAGCAAACTTACAGAGTTGCCATACACAAGAAGATAACCTAAATCAGGAACCTCAGTTAACCTCATCTATGATAAATAACATAACAGCTATCTGTGAGACTGCACAGTGGCATATGATGTTATCAGGATATCTACACGTACTGTTGGGAAATGGCTTTCAAACCTCAGAACTGCCGTTAGAAAAGTATTTGCAGCACAAGGTACCAGACTGCTCTGAAAATTGCCTCATCATTTGAAGTTCAAAAGCAATCTTATAGGAACTGCTTCAGATTTCTTATGGGTTATACTTATAAGAAAACAAAGTATGTCTTGGTGTAAAAGCATCTGTTTGTATTGTACAGTATTTAAGAAAATCCACTTAAAGTGAGGGGGTGAACCATCTGGCCTTATGAACCTGCTAAACCCTGCCATTGTTGCAGTGTGCTCAGAGATGGTGTTACCTGAGATAAACTCAGCCAGCTGGCACCAATTCAGCCTCAAGACTTTTGGCCGTGCCACCCCCAGCCCTTTGGCTGCAGTCTGTCTCAGCTGTGCCAACACGCATCCCCTTATTGAAGCCCCATCTTGCCTTTGCTGTGCCAGATAAAATTCTCATTTCCCTGGGAGATTTTCTTGCTGAAATGCTCAGGGTCATGCTGATACGTGCAGTTCTGTTCTGCTGAGTCTTCTGTAGTGCAAGCATCTCAGTTTTAACGAAGAATGCACTACTATTTACTGGTAAAGACCTAACACCAGTTTCCAGAGAACTTACAGGATACCTGTCATAAATTTATGAGTACTTCAAGAAGCACAAGAGGATCGGACTGCCAAAGGGTTAGGGGCACTGGTCACAGTTTTGGAAGGTAAATGTAAGCATAGCTCCCTTAAATTTGGATTAATTGATCATTCCTTTCTGAATTTCATGGCAATTATGGGAAATAATAACAGTTTCAAACTCTGCATCAATTTTGGTAAAAATGCTGGTGGTTTCAGAGCCACTCCATAGCATCTACTCCAATGTCAATATCCCAGAAGCTCCAGATACTGAATTTGATACTGAAGTGCTTGATTACTATTTTTATGCACTGTAATCAATAGGAATATTGCCTGTATGCGGTACTTTCTTGGCATACCCGAAATAACACATATTCAGAGGCTGAAAAAGACAGAAGAAAACCATCTCAGTTGCACAGCTGTAAGATATTAGAAACTACTTTTCAATGTGAAATAAACTTATCTTTTTCTAATGAAATGAATAGCTTTGTAAGTTGACGATTGTCATATTTCAACCAATACTCAGAATAAGAGATTATTCGCTATAGGCAACATAATGCTCAAAAAACTTATCTAATTCTGTCATTCTGCTTTTGTTGTTATCCTTTGCCATTGTTCTTCAAAAAGATAATTACATTCAGAGAAACAAAGATCCAATGAAAGCATTTCACATATTAAATAAAGCACAAACAAAAACAATCCACAGGCCAATCCTTCACCTCTGTAATTGATGCATTTATGAAGGTTAATGCTGGGTTACTTGGGCTTTGATAACATGACCAGATTTTGGTATAAAAATGTTTTAGTTAAAAAAAGCACCCATATTTAAACGTGTAAGAACAGTTTACAGTAAGTGTGAACAGTAGGTGTGAACACAGGAGTCAGTTGTGCAATACAAAAAGTGTGTTCTGGCATAAATCAGTAACTGCTTATGTGAATAAGCATTAAGGTTGGAGGATAAAGATCTTATCCTTCCTTCCTTTCAGGAAGACTTTTCCATCCTGTTTTTGTCTTTCTTAAGAACTGGATAAAGGCACCTGATAGACCAGAAAAAAACATGACTTTAACTCTGTCTTGCTTAATTTCCCTCCTTTCTAACAGAGGCAACTTGCTAGATGACCCATTTTCTGGGTTTACTCTGTTGTGGCTTGGATTCTTTTTTCTTTGCTTCTCTTTTTTTCTTTTTTCTTTTTCCCTTTACTTGCAAATTGTTTTTGCTCAGCTGTCATTTCTTTTCATTGCTTTAAATAGCAATAAGAATCTGCAATTATACTGATGGAATAAAGTTAAGAGAAGAAGTAATGAAATGACAATGTTAATTCCCAGGAAAATCACTGGGCTAAACCAGCCTCTAAACAGAATTCCTTTAAATTCCCCACGGATAAAATGAATGTAAGTTTATGTCAATAAACTAACCCTCAGATACAGTTTCCCTGGGAGTTTTCTAGGTCCAGTAGCATTGGCTCACAGCTTGAGGAGCTGGGGACATAAAAGAGTGGCTGTTTATGGCTGCACTTTCTGCACTGAGGTCGAGGTGTCCCTCCAGGTGCAGTGGAACCTGTTCAGGTCCTGCTCACATGGGCTGTGAGAAAAGAATTGTGAGAAGTTGAGATCATCCCCTCTCTTGAACTGTATTTTCAGTACAGTCAGCAGAGCAGTTGTGACTTTTAAGCAAGGAGCCTAACTAATTGTCATTCCTGCTCAGGTGAAATGATGAGCAACCAGAACTTTAACATGCTTGATGAAGATCATGCAGTTCTTACTAGCAGTTGTTTAAAACCTTCTGTTGTGGCAGGCTGTGGTCAGCAGTGAGCTGTGGTTTACTGTTTGCCTTGCTCTTTGCTAGCACAAAGGCAGAGCATGCACGTTAGCACAATCTGTGCTGCAGAAAGCAGCGTCCTTTCTGAATCTGCTTGTAGAGTACAGGTACAGTGTGTGCATATATCCTGTCTGAGTGCAGTGGCTATGTTTGTTCCTATTCCTCTAGCACAGCAAAGCTCTTTTCTGACCATGGCATCCCAGACACTGATAGTGAGTTGCCCCGGCCTGTGTGGATGGACTACAGGGGACCTCGGACAGCCTGGCTGTTCCCCGTATGAATTTTTATGTTGGCTGCATTGCTTGAATCTGTGCTTCAAACTCATCCTGAGGTGACTGTCTAGAAACAATGAGGACTCTCGGCGGGAAGTAAAATTGCACCTTATTATGTTTAAGTGTGAACTATTATTGATAGAAGTGATCAGATGCTGAAAACATGCTCTATTCCCGACAAGGAGTAAGGGGAGGTGGTGCATGCCTGTATTTTTAAGGTGCACGTTCACACAGAACAAACTGAATTTGAAGTGGAGAAAACTAGTAGGAGAAAGTTGCATCTAGAGTTCATAAGGATTTAAGTAGAGCCTGTAAATGGAAACTATGAAAGACAGGACATTTACATCGATATCAATAAAAGGTAGTCTCCTTTATGATTTTTCATTCTATGCATGTGATAGCTGATCACCATCCCTATGTACCTTGCTTAGGAAAAAAAAAAAAAGGACATATTGGCCACCAGAGGGCAATAATTTCTTCTGTTCCTCAAAAGAAGAAATAATCTATTTTGAGTCAGTGTGAGATGTTAATATAACCTCCTGACATCTGTGAGCTTTGTAGTATGGATACTTTCACCTCTAAGTTCAAAACTGGCTGCTGTTTTTAGTGACTGAAAATTCCTCACTTTTGATAGTTAACTGAGGTATGTGAAGCAACTTTGGTCTTCTCTGTTCATTTTTTTTTGGCACAGATGTCGACAGCACAGAATTGATAGCTGGCCCCTGTTCTGGCAGGTCAATTAAGATCAAATGAAAAAGTTAACAGGAAAAGTAGGGAAAATATAACTTTAAAAAATATCCTCTCAAGACTCAAGGAATACAAATATCTATTCCATGGGTTTCCTCTATCATTGAAATTGACATTGATCTATCAGTCAATCTGTCTATATATGCACAAACATCTAAGCTCTCTACATTTAGGCTGAATAGATTTCATTTTTACTAAAGAGGATATTAAAATTATTTTCATATGTCATAGCTGAATGTGAATTAATTTAAATAAGTTTTACCCTTACTATATATTTCCCATTGAGTTATTTTTTTTCTAACTAGATTTGGAGTTGTTATCATAGCTTTCAATTAAAATTTCAGTAGAAAGAGTTACTAGCTATTCAGGGAAAAGCTATTGATGGATACTATCTCAGTCTTGTAAACAAATTTCATGCCAACATGAAGATTTAGCAGACAAGCTGCCAGAAAGCTCTGGCTTTCTTACCACAGTGCTCCTAGAGATATCACTGAATAACTGTGGTCAGCAGATCTGAAGTCTTTTCAGTATTTTAAAGCATTTTGAGTGAAGGCACTCTTAAAGCATGAATGGCTAATGGATTCATCCTGAGCAGTTTTTATTCATCATAGCCTGCTTTGCAGAGGTTCTCAGGGGTCAGCTGTACCATTGTGGTGACCAGGCTCCCAAAAATCAGACCACTTGTCTGAAGTGGAGCACACATACGGATGTCCTTTGAGAAAGATTCTTAGTATTTTGGTGGAATTATGATTTGAAATATGTGGAACATACATAAATAGAAACATTTTGGTTTCTCCAGAGTGTCCCTGCTGTTTCCATTAGCACCATCTACTAGAACCTCTACAGACAGAAGGGAGGAATGTGTCGGCAAGAGAAGGAAACCTTAGCATTTGCTTTGGAGCAGATGCTCAGCATCATGTGCTACCCAAATTAGCTGGCCATCAGCCTCAACCTTGCTGGAGTCAGCTTCTGTCCTAATATTTGGAAGAACAATACTTTGCAGTAGGAACTCTTGCTGAGAGACCTGTGGATTTATTAATTACAAATCAAGCTGGGCTGTCACATGAGCCTTCTGTTCCTGTGTTCGAAGCCATAAAAGTTTTCACTTAGGAAGCACTGATTGTAGCTAACATACTCTGTGAGATCCTTCATAGATACTGTACCTATAACACATCCAGTGTTACAGTTTGGAGAAATAGTTATTGTAGAGAAGCTTAACAGCTTGCTAGAAGAAAAATAAGATTGCGAGCATTTAGATGAGTGGTGATTTTTAGAATTACTGAATTAAGTTGTAGTTGACATGTCAGGTTTGAAATACTAAGCCTTGTTACCTGAAACTCAAATCTGTATAAGTCTCTACTAGGCTGCGTGCACAGCCTCAAAGCACAAAAATTTAATTATATGTAAGGTGATTCATATATTTTCCATGCTAGAACCAGCTCTGCTCCTGCAGCAAAAAGGTAAGGAAGGAGGAATGAACACTGGTTGCATGTGTTCTGGTAGGGAATCCCCAAATGCTGGAAAAATTATTCTAGGGCTATAGCTATCTTTCTGCTTCCATATTTATCCTCTAGCACAGAGAGCCAGGAAAGGCAGGAGCACTAAGTACCAGTGCCCTGGTGAGAGCCTAGTGCAAAGAGGCAGACAGAGAACAGAGAGGACTCTAAGTGGCAACTTGATTGACTTCTCCATGTTGTATCCTGCAGAGACCACAGTACAGCACTTTGTGAAATATCGCAGTTTCTCTCACTCTACCGAAAAACTCCTCTAACCTGGATGAATCAGTCTAGTTATTTTCAAATTATGAATATTTGACACTGTAGAGTGAGAATACCATTACAGTCAATTGATCAGTCACTCGATCGGTATTGATTTATGCTCCCACCACCATGAAGAACCAGGTAGCAGATGATTAGTTCAAGTTGCTCCACGAAATGGTGTTACAGACTGATGCCACAGCAACATTCCATTGCAATGTACAACCTTCATTAGGAGTGACTAGAAACCACAAAAAATTACAATGACTTAGCAGAAAATCTTAGTCTCTGAGGCTGTTATAATTTAGGATATGAGATGGCAGAGAAAAGGGGCACCACAGGTCTTCCTCAGCCTGGCCACAACCTGGGCACTCATCTCCTCCATCTTCAAGGCATGGTCAATCTCCTGGCATGGGATAAGCCATCAGGCCATGGTTCATTGCCAGTGCGACAAGGAGCTCCAGCTTCATGGGATGAAAGGAGCCAGGACAGAGGGAATCTGACTGTAATTAAGATAGCTGTTAATGCCCTCATTTTTGTGAAGTTTTTGTGCAGTTTTTCTCCATTGTGCAAAATGGAGAAAAGTTTCCAGAAGTACCGTCCTGGACTGCACCCTATTAGAAAGACAGGGAATCTGACACCACCTCTCCTCTCCACACGTGCCCTGCTGCTGGCTGGCCAGGACACTCGCCTTAACACATGCATATAAACCTAGTCAGACTGATTACACAAAAGTTCAGCAGGCACCATGTATATATATACACACAGACACATATACACACCAGTGCCTAAATTAGTCATTCTGGAGGTGGGCTTATATTCCGTAACAAAAAAAGAGCAGACTAAAATAAATCAGTGTAAAGAAGTAGATTCAGAATATTAACTATGCATTAAGAACATTCTGGATACTTAATTCAAAAACCTTAAATCTTTTCTCAAAAAAGCAAAACAACACAGAAGCTCTTGAATGCTGCTGACAGTTTTTAATGATATGAAAAATGAATTAAAACTCTGTTTGCAATACCTAGTGAAGCAAAACAACCAATGCATGCTGATGTTATCCCCACTGTTATTTTGGTCTATAGGCCCATTGATTACAACTTTCTCAGCCTCCTTTAGCGAGAATGAGCTTTGCTGTGTCTGCAAGACAGCCTTTGCCAAACTACAACAACAGTTTTTATTTCCTTTACATGCAACAAATGAATGAAAGGGCAATTTTGTGACTAATTTTGGAACATAGAATTTCCTACTAGGCTATTATGCAATAAGTTTATACAAAGCATATGGAATACACCCTTTTAATAACTTGCTTTTTATCTTGTGATTAGTGTGGTCTAGTGTTCAAAATGGGAAAGTGGTTTCTTTAGTGAGTTGATCTCTATTCCTTTTTGAAAGAATCAAAAGGGGAGATCTCATTAGTTTATGAGTCATAACATTGAATATATCTAATTAGATAGCTAGTATGAGTGAGCACGACAGACTTAAACTGACTGTAATTTTGTTTTGATTGACAAATAATTCACTTGCTATAGAATAATAATAATAAAGACATTAAAAGACTACTGTAGCAACATTTAGGTATAAGCAACTACTGCTTGTCTAGAATTCTGTGATGAATATTGACTTTTTTTGATACAAAATTTTAATGGCATTATATAGTTTTACTAAACTGATCATGAAAAGTTTTCCAGATCCAGTAAGCAGTTTCATATACCTTCTAGATAGCCTCCAATCGTACAGGAAATATCACTTTTCAGTTCCAAATTAGACATTTAAACTTTTGTTTTCCACATCTTAGAAATCCTAGAAACATCTTGTATGACAAATCATTTGTTCTGGTCTTTGTTATTTTTCTTCTTATTATTTTTTAATACTTTGAAATTTGTCATTATCGCTGTGTTGGAAAAATATTTTCCCACCCAGCTCTGGCAGCACCTAGTTGTAAACTATATTAATGAAGATGTGTCTGAAAACGTTTTATTTATTGCATTAGTATTGAAAAGATCTTTAGGGTTTTGTGATTATCTTCAAGTGCCATTAGCTGTATTTCTAACTGCAGAGATTTCTGCATTTATAATTTCTTCCTGCTTTCATGCATCCACAACAGAAAAGAACAGCCCAATATATACAGAAAAGCAAATAGGAATTTGTTCTCTAATCTAAATGGCCCATGTAAGAACAGTGTTCTTTTTAGTTGTGCTGGGAAAAATGACAGTTAAAATACCTGATGATAGATGTTGATGTTCCCTGCATTATGAGAACAAATGCAGTTTTCCCTCCAAAAGTAATGCCTTCTATTTTTTTTCTGTTGGCCCACAACATCAGAGGTGGATGTTGGTGGTGTGCCAGGAGAGGCCAATATTCCCTTGCATTTTGTTGCTATGTGACAGATGGCAGCAGAGGGGCAGTCTGACCAAACGGCATCTGACGTGAAAGTGTGTATAAAGCAGAGGTGTGTCATTTAATTCCTCCATGCAGAAAAAATTGCATCCATGCTTGCGGAATGTTTCTGGAGACCAAACAGTAGATGTCAGAACAGTGAGGCAGTGGGTGGTGTGTTTCAGAAGTTGTGACAGCAACATGAAAGACAAACCATGTTCTGGATGGCCATTCAGATATTTATGAGTGTGGCATGCAGGCTCTTGTTCATTGCTGGTGAGAATGCAAAGCTAATGGTGGTGACTGTGTTGAAAAAGAGTGTTTTGTAGCTGAGAATTTGCTTTATCAAATCGTGTTATTGTGCTCTTTGTATCTGTTGTACAAATGGAAATAAATAGGAGTCATTATTTTCGGAGTGACCTATGCACTAAGGATGTACTTCATTACAGATACGTTCTTATAGGAGACACACTTTAGACATCCCAGGAACTTTCAGGCCAAACAGAAATTTATTTAAAGGATTATGCACTCAGGTCGGAGGGCTGGAATGCTGTTGGAAGGATAAGGGGAATTCATACATTTGCATTCTGGCTCAGAAAGAGTTTAGGAGAGCAGCATCTGGCCTGCAGTCTAAACTGTGATATTCCAGGCTGTCAGCCCACACCAAAATTTTCAAACTTGTATGCAGAATGCATCAAATATATTGAGTAGTAAACTGAAATGGAATCATTTGGTAGGAAAGTTTTCAGAATGCTTAGTGTTTTGAAAATGCATACTCCCTTTCTGCTCACCTTTTCTGCAGTGCCAAAAAGATAGTATTAATGTTGCTATAATGCTCTTTATGCCATACTGAGTTGAAGAAGTAAGCAATCCACAACAAGGGAAATCGATACCATAGCTTGAAGATTGCTATTTATCTTCTAGCCCTAAAGAAAGGCTTTGTGCATAAAACATGGCTACATTTTTAGCTATAGCAGCATGTCTGAAATATGATTGATCTGCTTAAGTAGATCAATGTTTTCTGAATACCTATACAGCACATTTGTCTCTGTGCTCTGATCTCCTTATTCTGTGCCATAGTAAATATGGCCACTTCCAACTTTTTGCTTTTTTGGTCTTACGTAGAAAATGTAGGGACTGAAAAAAATCCCTCAGGGGACTCAGTTGCTTGAAGAGGACAGAAAGAGAATAAATAGATTCGTGAGGAAGAGAGAAACTAAAGATGTTGTTTGTAGCAAGTATATAATTTAAGATTTCTATCAGATAATCCAAGGAATGTGAAAAATGAGACAAAATTTCAGTACCAGTGTAACTTCAGGATTTCTCAGGTAACTAAGTACTCCACTGGAGAAGCAGACTCTCAGGCAGGCACAGATCCAAATTGCATATGTATTACTGCACCTATGTAATCACATATGCAAATCCTTACAGTTAGATTGGTTGATGGGGACTGATTGGCCTAATTGCTTTATGATTATTTCTCAGCAACTCTATCACACATTAAATCCCTTACTTCTGGTAGTTATTTGTCACTGTGACCTAATCAAAGCACAAATATTTGCAGTAACAGTGATTATGGAAATCTCTAACATTTTTATAATCATTGGAACCCAGATAGCCATTGGTTCCAGTTTCAATTTTTATTGGTTTGAGACTGTGAGGAGCAGGGCTCAGCCTGCTGATGGGCTGTTCCTTGGCAATGATGAAAGCCTGGTTTTGGGCACCCTTAGAGAGAGAGAGCACAGCTTTTGTCAGTGTCATCATCACTTGGAAGCATTTTACCAAAAACATTTTGCCAGAGGCAACTTGCTTAGCAGGGGAGTCGTTGAGGGAGATGATCCCTGGAAGCATTTTCCCTTGCAGGGGCTTGTCTGTAGAACTGTTCCCCCGAGGCTTTTCCCCAAGCTCAAGAACTTACCTGTGTCATAATTCTTATGTTCTAAAAACATACTCTTTTTTTTGTATGATTTTTTTGTATGATTTTTTTTATATAAGTACTTTATATAATGGAGTAACTATAGTCTTACACTGACTAATGTAACATATGTTACAAATAGGTTTCTCCAACTCTCTCCAAAATTTAAGATCTTCAGATTTGTCCTAGCTACAAAAATGGCCCCTTCAGCTTCTCACTTCTTCCATTTAGAGCAACCTGGCACCACCTTCTCACACTCCAGAATGCCTATACAGTCTCAGAGTTGTTCTACTCTCAGTGCACATGCATAGCACTCATTTCTGCTGAGGAGAATCACACTTACAGTCCGAGGAGGAAGATACCGTTCCACATTTAGTTCTCTCAGGCAGTAGAACAAACACTGAATTCATGTTCTCATTATGGGCTTTCTGTTTTTC
This sequence comes from Penelope pileata, assembly GCA_013396635.1. Taxonomy (NCBI): domain Eukaryota; kingdom Metazoa; phylum Chordata; class Aves; order Galliformes; family Cracidae; genus Penelope; species Penelope pileata. The sequence continues at coordinate 28,325 of WBMW01003936.1, read as the reverse complement.
TTGAAAGTGATCTTCTGGGTCAAATGCTCTATTGTGTTTTGCAGTCTCATCTGTCACCTTTTAGTGAATATGGGAAATATCTTTGCTTTGTTTTTAGCATATGATACTTTACAGACAATGTGTATATATGTGATGAAAATTACTAAGTAGAGGTTGCAGGAGAAATGTGCACCTGCTAGATTTCATTTCTGACTGGATTTGCAGTGGCTTGCTCTGCTGATTTCAACAGACTCACTCTTTGCTTACACCACTAAGAATAAAGAATTAAGTAAAAGCATTCAGAGTAGGAAATAGAGCATCTCCTCTGTGGCTTCTGAATCGCCTGAAATATCTCCCAGGGTCTAATCTTTGAGGTATTTAAATATGCAGAGTCAGAGAGACAACCCCTGTGCTCAGAATTAAGTACCTAGGAAAGGACTTTGCTGGACTAGATTTGTGAGGGTTTTTACTCCAGTCTACAAAGCAGTTAGCTGTAGATAATGCTCCAATTTGGGAGACAGAGTGCAGTCAAAAGTAAGGTAATTCTTTTTTTCAGTGTACTGTATGGCAGTTCTGTTTTAGACAGCTGCATCTTTTCATTGCTGCGCAGTATTTACCATCCTCTTTCCCAAGATTCCCTTGACCTATTTTCAGAAGTTTGCCTTGAAGTACTACTGATTTTCTTTGGCCTTGAATATTATGCATTATAAATATGATTTGCTTAGAAGTTTGTAATGCCTTTTTATCAGTGGTTGGTATGACTGTGCAGCTGTTCAGCAATTACATACTATGGAGCTGAACAGAAACTTTTAAGACATGAAGCATTTCTAGGGAAGTTTGATAACTTAAACAAACCTGACCTAAAAGTGGAACTTAAAGTACTGAAAAATGGAAATAGACTTGTCTCTGCAAATGTTATGTTGTTTTTGAATGTCACCGCATTTGAAGGAATATCCACACGGAGATCACTGTTCTTAGCACCATTTTAAATCGTATTTCCTCTGATAGCGAAAATTAATTTTAAATGTCATCTGCTTAATTGTTTGTTATGCCTAATTAAAACTGGTAAGTTATTTGATTTATTTGTAACATACTTAATATATTGCTTTATTTAAAAAATTACAGAAATTTGATTTGTAATTACAAAGATTGAGTATTTCTTAAAATATCTCTTTCAAACTGTTTTTACCCTGGGCAAAAATAAGCCCCTTTTGGTAATGCAGAGGTCTATCCTTCTTAAAACAACATGAGCAAAGGGAGCTTTATATCTTAATGACAAATTATTCTCGCTCCATAGATGGTAAACATGATAGCAAGAAAATACTCTTTCTTACCTTCAGAAAGATTTAGCATCCTGTGCCCTTATTTGTTTTCACAGTTGACTTAGCCTGAGCTTATGTTGTGGTCTGGAGCATGCAGCACAAGCAAAGGTGCATTGGGCTGGGGAGACTAGAACAGAGCTGCACTTCATTGGAGCAGTAGTTGTGAAGGCTGATGTTGGAAAGCAAAATAAATCTGAAACAATGCACTCTGGACGAAGGAGTAGGAGCTTATAAAAATTAATAAAATGTTCCAAGAGCTGTTTAGACCAGTGGTATTTAAGGGAAAAGAAAGTGATTAGATGAGATGGGCATTTTTCACAATGAGCATCTTCAAAACGATGTGGAAAGGGCAGAAATATAGACAAGGTTTTTTTATCTTTCTTTGCTGATATAAACTTGACCTTTTTAGCTGGCTGATTTGTTCTTCAGAAATTATTTTTGGATAGATACGTGTGTAGCATATTGCTAAAATATCTTGAGTTTTGTAGATGGTGAAGACTGTCAATCTCAGTAAGGCTCTGTTTTCCAAGTGGTGTTTAGGGCTAGTGGGGCCCCTCATGTGAGAATCCCATGACTCTCTGAAAACTGATCCTTAGCAGAGAGTGGTGCACACTTGCCTTATCTTACCATACGTTGTGGGATCAAAATTAGGATGTACTAAGAAGCCAAAAAATTCCTTGGCGTTTTGCTAGTGAGGGGCAATTGTAGCCACCAGGGTTGCTGCAGAGCGGAGTGGAGTCCCTTACGGACAGGAACTGGACCTCAGTTCTTACTGTGGTGTATTACTACTCTCTCAGTATGTGCATGTATGCATTTTTTAAGAACTCACGGGAGCTTATTACTTGGGTGAACGCAAATCCCCCTTTTTGTGCTGTTGCAGAATGCTATGCTGGCACAGGCAGTTGAGAGTTTATTTACTACAAAGTCTTTCATGTCTGTTTGCTTTTTAAGGCTTAGCAATATCTTGTAAATCTTCTTTATCGTTTAAATGATTTACTGAATGAAATTTAATATGCCTTTTTTTTTTCTCCCCATGGGAAGTCTTAGAGAAAGTAACCCCAACACCCGATTGTGCAGCTGCAATTCCTAACGTAGCAACAAAATCTGCATAGGTTTATGTTTTTGCATGTTTGCACTGACTGTGTTATATTTACTTTCCTTTGTTGGGACATAGAGAAGGACTAAAATTAGGTCAGATAATGCCCACTTTCATTTAAATTTTAAATGTAAACAAGAATTGAGACAAATATTTGGTCGCTTTTTGGTATTGATATTTGAATATTATTGAGGCTGTGACTTTAATCTAAGCTCCCTCCACAGTCACTGGAGAAAAACAGGTCTCCAGCAGAGGTTTAGCAGTCCATTTAGATGTGAATTGCCCAGTGGAAGTACCTATCTCTCTCCAGTGACTATGGAGAACAAATAAATTGAAAGCTCAGTCCTGTCACCAGTAAGGTGGAATGAACCAGCCTTCTGCTCAGAGCAAGGTCAGCCATGAGATCAGACCATGTTGCTCGAGTCTTTATCCAGTTGGGTCTTGAAAACCCCCAAGGACTGAGAGAGACTCTCTGGGCAGCCTGTTGCATTGCCTAACTGTCCTCATGGTGAAAAAGTTTCTCTTCACATCAGTCTGAATCTTTCTTGTTTCTAATTTTGCCTGTTGTCTTTCATCATGTCACTGTGCATGGCTGTGGAGAGCCTGGCCCCATCTTCTAATTCTGGAGGGCTGCTCTTTGGTTTCCCTGAAGCCATCTCTCCTTCAGGCTGAACAGCCCCTGTTCCCTCAACCTCTCCTCACAGGGCAGGCCCTTCAAGCCCCCAACCATCGTGGTGGCTGAACTTGATCTGGTTTATCCGTTGCTGTCTTGTACTGGGAATACTCATCACTACATTCATCTGCTGCAAGACATTTTCTGCTTTAAATCCTTTCACTAAAGACAGAGGCCTGCAAAATGTTGTTAACAGAGAAAGCGTTGAGTATCTCCACCTTACCTGTTTCTACTGTTACTAAACCACCCACGCTATTCAACAATAAGTCCACATTATCCTAGTTCAGCACTTTGCTATGAATGTAGCGGTATAAGCAGCTTTTTGCTGCTTTTGACATCATTCACAAGTTTCTATTCCAGGTAAATTTTGGCTTTTCTGACACTGTTCCTACCTGCTGAAGCAGTGTTTTTAAATTCTGTACTTGATTCTTCTTCCTGTGTATTCTCTCTTAATGTTGTCTCTGTGCTGTAAGTTCCGTGGTTAGTCAAGCAGATTTTTTGATATGTCTGCTGATCTTCCTGAATATTGGGAAGAACTACTCTTGAACTTGCAGGATGCTGTCCTGAAAGACCTGCGAGCTTCCCCCAACTCCTTTACTTCTCGGAGCTGCCATAGGATCATGCCTGGCATTTTCCTGAATAAGTGGAAGTCTGCTGATTGGAAACTTGGGCTCTATACTCTGCTGTTTTACGCTAAATCTAAAGAAGTAGAACCGAGCACAGTTTTCCATCTTACATTCAACATTAAATATTTTTATCTTATCTATAACCCTAATTTTTCCACATGCCTCATTTTATCTACTGAATCACATAATTATTTTGTTTATATGAGGAAATAAGTCCTCTGTCAGTGACAGACACCAATATATTAGACAATTAAATCACCTCTTGATCTTTAGTTGTTGAATTAATTCTTATCTCATTTGCAAAGCACCACCATTAAGAAGCAGCTATACGAACAAGTGACTCACTCAAGCAGGTGGAAATTATCTGGAATATAGAAAAGTTTCCTGAAGCAGATATAATTAAGCACTACAGCAAAGAGAGTTTTTAGAGAGCTGCTGGAGATAGAGTCAGTTGGAGGGGAAAAAAAAAAGTTTAGATTTATATTTTCTTATTGTTTCAGTTAACAATAAAAGTCAGGGAGTAAGTTTTGACTTTGTAGAGCATCTGTTGACTAATCAAAGCAGGTATTCTAGACTTTACTTTCCAACTGTTCTTTAGATTGAATGTTTACATTCAATAAAAAGATAATATATTTTTCACACTCTGAGTGAGATTTCAGTATTTAACTGGCTGCTTTTTGCATTCTAAACAGAGTAAATTAACCTATTTTGAATATACATGAAGAATTTTTTATAAACTGGTAGATTTGAGCATGTTAATTTTTTTTTTCTTAGAGTTCACTTCTGCAGCAGGTATGACCTGAAATAAGATAAGACGTGGAAATTGATGCAGTGTGAGAAGAATCTCAAGTGCTTTTTATTTCTTGAGAATATGTAGGCGTGTATATAGAAGCTTTAAAAAAAGATGCGTGTGAGAAGATCACATTTCTGATCATCTTTTTGATTCTTCACCTGTTGTTTTCAGGTGAAGTTCCATGTCCATGAAAAGCTTCCGTGACCTTAATAACGAGTTGGAAAGTGAATTTATTGAGTTTGGGACTTCAGCCTCATATTATCCAAGAAGTCATGCTGGGTAATAAAAGAAATGTGCATTAGTTTTCTTTTATAGCTTCAAGACTGTGATACAGAGAAACCGATACTCACATTGTGTGAGAGCCCGATTGTTAATTGTGTTTCTGGAAGCTTCTTCTATAGAGCTGAGATCTTCAAAGTCTATGGTGAAATGATAGCATGGAGACTATCCAGCAATTTCTCACGTGGAAAGGCTTCTTGCTGGCACTTTCAGTGTTGTGTTATCCATATGCATCCAAGCTGTGAAACTAAGGTCTGAAGATGATTCTGCGAAGAGGATTTTTCTGTTTGCTTCTTTGTTTTTGGGAGAAGTTGAGAAAATACAATTAGTAGTAACAGTAGTTCATGCTTTGAAGTGAGCACTCCTTGTATGGGAAGGGAAAATTAATAATTGTCTTGTGGAAAAAGTAATGGTGTAATGTGGCTGGCCTAGCTCTTCTGCAAAGATTGAAATGTTCTCTTGTCTAGCAAACTATCAGTACTTGCTGAGCCTTTTTTTCACTCTATGGCTTAATCTATAGGTCTTCATGCAGTGGTACTACTTGTGCACTTAGTCTCAGTGACACAACCCTACCCAGAAGGGATGATGTGTCCCAGAAATGCTGGCGTTCTGATGCAGTCCTGAGATGCCCTGTGAATTCTGGGATAGCATGGGACGGTGTTGTGCTTTGCTTTATTTGTATGCAGTCCCCTAAGTAGGCTCTTAAAGGACTGAATGGATGGCAGTAGAGCTAGCACTCCATCCAAACTGCAGAAGCACAGAGCTTTTAATTCTTGGAGTGCCAAGAAACATGTGCAGCCTTTGCTTCTCCTACAGGAGGGTGAGCCATTCCTGAGTACTGAACATGAGGATGTGCTTCTGCAGCTATTTGCTCACCTAACATCACGGTTCTGCTCTGCAGTGGGCTGCAGAGCACTGCAGGCTCTGGACTTCAAACCTTAGTCTTGGATTGACCAGTCAGTGGGAAGAGCGAGCTGGCCTCATGAAAGTGCCTTTGCTTTGACATCATAGGTGATAGAGACTCTGGGGCTACTAGCCATTAGTGCAGGAACTGATTACCATTCTGGTTTATGTATTTGATGCAATGCTCTCTGTATGTGAAGAAGTATATTTGAAACCATTCATTTTGTTAGAGTCTGACTGTTGCAACATCTGTGTATATAAAGGAATTTTTTTAATCTCTTGAGTAAAATATTGTTAATTGCTGGCTCAGAGAGATTGAGTGAGTGGAAAGGATATGTATTATAACACGTGCAGGGAGCTATGCTCAGAAATAACAGATAAGACAGACTCCGATTGATGTACAAATTTATAGAAAATAATTGTATGGTGAATTCTGTCTAGCAGAATTTTCTCATCCTAATAGGGAGCAAAATTGCATTCCTTTAGAAATCTGATATAGAACAGATTTACAGATCATTTTGGAAACTTCTACATAATACTTTTGGACCCCTTAATTGTTCTTGTAAATCTGGAGAGTTATATTTAGACTACCTAGCCCAAATAAAATAAGACCTCACACAGCCTTTGTATGTGCTTAAAGTGGCACTCAGACATCACACTCTGTGATCTGTGAAGATGTTCTTGGATCTGTGAAACTTCGGATGTCTAATTTTGGCCAGTAAAGTTCCCTTAGTGCTTATACTTCAGTGACGGTATTTACTCACAAGGGCTGCCATCTTGGGAGTTAGCATATTGCCTTAATGATTTGCATATATTTTATTCACTGTCAAACATCTTCTTTAAGAAGCAAAGACCAGGTCCTGAGCCACAGCTCAGATGAATTGCAGAGCTGTGCAGTCATGTCTACTGTTCTCCAGCTTTAGGAAACTCAGCTGCACAGGATCCTGCTGCCATAGAAGGAGGAGAACATCCTGCCTCACTTTGCAGTCTTGCCAGTGTCTCAGTTAAGGCAATTTTGTGGGAGATTTGGTTCAGGCTGTACACATGCTGAAGATGACAATAAAAGCCGTGTTTCATGCTTTGGCTTCTTCTATATCCTTTTGTTTTGGTTTCTAAGCTAGGGGAATTTTTTTTTTGTGGGGGGGGGGGAGTGATAAGCCCTACACAAAAGAATCATTGAGTGAAGAGTGAGGGTGCAAATGGATAAATGTGGTCTCTGAGTCAATTAGCTTTTCTGGAGAAAAAAAAAAAAAGAGAAAGAAAGCAACTAGAGATGGTAACATTGTCCTTCACTCCAGATATGTTTTGTAAGATTGATTCACCCTTCTCTTTTGTATGGAAGTGGCTGTGGGCTACTAACTGCAGTCTTGGTTCCAATTGAGATATGTTTTGGACACATCTCTTCCTTGATATTTCATACCGGCTAGCTCAAGAAGTATCACGTGAATCTCATTCCAAGGTGTTCAACTTTACCATATGCTGCATAGGCAGCCCTGGAGCCGGATGGAGCCCACAAATTATATTCTGATAAATATGGGTGTTTTGTTGTCCAAAGTTTGCCTACAAACTGTGATAGAAAAGACAGACTCGACATCAAAAACAAATGCTTCAAAGTTGTGTGGGTTTTTTTTTTTTAATTTTATTTTTACTTCTTATTTTTTAAAGAATTGTAGATGACATTGGTATTCCATGGAAAAATATGTTGATTTCTTTCAGTTGGCAGTTTTATAGCAAATTATTCAGTGCCTAGAAGTGGATAGGTGACACTGATACGCAGAAAAATGTTTGTGAACCACTTTCAATAAGTGGATGAAAATGGAATTGTATCAGGTTCAGCACAGGCTGGCATCCCCACACCACTTGTCATCAGGAGCATCTACTCAGGCTTTTGATGTCTCCAATGTTTATTCAATGCTCTTGACACTTTTAAATCTAGTTTAGTGTAATTTTGCTTTTTATGGGGTCTTTTAACATATGCAGCAACAGACCGAGGGAGGACAATTTCAAAATAAAAGATGTTCACTCATCAAAAGCTGCTATGGTATTCAGAAGTAGTACAAGATACTCTAGTTCCTAATACAAATCATTTGTGCGCAGTATATGAAAGGAGATTTCCAAAGACTACTGATCAGTACATCAATGTACTGCATACAGTGGCTGCACACTGAAACAGTCTGGTAAACATGGAGTTCTCTTAGACATCTGTAATTAAATTTGATTCTTGGAAATAAGTGTTTTGCATCTGTCAAAAGGAAAAATCTTCAACATGAAGCAAAAAAAGCAAAAATCTTCTCCCGTGGTTCCCAATATTTAGTCAGAATAGGACCAATTGTCTTTCTCTACCCAAATGAAGACACTGAATTATGTGTAATATATTGTACATCGCTGTGGGCATTTTCACTTCACTCCCCCCCCGCCCACTCCTTTTAGGAAAAGCAAACGTTTTTCTGGAACCCCAGGGCCGAGGTTCCCTTCTCTGCTCAATGAAATGCTCTGTTGTTGTGCTGATAACCACAGCCATGAACCTGGGTGGAGTAACTGCTTCTGAGAGCAGCAGAAAGCATTTGCTGGTAAGCTCTGACTCTGACTACTGACATCCTGACAGAAATATGAAGTGTTTCTGGGAGTGCTGAAACAGGAAAAAATGAGTGGTGGTAGCTTTTCCAGTTTATTGAAAGTTCCTTGCGCTCTCTTAATTCAGCATCCTTCAGAGCTGCTGAAGTATATTGTTCATGGTGAGGCCAGACTTACAGGATCAAGCCAACTGAGGAGAACTTTTAAGAACCTTCAAAAGGGCTTATATATCATCTGCATTTGGGCTTAGAGATATTGGAGAGTCACAGCTAGGGAAGAAATCTCCATCACATGAACCAGGAAGGCTAAGGCTAGCACTCAAACAAGGCTGTATGGTGGTGATAACAGTAAACTGATTTATACTTAAATTGCAATGAATAAAAATAGGGGAAAGGAGAATTTGCAGAAATGATGTGAAATACTCATCCAATATAAGCTGTTTTCCTGCACCAAGAATTGCTTTTGCTGACTTTGTGGATGTGTTCTCAATACAGCCGGAGAGCAAAAAATTCATATTATGGGGAATGAAGCCTTACTTGGACTAGAATGAGGAGTGACCCTGTCCAGACTTATTTCACGGAAGAGGAATTCCCCTTTGTCCTTTCTGCTGGTCTAAATGGAAATACCTTTGAACGGTGAGCTGCTGAAAGGGAGAAGCAGAGCTGCAGATGAGAAGCCCAGATCAGCTCTTTAGAAGCTAATCACTGTCCACTTGTCCATCTCACCACAGTCAAGTTGTGATTGAGAAGAGAGGAGGGGGTGAGATGAGGCAGGGAAAACCAGTAGAATCATATTATATCATAGAACGGTTCGGTTGGAAGGGACCTTAGAGATCATCTTGTTCCAGCCCCCTTGCTATGGGTGAGGACACCTCGCACTAGACCAGGTTGCCCAAAGCCCCATCTAGCCTGGCCTTGAACACTTCCAGGGAAGGGGCATCCACAACTTCTCTGGGCAACCTGTTCCAGTGTCTCACCACTGTGACAGTGAAGAATTTCTTCCTTATATCTAGTCTAAATCTACCCTCTTTCAGTTTGTAGCCATTACCCCTTGTCCTATCATTATCTGTCCTTGTAAAAAGTCCTTCCCCAGCTTTCCTGTAGGCCCCCTTCAGGTACTGGAAGACCACTATAAGGTCTCCCCGCAGCCTTCTCTTTTCCAGGCTGAACAGCCCCGACTCTCTCAGCCTGTCCTCGTAGGGGAGGTGCTCTAGCCCTCTGATCATCTTCATGGCCCTCCTCTAGACCCACTCCAACAGCTCAATGTCTTTCTTATGTCTCAGAACTGGACGCAGTACTACAGATGAGGTCTCACAAGAGCAGAGTAGAGGGGCAGAATCACTTCTTTCAACCTGCATGCAGCAGCGAAGGCAAGGGGCTATCTGGAGATGTTTACACAGAGGAAAAAAGAAATGTAGAGAAGGTAATAGGAGGAAAACATAGGTTGTAGAAATATCCGAAGAAAGAAAGTAAGGATGAGTTATAGGAAACATGAGGGAAAAAAATATCAGAGAAAATTATCTATCTGTCTTATCTGTCTATCCATCCCTACAGGGTATGTGGATATATATATACAAATGTCTTTTTAAATTCCTGACTTTCAATGCAATCTTATTTTCAGAGCTTTTGCTAGTGACTGCTGTCAGAGTCAAAACATATGATGAACAGGTTTGGACTTGTACCTCTGATATGCCAGACCATGGATACAACCTCTCTCTGCTGCCTGGTTTGTTTGTTTGCATTGAGTATGATTTGTAATGTTGTACTTTGCCTGTGTGAGTGACAAAATTCATGAAATACAGGTATTTTTGAAAGCTGATTTTTATGCTTTATGTTTGCTACCATTATTATGGGCATTTTATGGAGACTATTTAAAGGGGTATTTTATTTTTTGATGTAGGCTCAATTTCTTGATATTTTTCTGATCTTACTACCTTGTTAGACTCTGAGCACAGTTTGTGCTTTTCTGACTTTTTGTCTGTGGAGCAGTCTCCAAAGCATCATGCACTCCAGGAAGACCTCACAGACAGGCTGCAAAATGCTTTAGTGGCAATGTGAATAATCCCCAAATGGCCAATAATGTGTTCATATCCACCTTTTAAAAATCCCAGCCTTGCAACATAAAAGGAGTCAAGGAAGATTAGCACATTGCCAGCCAGTTTGACCCTTGAGGATTCCAGTTTATAACACTGCAAGACACAAGGAAACGAAACAGTAGGCCATTCCTGTTACTTAAAACCATTTTGGCCTCATAATGAATTTATGTAATCATCTCTTTTGTTTTATTTTGTTCGCTGGTCACTTGTGTCAATTCTTCCTTTACAATGCACCTGACCAGTTCATGGAGATAAAATATTTAGGCTTTCACAACTTTCCAAAATTCTGTAGGAGCTGTTGTGGAGAATCTTCAAACCAGTGGCAGCATGGTCCTACTTTGTGTGCTGTCACTGAAGTTGCCTGGATTTTGATCTCTCTGCTTGCCCTCGTGCTTTTGATGACATAATCCATGGATCACTGTAGTGATACACCTCAGTGTTTAAGTCAGAGATCAGAATAGAAATCTGGTAATGATGGAGCAGAAGAGACGTTGCCATATGGTGTTCAGGAGCCATGTGGAGAAGGATGGCTTTTGTCCTCAGCTACCATACTATTTTTAAAATAAAGTACATTTTGAATAGAAAGGAAGGCTTGGATGTCAGTCTTGTGGGCCTCAGAGCTTAGTTCATAGATGATTCCCAATCTTTTGACTTGAAATGTTTTGCGTTTCTCTTCAACTTTTCTATCAGTAGCATCTGGACTTAGCATCTCACTGGGGTAACATAAGAAACATTTAATCTTTGGAAATGGCTTGGAACTGGCTCATGTTTTCTTGTAACTTTTAAGATTAAAAACACAACATAAAACTGTTGGCGACCAAGTCTGATTATTTTTAAGAAAAGAAGAAAAATCATCTGAAATCAAACTGAAAAAAGGACACCCCGCATTTCTCTTCTTCCAAGTCTGGAATATATAGATTTAAATTTGTTTTATAATCCTATATACTGGCTATACTGCAGAAGGAATCCCTAGCCATATTGAATCACAGGGATTCCCTTAATGCACTCTGATATGATGAGGTATCCAAGGCATTAGTGCAGGGCAGACAGATTACAGGGAATCTGGGCTTTCCGGAGCAATAGTTAAGTGTAGGCAGCATACCCTAAAACAGGCGAAAGCACCCACTAAAGCATTGGGCAGATGTGTCTGGGTAGCTGAGTGCTGTTTATCTACATTCATGTTCTTCACAACTGTGGAGAGTGCTGTGAACAGTACAAAACTTGATTTCCCTCCTCCTGGTGTTTTTCAGACTTCTATCTCATGACACTAAGCTCGCAGCAAGGGTAACAGAAGGATAGTGCTACTGCTCAGCCAGTGGTGTAAAGGGAACTGTCCTTGCAGCTTTGAAAAGTGAGTTCAAAAACCAGAATTGTCCTTTAAACAGAGCACCCATCTTGCATCCTGCTGAGAGAACTTCTTCCATAGTGATGTTCTCCATAATCAGGAAGAATTCCTATAGACAACTCATGGGTGAGTCTCTGAAGATGGCTGCTGTGCTCTCCGTGGTTCTAACTTGTAAATGAATGTAAAGATAACCTGATTTGGACAGCTATATTACTTTACAGCTACAAGGTAATTTTATTACTACTGAATAATAATAAATAAAAACTGGCTTTATTAATTCAGATCAAAAGTAATGCACGTCTTTGTATATTTTCTCAAACTCATCAGAAGAGGTTACAGTTGCTGACAGCGCTGACATGACAGGCTCTAATGAAGAAAGTGGTGATTTTTAAAAAGAGGCTTTAAAAATCAGAGTTCACACTGTACTCAGCAAAGATTGACACAAGTTAAACATATTGATGCATACAATTAAGTGAGGGCTTCTCCATCAAATAGAAAAGTTTTAACAGTTGAAGTCGCTGCAGCTAGGTGACCATCCTTGGCTTCCTGTTTGACCTGGTGAGTGGAGAACATAACAAACTGCAAAGGAAGCACTAATAGCCATTCCCAAAGTTAAGATCTCACTCCCCACTTTGTGATTTGATCTCAGTATAAAAATACTACTTATCTGATCTACTGTTTCTTCAGTTTATCATTCAGTGCTTGGACCTCAGCTGGGTTTAAAATATTTGGAAAGAGGTTGCCTACAAAGGGATAATTTAATGTGCAACTGCTTATTGTAGCTGGGTTTTCAGAGAGACAAATTCAGGGCTTAAAAGGATGTGGAAGTACCAGAATAGAGCTCCCTTACTGAGAAAATGCCATTATTAAACATTTATCAATGGACTCTGTTGCACAAAACACTGATGACAGTTCAAGCTGTCCTTAGATGGATTCTTGTCCTCCTGGAGTTACATAGCAATGCACAGTGTGACAAGATGTGCTTCAGCTGTAAAAATGTTCATAATGCATAAATATCCTTTTAATGTTTTTGCCCTAAAGTGCATCACAAAGCACAAAGAACCATACTATCCAGAGTGGTAAATTTATTTTGTAGACGCTGCATCTATTAAGAGATTTGAAATTGTGATATCACTTATTTTTTTTCCCCTCCTGTAGTATTCCTTTTGTATAATTAAAAGTTATGACTTTAATGAGTCCCTGACCTATTTCAACCCACTGGAAGCAAACTATTTATCAAATTCAAACACTTTATATTATACATATTTCTTCTTTGTTGCACCCTGTTGTATGAAGGCACAGAGGTCACAAACTAAACTAATCTTGCTGTAACACATCCGGTTAAACTTCTTGAAAGTTAAACTTTTTGGCTGGTGGAGATGGAATGGAATGCTGTGGAGATTCAATATTTCTTTATCCCATAACCTGATAGTATGCTATTATGTGTTTTGACTATAGGAAATTTGTCTGGAGTGATTCAGTTTGTTAGGATACCATTCAGAATACCATAGATGTAACACCAGGAAAAGGTGCAATTTCTCATTTCTCTTTTTGTGGTTGGTGAATATAAAGAGACAATCACTAATGGAGGATTTGCATGTTTGATCTGGTCTCCATATTTCTATTGAGCGAGTGATTACATCTGCCTCCATAACATTTCATAAACTGGGCCAAACTGTGATGGTTGCAGAAATAATTTTGTTGATCAGAAACTGTGCTGTGTTGATTTGCACCTTTATCCTTTTCCCATGAAAATGTAAGTGCATCTCATTGAAGGTATATAGTTCTCAGGAATATGTCCTTAGAATGTGACTGGTGTCAGCAGAGGTAAAGTAAAGCCAGTGAGAGAGTAATAGGAAGTGAAAAGAAAGAGTAAAATAATTTACAATTCCCAACTCAGAAACGTTTAGGTGTGATGGATCACTTCTGTTGGCGTATCTGAGGAAAAAAAATAGCAGTAGCTATGTTAGATTTTATCACAAAGACCATACCTCTGCACAAAAATGTACAAATGCAGAGGAATTTTCTAAAAAATTGAAATTACCTTATCATTAGCTCCTTATCAATATGTGTATGAGTTGCAAACAACCTTGAAAGAAACCGTTATGATATTTGATGCAAATAGAATGATTTGGAATAATTCAAATGTTTTTTAAAAAAATCTTGCTTTCTTAGTGAAATCAGCTAATGGCAGCTTTCAGATTATACTTCTGTTCTTTCCCTTTCCAAAGCTTTTAAATTCTACTAAACTTTTTTTTCTTTTTAATCTAAATGCATTTTAATTTGTATCCATCAGAGTAAAAGGCATAACAATTTTTTGATGTATTTGCTCTAGCAGATATGAAAATATATTTTTAGGGAACGTCTATGGTAGTGCCTCACCAGGATACCTTACTGAATACATGACGAATACTAGCTGACAGATGTCTATCAGATGATGTCAGTCCTCTACATAAAGAAAGAACATCAACTGTATCTTTCTAAATAAATATAGTTTACAAATACACATTTTTAATTCTCGAATATACATATACATCCACTGGGAACATAAACTGCAACAGATTGGTTCTTCTCTTGGTAAAATCCATGGAAAAAGGCTGAATCAAAAACTTCATATGCTGAACCTTTTTCCTAACATGAACTCTAGCACGGGTGATCTGTAGTCAGTAGAGCTGGCAAGGTTTCACCCTGCTCTGAACACTGACAGGGGCATTTCCTATCTCCAAAGGCATTAGCGAGTGTTAATGCATTACATCTTTCCAAGATGATCTCTAGTGTTGATTTGTTCTGAAAATGAATGAAATAAGGTCTCTAGTTGATGCATGGTTGACCTATTCAGTTTTTGTCATAGATGGAGAGATAAAGACATTTTAGAAGGAAATCGACAGTTAGTTGTGCTAATCATCACACGTAGCTAAAATGAATGGGATAATGAGATTCAGCAGAAGACCTGTAGCTGTTTATACGATTTAGAACAATACCATATATAGCAGTTGAATTAATCTCCCGGGCTCCCTTTAGTGTCAACAGAGGGAAATGGGAAGCTTCAGGGTTCGTTTAATCTCCTCCTACAGTTAGTAACAAGATGGAGCATTTTTAATCTTTTTTTGGTATAGTTCAAGATGTTATTAAGCCTCATCAAACTCTTTCAAATCTTGAATGTCTACCCTGAGTGAGTTTAGCATTACTGTACTGCAGGCTGACACACATTTTTTGAAGTGAAAGCAGGCTAAGATGATGCTCTGGCTAATGACAATTTACAAATGTGACTAATAGCTGAAAGACGATGACCTCAGCTCTCATCCAGCAACTGTTCAATGTCTAAGCCCTGAGGATTCATTTCACTGCTGTGAGGTTTTTGCACTCGCGAAGAACTTTCTCTTGCTGTACGGAAGAGGGAATAAAAATCTTGAAAAGACAGGGCCATTAATGATTAATGATAGATATTTAAAATTTAAAAAATTCACCAAGATAAAAATGTAATTCCACAGTCAAATTTTATTTCAAGCACATTTACTTCTTTGCAAGATTTATTAATTGATGGTAAAATGCCAGTTGATATTGAGCAATCACTAATGTAAAGTTTATTGGCTTTACTTTGTTACTTTGTTAGCTAAAATTATTACTATTTTTAATGTGCTATTGCTAATCATTTTCAAAAAAAAGTCTTCTCAATAATGAGAGAATGGAAAAGGCAAATAAAAAGCTTGTTGATATTAAAGCAAGTAGTGATAGGACTGAGTGGGTAGTGAAATTGAAGACGTGAGTGATTTGAGCCCATTATGCTGCGTGACTGTACAGCATGGTTACTGCTGTGAGTGTAACTCATCATCAGTAATGTTTAAAATTACTGGTGATTCCTTCCTTTGTCAGGTCTTTTTTTTCGTATGAGTTTAGCTCATTTCATTGTCTGCTACTCTGCTCCCAATTCCAGCTGAAAGGCTGCATAAAGGAAGATGACACTTGAAGTGACCAGCTGATACTTTACATTGCCAAATATAGCAGGCCAATGTTTTTGAGGGCTCAATGGAAAAGATTCCACCAAACTTTTGTCCTGAATTTGGACAGAATGTCATAGAGGAGAAGGCATACTGAGAGCTGCCTGCTGTGTTGAAGATTCTTTACTGGAAGAGCAAACCTATATCACTTAATTTTCTCTACTATTCCTAGTGCAACACCTATATGCATTTGGATCCCTGCAATGGACCCGCCAAATGCATCCAGAGTAATAATTCCTGATGAATAGTCCTAGAATTGGAAGCGGTAGATGGCTTTTTCTTCCAGTATACGGCATACTGGAAGTGATTCCCCACTTGGCTGAAATAAATGAAATATAACATTAGCTGCTTTTGAGTCCTCTGAAGTTGTCCACACCTGCTCTGTCAGGAAGTAGATGTCTGTTCTGTAGTAATGCTTGGTAGATATCTCATACAGACGTTCCCTCTTTGAAGTGCTGCCACAATCACAATTTTTGGACAGTTATTACTGAATGTAACTGCTCCATCTTCTTTGATTCTCTGGGAAGAGGAGATCTTTAGAGATGTACTTTAAAACAATTTGGAGATATGTACAAAAAGATCCAGGAAAAGAAACAGAATACTCATGAGTGATGATTTTGGCTTGAATCTGTCTTACAGGCTTAGCTTATCTACTTAGATATAAGGAATTGTTTTATTTGCCCTTTTTGTCCCTTTTTTTCCCTTTCTTTTTCCTTTTTTTTCCCCATGAAACATACAGAATAATTTTCTGGTGCCTGCAACTGTGGATAATAGAGAATGACAGGAAACCATCACTGAGTTAGGTTAAAGGACTTAGAAATTGCTGGTAGTTTCAGTTCTAGCCCAGTATAAAATAAGATTAAGACCAGTCCATACTAAAACCTGAAATTATTTCAAATCCAGACATTGTTGTTAAAGTGCCACGTTATAAATGTCTGTCTTCAAATGACATTAGGGTTTTTGATAGATTGGCTTAAGCTTAAAAATAAAAAATAAAAATAAGGCTTCTATGAATTTCTCTGCATAATAATATTGAAGAGTTCAAGACTATCATTCACTGGAAGTAGAGAGTTCATCAGCAGATCATAGGTTAATGGGGGGGGAAGGGGCAGTGACTTAACCATAGGTTAGGAAAGAATAGGGAAAAAAATTATCTGGGAACATCCAAACATGAATGCTTTTAGGCATTCTCACTGAATGTGGCAGCTGTTGTCTGACAACTGATTCAAATGAAGTTACGCAATCTTTTAATTTTTTCCTTTTGTCCCCCAAATAAAAGATGTTTTATTGACAGTGCTATATAACATTTAAATACAGTGCAAATGTTAAGTGTATTGTATTTAATTTTGCATAGTTAGACTGATAAATCTAGAATGAGAAATATAAGAGCAAAAGACCCTTTGCAGGTCTCTTTCAGAATGCAAATTTACATCTCAAGGGACCAATAGGACTTGAAGTAAAAATACAGAATGTATTTAGGGAGTTTTAAAAACACATATTACTGAATTGATAGAGCATAACGGTTCCTTTGCTTAGGCAGCATTATGCTCTGTCTTGTAAAATGTACTTGGGGACACGTAAAATGGTTTATTAAACATACAGTCCATAACTAGGGTTGTTACATTTTAATATATATATTTTTTTTCATGGATTATTGAACCACTAAATCCTAACAATTTGTTCTCCTGCCAAACAGTGTCTGAGCGTTGTTCTGAGTCTTTTCAAGTAACTGTGTGACTATGGAACATATCTGAAATCCTTGCCTTTTAAAACTGTTTGTCAGTGCCCCCTTATATATGAAAATGGTGCACTAAAAAACAGGCAAAGAAGGAAGCATCTCTTTACTTTTTCATAGAATGCTTTTACTGAGGGAAATCCATGACATATTTCTCAGTGGGAGATCTGCAGTTTTGGGGAAAAAATACTTGAATATAAAGTGCTGTCTTTAACCGTGAGGGATGTATACAAAAAGAAGTACGGAGATTAAATAAATATTCCATTGTGAGCAATGAAATTGAGGCATGGCCTGCTGTTTAGACAGTGTTTCTCCATCCTTTTTTGCACGACATATTTCTCTTTCATGCTGGTGATAAATTGGCAGAAGTAATAAAACTGTGGTGGCTTAAGGTGCATCCAGTGATTTCAGGGGTATTTGGTTTGGACTGTTATTTACCTTCCCTTCCACTGTTAGAATTAACACAATAATTCTATTAATAATTTTATTAGAATTAACTCTAGGAAAGAAGGTGAGCTACAGGGAGCTGAAAAGTAAGAAAGTAGCTTCTCTTCTCTGCCTTTGCCATGGTGCCAAATCAGTGATACTCATTGAACATAAAATATCTCTATTAATCTGAAACTAAATTGTACCAACAGCTCTTGTACACATATCTAGAATTTCTTATTCATCTCATGCCTGAAGAGAAAGAGGAACTGAGAAAGTGAATGGATATACGTAGCTCACTCTGAAAGTAATGCCTTTTAATTTTTTCCATGAGAACTACAACAGATACAAAGAGCACAATAACACTACTTGATGGAGTGAAGTCTCAGCTACAAAACACTGTTTTTCAACAGTCACCACCATTAGCTATGCGTTTTCACCAGCGATGAACAAGAGCCTGCATGCCACACTCGTAAAAGTCTGTACCAGTGGAGGTGCCCCACTGTCATCACTGCTGAAACGCACCACCCACCACCTCCCTGTGCTCACATCCACTGTTTGGTCTCCTGAAACATTCAGCAAGCATCAGTGAATGTCAATGAGTGCATTTTTTTCTGCTTGGAGGAATTCAATTCCACACCTTTGTTACACGTACACTTCCATGTCAGATGCTATTGTGTCAGACTGCCCCTTTGCTGCCATCTGTCACATGGCAACAAAATGTAATGGAATATTGGTGGGAAGGTTCAACCTCTCCTGCCGTACCACCAACATCTGCCTCTGATTTTGTGAGCCAACAGAATAAAATAGGAGGCATTACTTTTGGAGCATCCCTCCTATAATGTTTAGTCTGGCCAGCAAGATTTTCAACAACAAAATATCTATATAAAGGATCTCTTTCTGGTGTTAATGTTATGAATGTTATCAGTGAAATAACTCTCAGCAGAGCAACAACCCCATAGTTTTTGTTAAATGCCACACTGAGGTGCAAAATGATACACAAAGCTTGTCTTTATTTCTTCTTTCCATCTGGAAAAAGCTGACTGTTTTCTACAGTAATAGAGCAAATTTTGAAAGGGAGTGATATGTGCTCTAAATGCACACAATTGTGTTGTTGCAGGCCAGAATCTGTCCTCTGTAAAGGGATAAAGATGTTTCTAATATTTTCTGAAATAAAGAGAATTTATACACAGCAAGTTTTGTAAGGAGATTTTATCCTTTGTTTTTTCTTGGTGGGTCTTTGCTGTGTTAGGAATACTGACTTCTATGACATACAACCTTTAACTTACTTTATCTGTAATCCTTCCTTTCCTTTTTTCTGTTCTCTCTGGTTGTTATTATTCCAGCATTTCAGATTGTTTATTCTGATACTTCTCCATGAGTGGAACATTTCTTAAAGAAGAGTGTAGCCAAGATACATATGAGTATTTTTGCAGTTCTGACTGAGAAATGATTTTGCCATCCCTCAGGCTATGAACTGTTTTTTTCAGGCTGATCTATGCTGTCTTTAAAGGCAAGGTTAGTGACCAGACTCTTAATAGCATACATTTGCCTTAAATCCAACTCTTTTTTTTTCTGGTTGTTTTTAAATTCATTCAATGAGGAAAGACTGTACAGGATGCAAGGTTCCACTGATCATCTACCATAGCATCTAATGTGACAGTGAGCATTTACTAGATCACCTTTTATCTGGAACTGTTAGAACTGGTTCTCAAAGAATCAGTTCAGGAACTCTGCCCATATTGCTCTCTTGAAGACTATCGTATATTTTCCAGGGTTTAAATTAAGCACCTGTTAATAGCAGAGATTATAAATGCAACGAAATATTTGTGATATCTTTCATTTCAAGCCAGTGATTCTTTCATCTATTTTATCATTGTAAATGACAAAATCATTCCCATTTCAAATTATTATAAATGTTAACTGAATTTTCTTGAACCAAAATACTTTTCAGATTAATTGAATATTACCTATTGACAGCTTCTTCTGGACCTTGCAAAACCATTTAGTGAAGATAAGAGGACTACTTTATTCTTAAAGTGTATTTCAGTTATTTACTGCTTTTTGTTTCCACAAAGAAGATCGAAGTGGAGGGCTACAAACCTTACTTACAATCTTTTTCTTTCTCTGAATATATATCACATAGACTCTGTCTATCTCTGTGTATTTTTTATCAGATAGCTTTTGATATTAACAATGAAGTCTCCATATTCTTAAATCATGCACAATATTAAAATGAAAAATGAAAAATAGTTGGGAGAGAAAGATTGAGAGGTGGAAAGAAAATGAAAAAACACACAGGTACATACACATGCAAAACAAGAAAATCGAAATCTACATTTTGCTCATCAAGTTTAAGTGAAGCATTTTTAAGAATCAGAGACATCAAAGCTGTGACCTTCTTACCTTCTGTAGCAGTAGTAGACATTCTTCCTTTAAAAGAATCTGTTCCTATCACAGCCAGGATCACAAAAGAAGTTGTTAGACTTATATGTCAACAATTGTGACATCTGGAGCAAAGAAGAACGGATTACTTCTTGCTAAGAGTGTTATTTAAGACTTGACTGACATTCTACAAAATCTGAGATGCTTTCTGATCAGTTGATTTAATTAAAACAAGATATTCAGTTCTGCACACTGCATGTGTATATCCTACTTTAAGCCTTTCAAATACATAGGTATATAGAGGGAAATTATATTAAATTGTCTTGAATTACTTGTCATTTTATTTCCAGATACCTCAAATCAGCTATGCATCTACAGCTCCAGAATTGAGCGATAACACCAGGTATGATTTCTTCTCTCGAGTGGTCCCACCTGACTCCTACCAAGCACAGGCCATGGTTGACATTGTGACAGCTCTTGGATGGAACTACGTGTCGACGCTGGCTTCTGAAGGAAACTACGGAGAGAGCGGTGTGGAGGCATTCACTCAGATCTCCAGGGAAATCGGTAAGTGTATGTTTATCAGGTTCTGTATTTATACTGGCAAATCATCACTGAGCTTTGCTTGGGTCTGTGCAAAATGATCAGAACATCTGCAGGCACATGCCATGGACTCAAGTGGGGGGGGTTAAAGATGATTCTGCTGTTTGCAAGTCTGCCAAGGTGACAGTTCTGGTACTAATTTAAGAAGAGCTTGCGAGAGGAAAAAATGTGTGCCTCGTAACCCTTTTGGAAATGAGAAGCTTCTTGATGGATTAGGCAAGTATGATAAATCTCACTATGTTCACGTAAGATTGGTTTATACTAACAAACTCTTCCTGGGACAAAAAACAACCACCAAATGCATTAGAGCCAGATTAGAGGAAATGCAATTGAGTTAGCTTAGGAAAATCATATTCCAATGAGATCTCATTTTCCTTGTTCCAGCATGGGTAAATCTCAAGTTTTTATTTTTGATGAATTTGAACAGCATCAAGAAATCTATGAAGTACAAACACATGTTCCCATTGTTTTTCCTTCAAGATGAAATGTGCAATGTAAATATAGGGATTATTATGAGAATTATTTTTAAGTTCCTTTGATTCTTTTTTTTCTACACTACTATAGTTATTTCTGGCCTGAAAATTTGGTTATTTCTCAGGACCAGTAAGTTTTGGAAACCAAGGAATAAAGATGATGAGTAGCAGGTGGTTTGAGGAAAGAGAAATTGGTCTTCCAGTAACTAAAATGTTAAATGGCAAAATGATATCCTTTCTGAAAAAAAAAAAGAAAATTTGCAAGCAGCCTTCTTGTCCTTCAGAGCCTGGATTAATTTACCAAGTTTGATTTTCAGGGCATGCATGTATGAACCCTGGTTCTTTCAAGACAGTTTGGGTGAGAAATTATGATAACATCTTCCATCTCAATCATTTGGATAACATCTCAATCACATGGAAAGTTGCACATGCATTTCAGGTACTTGAACCATAAAATTTGCTAATTACTCACGGTAACTCAGCAGTGAGACAAAAATGTAGCAATTCATGTTGCTTAGGGAGCTCCTGTGCCTATCATGCTGGATCAGTTAACTAATAAATACTCTGTCTCTAGCTTCTAATCAGTGCTGTCAGATATTAGATATCCTCATGGGTGAGCCAAGGCAAAATACACTGCAATGGTTTGACACGGGGTCAGCTAAGGCATAGATAATTCTTCCAAAGTTCACATCTTAAAGACAAGATTTATCTGTTGTTTCAAATACTGCAGTGATTAGATTGGCTGTCCCAGAAATTCACAGAGTAGTTCATGGGCTTAAAATCACTTTTTTTTTGAAAACATCCGCAGCCCAAGTAGTTCTGCTGATTTCTTAAAGTAAACAAATAAAATAAAGTGCTCAGGACTATTCTGCTGTTTATTATTTCCAAAAATATGAATATTCTGTGCATTCGTTCAATGACAACTGTGATTTCTTCATAATCACAATGACTTTAGGTTGTGTCAGTTAGGTCTTAATTGGTCCTAAAACAAATTAAAAAAGACCAATTTGTTACTTTGTCGTTCATTAAATAAATATTATTGATAACATCATAAATTTAAGCAATTCAAATAATGAGTGGGTGTCTTAAGCATTAGAAGATGTGTGAAATACCAAGAAATATACACATACATGTACTTTCCCCTTTGACTTTTGTTGTTTACTAGAGCACCTGATTGACTCTATTAGAGCACCTGTGTTCTCATAGCAGTGTTACCTGCTCTTGCTTTTGGATGTAAGCTTTGTTACTGAATGATTGGGGAAATTTACCAAGGGCTTGAATGGTTCTCAGGAAGGAAAGTGGAGGATAGGGAGGAAATTGTAAACCAGACAAAGAATTTTCAGTTCCTAGAACAATGTTGATCATGTGTAACCACAGGGTCATGATAGATAGCCAGCGCCGAATTGTAAGGAACAAATAGTGTCAAAGCCATGTAATATTTTTCTTTGACAGGATTACAGCTTTGTAGCTGGAGAAGAAGCACTTGTGGTCACGTATTTTGAGTTAGTAGTGTTTTTTAACTGTCNTTACTATTTTAGTAAACAGCATTTGTCTCAACCCACACATTTTACTGCATATCTCTCTACTTCTCTCCCCTGTCCCATTTGGGGAGGGGGGAGGGTGAGTGAATAACTGTGTGGAACTTAGCTATCTGCTGAGTGAAACCACGACACGCATACAACAGTCTCCTAAGCAAATTTGGGAAATCTGATCTAAGTGAAAATAACATAGGCTGGATGCAGGCCTATTTAGAAAACTGTGCTCAGAGAGCAATTATCAATGGTTTCTGTTTTAAAGGAACAGTGTGTTGTGTGGTGTTTGGCAGGGGTTTATACTGGATCAGGTGCTAGCCAATATTTTCATGTTTAGTCCAGACGGACTTGCTTGGATGTGCTTGTAAAATCTGGAGGTGACTTCAAGCTGGGAAAGACTCGGAGTGTATTGGAAGAGAGAGTGAGAGTATGAAACTGAAGATATGGTCTTCAAAAATAGTATGCAAATTAAAAGACAAATGCAAGGCATTGTGCTTGAGCAAAGAGCGTCTGTACAATGAGGAAGCCAAAAGCCTGCTTAGCAAATGCTGTCTCAAAAATGATCTAAGTGTGATAGGAAATTACAACCTGCCTATATTTCTTGTGTCATATTGAGACACGCAGACAAGAGTACCATCTTTAAAATAATTTGAGTGACCACCTAATTTGCTTAGCAGTTATGAAACTTCAGTTTGACACAGTGAAAGTTTTGACCTCACTCGCAAAGGGTGAGAGTCCACAAGTGAGAACAAAGATAGTCAAAATCTTGAAAACGTGGTCTGTGAAGAACAGCTGAGTGACATGGTTTGTTAGCCTGGAGATGAGTTGATTAAGAAGATGATGGAAAATAAAGTTTTCAAGCAGACAAATGGCATTTCCGAAAAGGTAGACGACCACACATTCATCCAAAGCCAGCATATCTTAAGAGAAATAATGAAGCTAATCTCCAGCATTAGAGATCAGTTTAGATTTAGTTCAGTTTAGATTTGAAGAAAGCCCCTTTTAATGGTTAAGATATTAAAGCATTAGACCAGATGGCTTGGACTTGTTTTGGAGCCTCCATCACTGAGAATCTGGGAAAATGCATTAGATAAACACCTGCCCAAGAATTATATAAGTGTACTTAGCTCTTCCTTGAGGCTGGGAGGCGGATTGGATGATTTTTTAATGTCCCTTCCAGCCTAATTCTATTATTCACTGTCCTCAGACTTTTCACCTAAACCATGGGGCTGGAAACTTTTAAAATGGAAAGTTCAAATAGCATCTAATTATGAAGCCTGAGCTTATAGAGTCTAGGTAGGTAAGTTTATAAAAATCATCACATGATGTAAGACTGCACACAGAAGGGGAAAACTTACTGGCTCCATGTTAATAAAATGTGTTTTAAGAGAACCTAATGCGGACATTGCTCACCCTGTGCTGCTAACATACAAATGCATCGGACAGCTTTCTGAATTATTTACATCCTTTTGAAGATTAATAACTAACAACTGGTAGGAAAATGAATGTGAAGATAAGCATAATGGAAAGCAATAAATTTGAGGAAGGAATGTGAAAGAAACTGAACTTCAGAAAAAAGTTAAATGCCTGTGAGGCCATGTGAAATAGCAGTTTTGAAACTATAGATACGCAAGTGTGCGTCTTTTTTTTTTTTTTCAGAATTTTCTTCAGGCTCTTAAGAGGGTAAATATATTTTCAAAACAGAAAATAATAATTTCTCATACTTATTTCAAGTGCTTATTTGTCATGAGCTTGACTCTTTACCTCTGACTTCAACTTTGATTGGTCTTCTGTTCAACTTCTATTTCTTGATCAGTAACAAGCGAAATAGAATGGGCTCCCTAATGAAATGTGGAATACTGAAAAGGTCAAAATGGTGCTACCGTGACATGTCACAGAATATATTGAATATCAAAATCAACCCTCATTTTAACGACAAAGATCCTGTCTGAGACAAAGGATAGCTGGAAATTGAATAATTTACATGGCAATGATTGTAAGAAGAGAAGATGATACTTATTCCAACTCATTCTTCCATGCATTGTTTGATGACAATGATTAAATTTCTAGTATTTTTAATCCCCTTAAAAAGTTAATCAATGATATTACTGAAATCATTTTGGCATCATGATCAAATCATTTTGGTGTATTGACCAAAGGAGTGAATTGGTGTGGTAATGCTTACAAGTTTAAGCATTAAACTGAGAGAAATTGGCTCATTGTGAGAAAATAAAAAGAGGAATAGAAGCAAGTGCGTTTTACCAAGTCCTCATTAGACTGTCATGCTGAATCCTGTTCTTCTATTTACATTGTAGTTAATGATGTTTGACAAAATAGATTTTGGTAAGTCTCTAATCAGACTTTCTTTTAATGGTTCATTCTCCTTGCTGTTAGATACCAAATGAATTTACCATCAGAGATAAAATCATGTCACTCTTAACTTTTTTTATACAGAATACAAAAACATTTTGTTCAGAAAAATCTATTTCAAATCAGAATACTTACTGAGTGCAATATTTGTACTGAAAAATGGAAGAAATCCATGAACTGTACATGAAATTCTACATGAGAGATATATCCCTATGAGTGATCAATGAAAAATTGACACAAGTACTAGTGGGTACTTGCAGTGAAGCACTTATGAAATAGTACTGGAAGAGTAGGTAAATATGATAAAGGAAGAGAACTGTAGTTGATCATTAAGAATAGATTAGAACATTTAGCATTGCTTGCCTGTTTGGCTTCTATGTCTGTATTGCACATCTTGCCAGAGGTGTAAAAACTGTAGCAAAGAGAATTTAGGACCACATCAGATTTGTAGCAGCTCTGCCCCAGAAGAAAACTGTGTACTTCATATCAAAATATACTCTTGCTTGCTTGCTTTTTAGGAACAGAATTTTGTAGTTTTAGCAACTGTCTTTATCCTGATATATTGCAGTTAATAGCATTTTACTGAGAGGGCCAACAGTTTATGGTCCCTCATAATATTTTACCATTACAGTCACACTGGTAACTATATACTTAATTTTAAAGAATACGTATACTAAATGAATGTGACAGGAGCTTTATTTAAATTGTTCCAGATTTCAGCATAGCTAGCTATGTTTTATTTATATGGAAAATGGTCTGTGAAAACATTTGTCTTCAACATGGTTCTTAGGTCACCTTGTCTCTTGTCAGTTTTTTGTGTGTCTGCAGTTGTGCCACGTATCTCTGCTTTACTCCAAATTTTTGGATTACTTCAAACTTCCAGCCCAGGAGCTGGCAGGACTCATTGAGAGGGCTTTAAACTAGGTATGAAGGGGGAAGGGAATAAAATGAGGCTCACTAAAGTTGAGCTTGAGGGAACAATACTGGGGTTGAGGGGGAGGCAATTGGCTTGGCTGAAGTGCATCTACACTAATGAGCACAGCATGGGCAACAAACAGGAGGAGCTGGAAGCCATCCTGTGGCTGGTAAACTATAACTTAGTTGCTATAAATTAAATGTGGTGGGATTGCTCCTGTGACTGGAGTGCTGCAATGGATGGCTGTCAGCTCTTCAGAAGGGATGGGCAAGGAAGGAGAGATGGTGGTATGGTTCTCTATGTTAGGGAGTATTTTGATGTTGTTGAGCTCAGTGCTGGGAGTGACAAGGTTGAGTCTCAATAGGTAAGGACTAGGGGAAGGCCAACAGGGCTAATATCCTGGTGAGAGTCTGTCATAGACTGCCTAACCAGGATGAAGAAATGGATGAGGCATTCTATGAGCAGCTGGCAGAAGCTGTGTGGTCGACAGCCCTTGTTCTCATGGGGGACTTCAACTTCCCTGGTATGTGCTAGGAACATAATACGGCACAGAGGAAGCAGTCTAGGAGGTTTCTAGGGTGTATGGAAGATGGCTTCCTGACACAGCTGGTAAGAGAGCCTACCAGGGGAGGTGCCCCGCTAGACCTGCTGTTTACCAACAGAGAAGGACTGGTGGGAGATGTGGCGGTCGGGAGCTCTCTTGGGCAGAGTGACCATGAAATTGTAGGGTTCTCTGTTCTTGGTGAAGTCAGGAGGAAGGTCAGCAAAACTGCTACCTTTGACTTCTGGAGGGTGGACTTTGAACTGTTCAGGACACTGGTAGGGAGGGTTCCTTAGGAGTCTGTCCTGAAGGGTAAAGGGGTCCAGGAGCACTGGACACTCCTCAAGAAGGAAGTCTTAAAGGTGCAGGAGCAGACTGTCCTGGTATGCCATAAGATGAGCTGAAAGGGAAGAAGACTGGTGTGGATGACCAGGGAACTTCAACTGAGATCCCATGAGAAAAAGAGAGCCTGTCTCTGGTGGAAGAAGGGATAAGTGACTCAAGGAGATTACAAAGAAGTTGCAGGGAGGAAATTAGGAAGGCAAAAGCCAAACTAGAGCTCAACCTGGCCACTGCAGTAAAAGACAACAAAAAATGTTTTTACAAATATATTAACAGTTAGAGGAGAGCACAGGAGAATCTTCATCCTTTACTGGATGCGGTAGGGAATGTGATTACTGAGGATAAGGAAAAAGCTGAGGTTCTCAATGCCTACTTTATGCCTGTCTTTAATAGTCAGACCACTTATCCTCAAGATACTCTATCCTCTGATCTGGAAGTATGGGATGGGGAGCAGAACAAAACCCCCATGATTCAGGTGGAGACAGTAAGAGACCTGCTACTCCATCTAGACTGTCACAAGGCCATGGGGCTGGATGGGATCCATCTGAGAGTACTGGGGGAGCTGGCAGATGTGATTGCTGAGCCTCCTTCCACCATCTATCAGTGTTCCTGGTCAACTGGAGAGGTCTTGGAGGATTGGAGGCTTGCCAATGTGACTCCCATCTACAAGAAGGGTCGGAAGAAAGATCGGGGGAACTAGCGGCCTGTCAGCCTGGCCTCCGTGCCAGGAAAGATTATGAAACAGATCATCTTGAGTGAGATCACAAGGGATGTGTGGGAAAACCAGGAGATCAGGCCCAGCCAGCATGGGTTCACAGAAGGCAGGTCCTGTTTGACCAACTTCATCTCCTTTTGTGACTGGGTGACCAGACTGGTAGATGAGGGAAAGGCTGTTGACGTAGTCTACCTGGACTTAAATTAAATCCACTTAGTTAAATCCAGGTGGCATCCGGTTACAAGTGGTGTTCCCTAGGGATTGGTACTGGGGCCCACCCTGTTTAATATCTTTAATGATGATCTGGATGAAGGGATTGAGTGCACCCTCAGTAAGTTTGCAGATGACACCAAGTTGGAAGTGTTGATCTGACTGAGNCCTGTTTAATATCTTTAATGATGATCTGGATGAAGGGATTGAGTGCACCCTCAGTAAGTTTGCAGATGACACCAAGTTGGAAGTGTTGATCTGACTGAGGGTAGGAAGGCCCTACGGAGAGATCTGGACCGGCTGGATCACTGGGCTGAGGTTTAACAAGACCAAGTGCCGGGTCGCAACAACCCCATGCAGCACTACAGGTCTGGGGCAGAGCGGCTGGAAGACT
>WBMW01003935.1:13257-60777 GCA_013396635.1 Penelope pileata | reverse complement strand
AAATAAATATTGAGGGAAAATGCCAACTCTTGAGCTTCAAATTGGTGTAAAATAACACGTTTTGAAGTCATCCAATATATTGAGGTTTTTTGTTCAAGTTACTGCCCTCTGTCACAGTATATTTGCTTTTTCATTAGGGCATTATCTGACAAAAGAACAGATCAATGAAGTCTGTGTAGTCCTCTGTCCTTCTTTGAACTCCTGAAGTTCAAATTTGGAACTACCTTGTGCACAATGAAATGAACAGTGCCCATGGTAGCTTGCTTTTCAGCCATTTCCAGCTGATGTCACGAGAAAAACTGCTTTACTGTCTGCTTGCCTCCCTAAATGTTTCCCTTCTTTAAAATTAATATTGCCTCTTGGCTTCAAGAAGTGTCCTACAGAAAATTTTTACTCTATTTGGAGAATCTGCAGTACACCTGAGTGAAGAGGAGAAGAAAAAAATACAATTGTTAATGAGTGGTTATATTTCTGGGGAGATCTAGAAAGAGAGGAGAGGACATTTTATTTTTGTTCTATTTTGTATTACCGTAAATAAGAAATTATGACCTGTCAATTTTGTCATCAAAGTTGACTTTATTTTTTCTGTTATTTGTGTGAACATAAAGAAATATTACCCTACTGGATATCAACTTGCTGTTATTCAAAGTCACTATTCCAAACAAACCACAAAGCAAAATATTTTCCCAAACATTATTTCTGGTATTTTCCAAATAATAGGATTTAGCTGTTGTTGAAAATGTTATCTTACTGAAGTACAGAAAAGTTGCCTTGTAAGGCTGGCAACCAACAAATGAAACTACATACCTGTTTTCCTGGGCACAGTAGCTTTGAAGAAATCATGATATACTTTCCAGAAAACAATAATTGCTTCAGTCTTTGGCCAAGGAGTCAGAGTGGAGAATCACCTACCCCAAGCGCAAGAACAGTTCATCTCTACGAGCAGAAAGTCAAGCAAAGATACCAGGAAGCCCGCATGAATGAACAAGATATTCCAGGCAAAACTCAAACATAGAACAGGCATTTACCAAAGGTGGAAGCAGGGACAGCACATAAGAAGCAAAAGGAAGACTCGGTAAAATGGGGGCCAATGCTGAATGGAGCAGGGGCTCTGGTGACAGAGGACATGGAAAAGGCTGAGCTTCTTCAGTGCTTTTGTCAGTTTAGTCCTTATTAGTAAAATCAACCTTAAGAAATTCAAGAAATCCAATCGTTTATTTTACTGATTTTACTCTTATTAAGAAAATAAGATTTA
This sequence comes from Penelope pileata, assembly GCA_013396635.1. Taxonomy (NCBI): domain Eukaryota; kingdom Metazoa; phylum Chordata; class Aves; order Galliformes; family Cracidae; genus Penelope; species Penelope pileata. The sequence goes on along the minus strand of WBMW01003935.1, from coordinate 59,522 downwards.
ATTCTAAATAATTCTTGATGTTTGCTGCTTTTTACGTTGAATATATAAAGGAAATAATAAATATAAAGGAAAAAATAATATGTTTTATTGTTTATCAAGTATGCAGTTTACTGTACATTATTTTATGTGAAGCATTGTATTATTGATATAATTACATACATTAATGTAACTATCAGTAAATCTATCAATATGCGTATAGCTATATCAAAAAATATTACCAGTATATAAATATACTATAGATATATCTGAACATAGCTAATCTTGAATTAGTGCAGTTATACTTTTATTAAATTTTATTTTATTTATTCAAAATAGGTAATTCATTCAAATTGGTAGGTCTGACTACATTAACATTACATTCAGTAGGTCTGACTACATTAAACAACATAAACCATCTCCAAACAGTTTATTCTATAGCTGTAAACATGCTAAAGTTTTCACAAATATATAACAGCATCTTTGCATAGAACTAAACTGGTTGGGTATACAGTGATGGGTTAGACTGTTCCAAGATTAAAGCTGCGCCTTCTAAAATTTGTTTTCAAAGGTGAACACAGCGGAATTTACCAATTTCTCAGATTTTTACATTATTTCCTACAATTTACTGATAAGCTGATTTCTGTAGAATTATGATGTACAGTATTAAGAAAACATGTAAAATCTAGAAACGTTCAGTTTCTAACAGAGCTACATGCCTAAGGTCACCCTCTGGATCATATTTAAAGGTGGAAANAAACACACCAGATCTTTACAGGATAGTAGTAAAAGATAAAAGATAAAATACAACTACTACTAAAAGATAAAATACAACTTCAGTTTGTTCATTGATTAAAAACCTTGCACTGAGGAAGCTGTCAAGCTCAGCTTTTGAACATAGATTTTTATTAAAACAGCTAACAAGATCCATGTGTCAAAGCAATACAAGGAAGTATACAAGTTTTGCCTGAGGCTGGATACATCCCTCTAGGGGGGATACATCCCATGCTTAATGAAACGAGTAATACACACACAGAGGAAGTAATAGCTGGATACCAGAACTGCTATTACACACGGTCACTCAGGCCACAAGTAGAAAAAAATAAACAAGCAAAGTTTTATGAAAGCTCTTTTCCTACTTCTTTTTGTGGAAAACAAATAAACAAATAAATTACAGTTCTATTTCTGCTACATGTATAGGCAGTGTACATTTAAAATAATCCTTTCTGTGTAACTGCTCCTGAAATGCTGCATCTGAGCAGTAGTACCACCTCCATCTTCAGCTGTTTGTTTAGGACAATGTGAATATCCCTTAAAAGTCACTGTGTGTTTTGGAAAATGTCACTGCATATCTGCACCTCACTGAGCATTGCACCAATCCTGTTCCAGAAGGTATGAGTTTAGGAGTAACAACTGAAAATATTCAGTCTACCACCTCTCCTCAAAATTCTCTCAAGACTAGATAGGCCTGCTTTTCTTTTGTGTAAAAGGAGGATAACTTCCAACGTTTCAAGTCATTACTTGGAATATATTGCTATAACTAGGGAAAAAAATTAGAAATGTTCATTATTGGTTAAGCTTCAATACATTGCTTGGAATATATTGCTGTATTTAAGACAAAAAATATATATATTTGCAGTTGGTAATTTCTCTAATTAAGGCTCCTCTCATGTAAGCTTGATCTATTTAATATTGCTCCAGCTACTACAAAATGAAAGTATAACTACTTTGTTTTGCATTCCTGTAAATTCTTTAATCAGCAAGCACTAAATGAATACCAGGTCAATTTGCAGAAATATTACAGCTAAATATTTCAATATATGTGAGCTTAAATTCTTTTTTGGCATGTCGTGAAAATGTCATTATTGTACATACAAAAAATTATTTCAAATTTTGAACACTTAGTTCTCCTTTCTAGAAGTACTTACCCACCTGCAGGAGAAAAACGACATTCTGCTTTATGTAACTTATCTCAGGTAAGTCCTGCCAGTTCCATCAGACCACGCAGCTTGAGTGTCACTGAGTGATGGCTCACCAGCATTTTATTTCTTCTAGCAAGCAGTAAGTTGCGTCGAACACTGCCAACATAATACATTAACTTACTTAGTCTCTGAAGAAATCATGATTTTAAAAAATATGTAATAAATACATAATGAAAATGACTTAAAATAACCTCTTTGTGAAGAGTTGCTACCTCCACTCCAGAAAAAAGCATAAGGCTTTCTGGTTTTTATCTTAATATTAAAGATGACAATATACTACTATTTTTCAAATAAATCCAAGGCTGAAGAGAGCAGCCAACAGTTAATTACATGTTAGAAGTCTCCACTGAACAAAAGGAATGCTTCTCAAATGCACTATTTTCTTGGCAAAATGGCAGAGACCACTAGAGAATGAATTGAGTCATTAAATACACCCCAACTTCACCTGTAATACGAACAAAAAAAAAAACCACCTGAAAAGGCCAATTAAAGAGAGAATAGTTGAAGTCTAAGTAAGCTCTTCAGTGTCACTAGTAGAAGATTTGTTGTTACATATAGAAAAGTCAGCCAGGGAAAAGATGTTAAATGCAAGTTAAAAACATTTCAATCTAGTAAGTTGCTGCACAAACTTCAAACTGAATCCAAGAAAATATTTGTTGTTAACTGTATGCCTCTTGCATATCATTTTACTTCATAGCAGATATTGTATTCTTGTCCAAAAAAAAAAAAAAAAACCAAATACAAAACAAACAACTATTTTAAGTATGAAACTTTTTTAATAAATAGGAATAAAAGCTGAAATTCAAAGTATGAAGGCTGCTCTGAAATAACGCCTCCTGTTTTAGTATGTTGGCACACAACGTCAGAGGTGGATGTTGGCAGAATGGCAGTACAGGTTGAACCTTCCTGACACTATTCAATTATATTTTGCCACCACACAATACAGAGGCAGCCTGACAAAATAGCATCTGACTTGGAAGTGTGTATGAAGCAAAGGTCTGTCACTGAATTCCTCCATGCAGAAAGAATTGCATGCATTGGCACCCATCAGTGCTTGCTGAAGGTTTATAAAGACCAAACAGTGGATGTGAGCACAGTGAGGCAGTGGGTGCTGCATTTCAGCAATGGTAACAGCAGGTCACCTCTGCTCATGCAGGTTTTTATGAGCACGGCATGCAGGCTCATGTTCATTGCTGATGAAAATGCATAGCTAATGGTGGTGGCTATGTAGGAAAACAGTGTTTTGTAGCTGAGAATTTGCTCTATCAAAGAATGTTATTGTTCTCTTTGTATCAGTTGTAGTTTCCATGGAAATAAATAGGAGGCATTATTTCTGGGGCAACCTATGTATTTCAGTGTAGGCAGAATTTCCAAGATGAAAAATGTTAAGTCTGAAGAATTTATCATTGCAGGATGCTGGCAATGATGATCACTACTCAAAATATCCTGGAGTCCTTCCTCAATATTAGTAGGTAATAGCTGCACAAAGGTTGTTTTCCTCCTGCTGTTGGCCACATACATATGTTGCCAATATAAAGATAACACAATAACGCAGTAAACGACTCTCAAAAATAAAAAGTTTCATGTTTTTTGCCAAAATGGTGCAGGAAAAATAAAGTTACATGTGTTTTTATGGAGCAACTGTAGAAGTAGTGAATATGGAATATTCAGCACATGCTGCAGACAATAATTGCAGAAGAAAGTTTTGAATTGTGGCCATTAAATCACAGAATCAATCACAGAGCAGTTCAAGTTGGAAAAGCCCTGAAAGATCATCCAATTCCAACCCCCCTGCCATGGTCAGGAATGCCACCCCCTGGACCAGGCTGCCAAAAGAACCATACTACCTGGTCTTGAGAACTTCCAGGGATGGAGCATCCACAGCTTCTCTGGACAGCCTGTTCCAGTGCTTCACTGCGTCTATCATGAGGAATTTCTTCCTTATATTTAATCTAATCTACTCTCTTTCAGTTTAAAACCACTGTCGCTTGTGCTTTTAAGAATTACCTTGATGAATGAATTACCTTGATTAATCAGTTATAAGATTTGGCAAATGAGTTACTATGGAAACCTATCTATTTTTATGTTTCTTCTCTATTTTTAGTATATTCAAAACAAGAATTTAAGAATATCCATCCTCTTTTGTTGCACGTAGTAAATAAAAGGAATTTTCTGTTTTAACATTTGAATTAGCATGAAAAATTTAGGGCAACCATGACAACAGTCTCAGTAGCAATACTCAAACAAGTGACAATAAGGAAAAAATGTAAGTAATGGAATCAGAGAGTTGAATGGAGCAGCACACTTTGACCCAGTACAGCTTCAGTGAGCACTCTCTGACCTATACCTTCTTTCATTTATAAGTCCTAATTCCCAGAGGAGCTCAGTATGATCAAGCTTTTAGTAAAGTATGAGTCAGTGATATGCACAGCAGCTATTCAAATCAGTTCACATAAGAAAAAACTCATTGCTATAAACCAAAGTGTTTTTATTCACACTCCTGATATAACTCACAATGGACTGAAGAATTTGTTGTAGTACTTGGGCAAATTCAGATTGGCAAGCAGTTTTACTAAAACATATTGGGCTCCATCAGAAATATACTTAATTCTCATACTTCCAAGTCTCAGAAGATAAAAAATTTAAAGAGATTACTATAAATGCTTGTATTTTTTCAAGGTGGAAAGCGAATTCCAGAGAAAGTCTTTGGAGTTTAGACCACACTTTCTTCCTACAACAAAAAAATAAAAGAAACAAGAGCAAAAAACTTTTATTACAGTCAAAGGGATTTCTCCATCTTTTATGTGACCATTCTTCCACTCTTTCAGCTAAAATTGTATTATTGCCAGACTAAGTTCAAGACTCCTTTCTTCTACACGTTCGCTAAGGCCAGTACGCAAGATGAGTCAGAGCAGTTTTCATCTTTCTTGATGTGGGAGTGATTTTCTGTGGGAGTGTGCATTTATGCATGAGAACAGGGGAGGTGACCCTAGCAAGGAGGAGAAGGATAAAAGGAAATAAGCTACATCAAAATAGCATCACACAAATATAAATTGTAAGAGATTTTTCCAAAAAAAGTGAAGTGTGGATGATGTTACTCAGGCTTACTTATTTAAAAACTTAAGCAAAGCTTCTGAACATATATTCTAAGTCTTATATTAACATAGAAAACGTGAATCCAACAAAGCCCAAAGGATTAGGACACACAAGTTTTACTACTTTAGTGAACACAACCATTTTTTTTTAAAGGTAACAAGGTGGAAAGAAAGGTTGGATTTTCAGTACAAGTGGCAAATATTTGTGTATCACAATAGGAATGCTATTGGATGCACAGCATAGTTCAAAAACCAGAAATGGCAAATCACAGAGAACCCCTTGTTAAGTGAGAATAAGTTTTCAGCTAATTCATTGTGCACATTCAGTTGCTTCGAAGAACTTGCGAATAATTGTTCTTAGCCATTGCATCAGTCAGAGGCCTTTTATTGTTTAAGAGAATTAAGTCTATTTTTCTGGTAAGATGTATTCTGACTCCTCTGTACCATGTGCCCATGTTGCTTTGTGATGTTCAATGTTTGCTTTTAGGTTTCAGCATTGAATTAAATTTTCGTTCTTATAAGCCTCAAATTTCTTAAAAATTATTTTCAATTTAGTTGGATACAGCTCTCTTCAGTTTTGTTCTTTCATTTCTTAGATTTTATCTTTCAGCTTCACTGAATTTCATCTGCTCTTCCCCCTGTATTTGAAAGGGCAACTCGTACAAGTGCAAAGTACTCTCCTTTGTTTTGTTTTTGTTTTCCCTTTGCAAGAAATATCCAAAACATATATTTTCATTAAAATAATAATATTAAAATAATTATTGCCTATTTAATCAATAAAAGAACTTTCTTGCATAAGATTCACTGAGAAGTAAAAAACCATGTCAACTTTCAAGTGTGACAAAAGGTTGTGACATCTGGAGAGAATGTCACCTTGGTATACTGTCCTTGGGACAAAGGAGGTGAGGTGAGGAATAAAAGGGAATAATTTCTTCTAGATGTATCATAGTGTTCTATTTCATCTTTAAGATCTACTCTACCTTAGGTGCAAATAAGGAAATATTTCACTGAGTGCTCACTGAAGGCTTTTTCACTTATCAGGAGCACTGGCTAAAGTCCAAGAATCGTTAATGTGAATGAGATGAGCAGATCTCATACTGCAGCTCAAGAAGGATTAAGAGAATACCCAAGGGACATGGTAGGAGCTGAATATTCAAAGTATTTACCTTTTATGACATCAGAGAATGTCTCCTGGAACTAAACATGGCTGTTTCCTGAGAATCTAGGTATTTAATATTTGGCAAATAATGCTATTTGATGTTCAAGATGTAAAGTAATCCAAGGTAGAATAGATTTATCTGGAAGTCTGCCAAATATATACTATGATATGATATGTATTGGTATTTATACGTTCTTACTTACTTATGACTTCTGAATATCTAAGTCTTGACTGAGAAATTGCATGAGTCCAGACTGATGGAACAGTATTCTTTGTGCTACCTCTCCTTCAAAGGAAAATATTTGGTATTTAGTAATCCAATATTTATTTGGAGAAATCTAGAAGCAGAAAAATAATATCAAATCTGTTTTAGCTATATAATACATATGTATACATGTATAAAGCCTAGAAGAAATTTCTATGATTGGATATGAATTTTTGTATGTGAGAAGGCTTATGAACTGGATGAGTTCTGCAAAGTTGCAATTCTAAATTGCAGAGGAACAAAGAATTATTTTAGCTACAGGAAACATTTGACATTCATTACTTTTGGCATACCCCTCAGTTCTTGTCCTTTTCAAAGAGCTCAGAAGAATTTGTATTCATGATGATAGTCCGAATGACCCTACATATAAAAATAAGTTCATGGAAGAAACAAGAAAACAAATATCGTGCTTTCAATGCACTAGACTTCTACAGTACAAGAAGAAAAAGTGTCTACATGATGCAAAAAACTCCTTTGCATACCATTGGTACATAAAACAAGCTTTTTTGTTTGTTTGTTTATAGTCATTGAGGGGCAAGTAGACATACAGTTTGCTGCTTCATTTATTCATTTATTTATTTTAACCTGGTAATCCTGAAAAGGTGCATATAATTAGCATTAACTTTTTAAAAAGATTAGGCCTTTTTCTAATACAACTCCAAAAAAGGTCTGCTAGTGGAGTTATCTCTACACAGTTAGATTTGTACACATTTATTTCATAAGATATCTCTAATCTTATATCATACAGTTTTTGAGTACTAGATGCCCCTGTTTGTGGAATTCACTTATCAGTAAGTGCACAGGTTACACTGTGGACTTACTTTAAAATTCAGTTTAAACACTCTTTCCAGCCCTTTAAATAGGTTAGGAAATGAGTGAATTTATTCTACTTTAGAGTCTGAAACTTAATAGCAGACAGAAAATGTCAAAAATAAAGAAGGCATAAAAAACCAGACTTCAGTGGCACGTAACTGTTCACGTAAGAAATGTTTTGCATGTTGAAACATTAACCGAACTAAGGCTGTTGCTTTCATCCTAGTCATTTTTTAAATATATATAAAAATCACATGCATGTATCTTCTTTCTTTAGCTTGTTTTTCTTGTGTATTTCAATTACCAACTCATTAAAACATGAGCTTCTTACCTCTCTGCATTATCATGACCTTGTCTATGCAGCAGATATCATCATGTCCTGATTAACTAATATCATTTGCAGTTTCCAAAGCACTACAGAAACATTTACTTTGATTAAATTATTACTATATAGCAGCTATAAATCAGACTTGGATAGTGGCTCAAGAACTACATTTATAAGCAAAATTTTCCATAACTAATATATTTTCAACTGCAGTTGATCTGAAAATTCTTTCCCAGCCAAAGGCTACATGCTGAAATAGACAATGCACTGTTCTGAAAATCTGTCTTTCAAAGATATGCTTTCTCTGCATCACCACAAAAAGTTTACAGCTCTACATATGAAGAGCTTTATGTTAAAACGTGTTTTGGATGATCAAAAGTTGTCCTACTGAATCAGAAGAAAATCTGTAGGGAATCATTTTGGCTATTGATTTAAGTGCCTCACTTTCAGCAACAATGGGTAGAAACAGAGTGAACACATTCCTTTTAATTCACTACTGTTAAACACGTCAGAATTTCCTGCATGCCTCTGAAAGAAATCAAAGGTATCAAAAAGTCAGGGAATTTGCTGGATTTGAATACCACAGCAACAGTTGAGGGGGCTTTATTTTCCATTTCACCATTAAAACAAGAGTAGTAACCTTTTCTGAGGACTTCCCAAAGGCAATACAGAATTGGACACATCAATAGTAAAAGCTTAGCTATAACTTACACTTTGAAGAAACAGAGTTTAATTATCTATTATCGTGTCTCTCTTTCGTACTGAGAGAGGGGAAAGGATTCTCCATTTAAAGTGCAACTACCAAAGAGTTTGAGTAGACAGACTCCCATTTCATTGAGTTAAGGACTACTTGTCTTTTCAGTCTGCCAATCTTTTAGTATTCCATAATAATATTTTTGATCTGCTGGCCACTTTCAAGATGAACTAAATCTAAAATATTTCTATAGTTTTATTGAAAACTAATGGATTAGAGATGGATTGAATGAATCCAGACCTAGGAATCAGTCCAGTTATGGGATACAAAAACTCATGAAATGTGTTCCAAATCCCATTGCTCATGGAGCTATTCACAGACATAAAGCCCTTTGAATAAGTTTGTTTTACCAGATCACTTAGAGTTATTGAAAACTGTGATATATTGCAAACACTAAGATGGACCCATCATGATGGATGCATCATGTTTCTGGCTATCAGATAGCAAGTTCTGATCAGAAGTGGTCAAAGCAGATTTCATGTTACCCAGAACTAAAACTGTAATTTCTTTCCATTATAAAGTATGCACAACACATACATTTGCAGGAATTATTTCTTTTTAATGAGTGGTTTTAATTTATTATTTTGCTTTTGTTTGGACACTAACCCTGTTCACACTGCTGCCATTAGGCATGGTCATTTCAGTGGGAGCAGCTGTGGATATTATACACATGCAGATACATTTTCTTCCAGTGTAGAAACGGTAGTTCTGTGCTCGCTACTGACATATTCAAGGCTTTAAGCGTCCCTTTCGTGGCTTTGGCTATTTGACTGTATCAGATCACCAGCCAGGCTGGGAACTGTACTTTCTAAAAGAGATTTTCCACAGCCAGAGCAGTGTCCATGGAGGGACTTCTGGGGCTGGACAGACCACAGACTAGCCATAGGCAAAGGCTAATCAGTCAAGGTTTCGAAAGAGCCTAGAGAGTTGGTGGAGATTTCATGTCCAATTAACATGACTCCTCTTGCTAAAAATCCTGGGAAAAGGTATCCTTGTTCCAACGGTGTCAAGAGCTCCCTTTAATGAAGTATCTTCTGTTTTATCAGTCCTCTTAGAATTCATTGGGTAGCACAAAGTTTTAGGGGCCCATGTAAACACAGGTGTCTAATCCCATTACTTTATAGAAGGCTGTCATTGTTTTTGTCTCTTGGTACACGTGTGCTCTTATGCTGCCATAACACAATTTTACTTCTATGATGACATTTTGAAAAAGAATCCCTAAACTTTAGGAAGAAATAAAACAATCTTTTAAAACGTAAGGTTGCAGTAAAAATTGCCCCAGAAATGTCTTTTGTTACAAAAACTGTTTTGTTTTATACAATACTCATTTTGGTGACATCTGCAAACTTGCTGAGAATGCACTCAATCCTACAGTCTATGTCATTGACAAAAATGTTGAATTGTGGGGGACACATCACTGGCCTCCACCTGGACACAAAGCCATTGATCACAACCCTCTGTCTGTGACCATCCAACCAATTATTTATCCATCAAATAGTCTACCCTTCAAATCCATATCTTTCCAATTTAGAAATAAGGATGTGGTGTGGGAATTAATACTTTGCTATACTGTCTCTTCAGGACAAATTCTGAGTCACATTCACTGCTTCCTACACTTTGATATGCTGGAGGAATGTGTAACATGCTGTCCAGAATCTTTTAGTTTAGCCTTTACCACAATAACAGATTGCTTTCTGGGAAATCCTCTTGAAGTGATTCCCCTGCCTTGTGGAATCCATAAGGAGATTTAACTCAATAGCAGCTGTTTTAGGAAGTGGCATGTTAGATCAGCTGCTAAGAAACGTGTGGACACAGAGTGAAAAAAAACTAACAAAAACAGAATTCATCTTTTGTCTGGCCTTGCTCATCGAAATTTCCTTGAATATAAAGATGCAGGGGATGTTCATTCTTATTGAATATGCATAGTACAGTTGTAGCAACATAAATTTATATAAGTATTCAGGGAATAAAGCTCTCTCTAACGGAAGAGTTCAATTAAAATGCAATTATTTTGTATAGTTTCATGTTAAAAGAAATCTTTCTGAATTATCTATGATTATTTTTGTACTATATTGTAAATTTCTTCAGGGCTTTTGCTTTTAAGGTCAATTTATATCATATCAGTTTTATTATTGCAGAAATTTTTGTAAGTGCCTGTGCTTTTCCATGCTCTATGTATTTTGAATTCTCCCTTTAAATGGCCTATGATACACAAGCAAAATACAAATTAATTAGCAGGCTTAATTAACAAGGCATGAGTCCCCACCAGACTTTATGTTCCTCCTCTCTGAGAAAAGAAAAATAATTCAGATGGCAAATGTGAATGTCATTGCCAGCTAAAGTACAGTCTTGCAGAGATATTTTTAAAGGATCATAGTTTCAGCTGAGAATTGATGAACTGTTTAATAAAGAAATTTAGGTAGGAAAAAATTTGATAACAAAGATATGTATCAAATCAATATTCAACTTTTCCACAAGAGCAACTAAGTGGAAAATGTTTCTGCACAAATGCAGGAAAAATTCCCAGCTGGTCAGGCTGGTTCATACACGTTTATCAGAAAATAACAAGTCTGAGTATGCTCTTAGTCTGCATTACAAATATAGAGAAAAGAAGTCAGGAGCCTCATCTTCCAGTTCCTGCCTGTGGGCTCAGTTCATTCAATGCTTCTACAGACCTTCTAGATGTACCTATGGTACTAAAAATTCAGCTGATTCCATGAGCATCTCCCTTCTGAATCTGAATGCAGTCTGACCTGTGATTGTTTTGGAGGTGCTGTGAAATATGGTAGGTCTTTAACAAGCATTTGCAAGACAAAGTTCAAAGTTGTTAGAGCCTGAAGCATCTCATTTAGATTCTGCAGACACAAAATTGTTCAACCATGGGCACTTCCTAAAGAACCTACCTCTGTTAAGTTTTTTGCCATACCACCAGGCAATTTTACTGAAGCACAAAAATTTATACCACTGTGTATTTCTTTTTATAGTGGGAAGTACTACAGAAATGCCAGCTTCAGCCCTGCTGGAGAGGTGTTATGTTCTGCACCTGAGGTAGAAAACTGCAGGGACACATCATAGCTACTTACTGAAAGCCCAGGAGAGTGGCAAGATATACAGGATTTCCTACAGGAGCCCCAGAATCTTCCTACCTTCAGGACTTTGGCAACATCCAGTCAAAGTCTGCTTGTATTTGAGCAGCCTTTAGGTGAAGAAATCGCGTTAGAGTGAAATTACATCAACACCAAGATTTTCATAACATTAAAGATCTTAATATAATCAACCACATACATAACGCTGCTTTCATTGACCTTTAAATATGCAATCCAGTACTATCAGATGGTACCAGAGCAGCTTGTGTGTGTTCCACCCCCTCATTTTGTCAGGGTAGTTACATCCTTCAGCTTTTCCTCTTTGATCCTCATTTTACCCTTGTCATTTCTTTCTGAACTGTGCTCTCTGCTCCAGTCAAATCTGCTGTGCTCAGGCATGTTCTGTTATTTTAGCAAATGTTATTGGCTGTAATGAAGTCATGTCCCTTTTCACCTAAACACTCTACTACTTCTTAAATGCTTAGAAGATACAGAAGTCACAATTCTGTGATTCTGTGAAGTCCCTCAATGAAATGCTCTTTTAAAAAAATGAAAAGAAAAGAAAAACAAAAAAAAGAAAAACAAAACAAAGCCAGCCTGTAGCCTCTTTTTTTTTTCCCTAAATTTTTGATTTTGCTCTTCCTGCTGCTTTTTACTCAGCTTTCTGAAGTCTGCCCTTTAAAAGTTCATGGTACACCACTGCTGGAGGAGCACAGACAGCAAATCTAATTGTGCAGCAGGCACTACCAGCTGAAGACATGCATATGTTCATCTTATACAAAGGTGCCCATCCTTTGATATTCACATTGGCTGAAGTTATGCCTATGTCACTGTATTTATGGTATTTGTGGACATGTCTTAGACTTTTTGGTCTCACTGTTGCTACCCTTTTATGGACATTTGTCACCCTACAGTCTGCAGCAAAAAGAAACGTACATAGAAAGGGTTAGAAAAGCCCTCAAAAACACAGAGAGAATTAAAAAACACATGGATAATTTAGAAATCAATACTTATCAACAGATCACTGTGGTTTGAAGCAGTACACTGTTGGATAGCACAATCTGCAACATTCCTACAAAATGTTGCCCAGCTCTAGTTTGTCTCCTGAAGCCACTCCTGTTTGCACTATTTTGACCCTGCAAAGCCCCAGTGGAGGGAGGGATCGTGATATGAAACATGTGGCACGTGAAATCAGATTTTATTATAACAACCCAAGCAGCATTCCCAGAAGACTCTGTGATTCTGAGACTTGTGTCAGTATCACTAAAAGACAAGAGAGGAACTTTCACTGCTCACTTCTGTACCTAGAAAACAGGCATAATGAAGAGCTTAAATACTTTAAACCTGTCACACAGCCAGGAAACGAACCCCTGATTTCCAAATCCTATTTTACATTTCATCATCAAATAATCCTTTCTTACAATGCTATTCCATAATATATTTAAATGGAGAGACTGATATTTGCAATGTTAAACAAACCTGTAATCCCATTCCACAGTATGCACTGCAATGTCCAAGCCAGCTGTAAAGACACTATCAGCCTGATTATTTCAGATACTCCTAAGGATAGTAATAACAACAAGTAACATAACAAAGAGATTACTATGCTTCTCTCTATTTTGTGTATTTGTGTATCCAAGAGAGAGACATGTTAATTAAGTCTCACTACTGTCTCTCTGCTCATGAATATTTCAACATAACACTGTTAACTGCTTTAGAGATTAGGTCAGTCATACTGACATATTTTATATCGTTGTAGGCATGATACTAACTTTCATGCATTTCACATTTAATAACAAAATCTCACATATCTTTGTTCAATCTTCTACAGTAAATATTAACCCTTACACTATTTCCAGTTATTAGTCATCTATTTATGTCCTGCAGTGTGGGACGCTTTGCCATTTAGATGTCGGGAGTACTATTGATATGGGCTTTTATTTCTTTATTGTCTTTTAATAGCTGTTTGTAAAATGTGCTGGTACAGGATGGAGGAACTTTGAACATGTACACATGTATTTCGCAGATGTATTTCTTTTCAGAGATCTGATCCATACAGCGGTAAGGATGGATGGATAACTAAATAACTGTCCTTGAATACCTTTCCCAGTGAACGTAATAAAAGGTAAATTAATATATACTGAGAAAACGTACAGAGTGAACTGAAATTTCAGTTTTCACAGTTGACTGAAGAAAAGAAAATGAAGACGATAGAACCCAGAGTTAGGAAAGTAATAAATAATTACAAATCTCCCAATGTAGTCGATATTTATGGAGATCAGTCTGACAGTTTAGCCCTGTCCCCAAGGATTAGGATGAGGGTCCCAAGCATGCAGCTCTCTGCTGTGTCACAGAACCTGCTTTGCTCCTTCTGGCAGATTTTGCTAAAGGGCTGCCCTTACTTTCATCCCATAAGCAAAAGTATAACAGCTGAACTACTGATATACAAAGCTAACACATTTGCTAGTAAACTCGTACAAAGACATATGTGCATTGGGCTCCAGCCTCCCTGAGCAGCTGCAGGTCAGTTTGCTAAATGTCAGCTCCCTAACAGCTACTGTCTGTACGTGTCTATTAAAGTTCATACCTGGCAGCAAAAATAAATCAGAATTCTATTTTGTGTTTTTTAATCTTGAAAATGTTTTACTAGTTAGACAGTGACCATAAAATCATTCAAAGTGCAAAAGATATGTCTGTATGTGTGCACACTAAAACCATTTGTGCAGACTAAGTTTCTTCCTCTAATCCTTTGTTTAAAGTGTGTGGTTTTTATATACAAGGCAGTTCTATCAGAATTGACTTTGCTACACTAGAGCATGTGACATAGAACGTTCCGAGACAGTCGGAGGAAGAGATGTCTCTGGTTCAGGGGCAAAAGGCTGTTCTGTCTTCATGCATCTTCGTTACACAAAGCTGTACAGATAAGTACTGCCTATCAAGAATACTTAATAGCATGGACATAGGACATGCTATTTCAGCAAGAACTAGCTTACTCCCCACAGACCAGGAGTTAGCTAAGTGTTGGCATATGAACATGTAGAACATGTCTATTGAAGTTACCAGTGCCAGAACACATGATGACAGAAGTCACACAAATAGGAGTGCATTAAAAAGAGGAAAATTATGTTTTCTATGTACCCCATTCATTTTGCAGGGCTCTAGGGGAACGGTAAGTAGATAACGAGCAGTCACAAACAGTTAAACACTTTATCAAGAGGTAGGAAATAAAACACTACTCCAGAATGGCAGAGGAGTATATGTCAGCATGGTGTGGTAGATCACATCCAAACTAGAAATGGTTTGCCAGAACCTCAAGTGGGAATCTCAGCCCCTGTCACATTGGTCAAATAGCTAGAAGGACATGCCCAAAGCATAAGGCTTGCCAGATTAGTTGTCACACTTAGTGTCCACTGGACAGTAGGAAGACACCAATGAAATTGCCCTTGCAATTCTCTGCATGAGAAAGCCAAAGAGATGAAGGGCCATATTAACAGTGATCTCAAAGTTTAATAGCAGGGCCTTGTTGACAACTGGACTATTAAGCCCAGGATAGTTCAAAGTTTCTAAGTTACAAAAGCTCTTGTAGCTGCTTCAAACTTCTCCTAACCTGACTAGCACCCATTGTTGCATCTCATTAAAGCCTAAAATTAATATTCCAAATATAATTTGTTAAGGCTTTCATGTGATTTGGGTCTGTATTCTCACTATTATTAGATGGCAATGGCAAAGCTGCCAGCTGGAGACTGCTTGTTACTTATGAATTTAGAGTTAGGAATCCTTTTTATATCCCAGTGATGGCAAGAAGATCGAGTATTGTGTTTGCTACACTTTTTTGCTGGGAGGTGGATAAAAAGAAGAGGAGAAAGCGTAAGAGCCTGCTGGTTAACAAGTGATGGGTATTTTATAAAAAGCAGTTACAGTAATGGAACAAATACAAAATGAAAGTGTAGAAGAACCTACCTCAAATACAGCATTCCACTTCCAAGTGGCTTTAGATGTAACCATTACGTCTGGTGTTGTTATATTCTTCAAAAATTGCAAGGGAGGTACGGGTGGACAGTCAATCTCTAGAGAAAATGAAAACGGTCAGCAGCTTTTGATCTACTTTTAAACCGTTGATAATATTCTATTTCTATGGCCATTGTACCATTTCTAGAGCAGACATTTTCCTCAAAGGAACTGTGTGTTCAAAACAAGAATAGTACAAGCGTTTCCAGAAATTCTGCAGTCTCAGCTATACTTTTAGGTGTAACATGAACCAGCTAAATGTCAAAAAGTCCTTTTCAAAGAGAGAGTACAATCTTGTACCAACCCTAAAGACTGAATCAATTTTTGTGCACCGTTTGTAGGAGGTTCTGATTCTCTTCACTATTGTATTTATACCAATTTCTCTACTTTGTAGTCTTCAGTCTATATTTTAGCAGATCACTAACACTTAAGAGATGTAATAACAGCTTAATATGAGAAATCTTGTAGGATTTAATTTTTTTTTTAAATTGTAAACAAGCGATTGAAAACTAATGAAGGTATACAAATTCTCAGTTCCAAAAGCATCTAATAGCCTAGGCAGATGTCTTTCACTTAATAATCTAAGAAATACTAAATGGATAAAAAGCAGTTCCTATTGTAAAGCGTTAGTGGAAACTTGTATTATTGATACCAGTACACACTTTTGAAATGGTCGATGATGTTGAAATAGGTTTAATGATATTCCAGTGGTCATTGTCGTTGAATCAAAAAGTAATTTTACACTAAGCAATTTGATCTAATTTAGCCAGGAGTTAATGAGTGACTTTTTCCCCTTGAATTGCTGTTTTAATGCTCCATTCCATTTTTTATTCACACTTCTTTAATGAAAATGAGCCACACTCCAGTTTCTGCCTGTATGACTTGTTCAAAATCCATACTAACTCTCAAATTTAAAATGCAAGTGACATTTGATATTGCAATTTTTCACACACTTGTATTTCATAGTAAAACGCTAGTCAAGGCTTAAGTGATCGGTAAGACCATAAAAGTAAGTGATTTCAGAGAGAAAGGTTTCCCCCACATATTTAACTACCAGCAACAGTAGAGGAATTAAAGAAATAACTAGATTATGTGAACAATAGAAAGAATCACATCAAATTAACAGTAAAGAGATTAGCAAAAGAACTAGCCAAATAAATGGCAGGATTACATTCAAATGAATCTGAAGGAAAACTCAGGTTTAGCTCTTCAGAAACAGGACACAAACAATAAATGAGCTAGAAAAACAAACCAGTGTTACCAAACTAGAAAACTAGCAAATGTTGCCTTAGTTGTGTGTGTTAGACATGCTTCTCCACAAGTGGTTTACGTCTCAAAATCAGGTGCAGATTCAGACCTTGGCATCTCATTGATTGTAATATATAGCACAGTCCAATAGAGCAATTTCTGGAACAGGGTAAACAGTAGCACTTCTGCAGCACCAGCCTGTACTAACTCCACACCTGGCCAGCAAGTAATGTCAGAGAGCCACAGCCCTGCAGCTTTCTGCCTGACATAAATCCCAAATGTTCAAGTCTCTGTTTGCAGATGTCCTGGAATGTCAACTGCTTTATCTCCATGGTAGAGTTTCCTTGCTTGCTGACACAAGCCTTCTACTTCAAGTCTCTCACAGGGAGGTTGTGAAACATCTTAAAGATAAACTTACATATACGCACACAACACTTCCTTCCCTTTAGCCAGAACACTTCTCCTCTACCAAGTGTGCTCTACCAAGCACAGATTATTTTAGATGCTCTATTCTCTAATGACACTTCTTTAATTAATATGGGAAATCAGAAGCAGATAAATGTTTATTATTACTAAACATGATCTAATAGAACACATACATCATTCGTACCATTGATTTTGCAAGTGTATTGCAATGGCTTGTCAAAGTATATTTCCCTCCTTCCCACACCTTTGTTATTTATAAATAAATAAGATTACCATCACTTGAAATCAATTTTCTTTTAAACTATTCTTTGAAGTAAGGTAGTCTTATTATAATTCCAAATCTTGAATGCTACAAAGATCATCCCAAAACACTGTTAACGTGTTTCATAGTATTACTTGGATTTTGACTGTGTCATTACAGATAGATCACAGAAGTTAGATTATGTTAAGTATTTTAAATTTGTTTTTGCAACACAGACTTGTCAAGCTTAAATTTTCCTCCAGTGTGATCATGCTCTCCTAACACTATCAGGAATTACAGTCCCACTACATTTCATTTACTTTCCAGCCTTCTGTCATCAGTTTAGCATTGGAATGGTATCTCCAAATCACATCAGAAAAAGTAAAAAATTTGAATACACACCACGCTCTGCTTTCAGAGAAAACTTCATTCCCTCTAATTCTTCAGCTAAGGAGAAAAAGAGAAATTTTGGCAGGAGGAAGTCTCTGAGTTTTTGTACGATTTACATTTCCAAAGGAGAAAAGGGGACAAAAAAGAAAACAAAAACATTTGCAAACAAGCATCTTTTAAATATCTCATGTTCATATGAAGCTATATTTGCAGTACTTATTGTATATATTCCTTTTTATTCTCTCCCACCTTGCTGTGGCTCAACAGTCCTTCAGAATTGCCAGCTGCCTTTCAAATAATTAATAGGTGCTGTGCAAAGAATTATGCAGACATTTAGTTATCTTAGTTCTCTGCATAGTGCCTTCAATCTAACATCAGCTGTTATGCAAATTTTTGCAAATATCGTAATTTTCTTTTTTTTTTCTTATGTAAGCCTTTTTAAACTGATTTAAACTGAACAGGATGATGAAATATGCATATTTCTTAGCTACAGGTACAGCAGCAGATTGACAGGTTTTTTCCTCTCTTTTCTGTGAGAAGAATTCCCCTCCATGAAGCTCATAATACACATTCATTTGACAATTCATTCATGATAGGACATGGTAGGCACAGACTAGCTAAGTTTGCTCAGAAAGGAAACTTAGCTGTTTTCAGAAATAAATTCTCCAGGATTGTTTCTGTATATATCTCTATCACATGTAAATGTGCCCTATCTCTCATGTACCAAGAACAGATCTGGCACAGGAATTCACACCAACTCCTAATATTCTTGCACTGCGTGAAGTCTCATTCTGATACATTATTTTTCAATAGAACAATTTCTGTGAACAAACATTACTCAATGGGAGTAACAGTGGAAGGTTTCAGCCTGACTTAGTACAATATAGTAGAAATATCTCTAGAAAAGTAAGATTAGAGAATTTTCTCATGAAACATTTCAGTATTTGCAATATACAGACTATAATTTCTCAATATCTCTAGTTGAATTAAATTGTGTTAAATAAGAAGTGTTATTCCAGGCTGCAAATAGCATAGCTGGTGACATGTTCAAGCATTTCAAAGTATCATTATCACAGAAGGAAAGGTGATATAAGGATGATAAATGCATTATCCGAGTGGGAGAGGATACTAAGCATTGACTGCTTTTGAATTTATTACCCCCTCAGCCAATGAAAGAAAGCAATGCTTTGAATATCTGCTATGACGTGGTAAGTGTGAGATCTAAAACATTTTATTTGACATATGAGCTACTATTTTCCAGTACACTCAGGGCAACCTCAGGAAAACTAAGTGGAGGGGATCTATTTTAAAATAAAACAACAACAACAAAGAACCCTTAAGCGTTTTAATGAACTCTTCAGAAGCATTAAAAGAACAAAAGAACGTATTTATTTTCAGACCACTTGGAGATTTATGAAGATTGAAACAAAATACATCTCTCACAATAGAGTAAGAAGGGGGTAACTTTGCAAAGGTTTTGGGGAGAAACCATGCAAAAGTATGATAGAGTAGAATCAGTCCCTGAGACATAGCAAAAGAAATAAAAATAAAATAAAATTTAAAAAGTTTTTTCTTAAAGGATTATACATAATTTTCTCTTCTTATGATCCTTCAGCCTTTTGCCAAAAAGGCAGAAGACTGTCCTCTGAAGCCTCTAGGGATTTAGGAGGAGCTATTTGCTTCACAATTCAGTAAAAACTAAACAATTATGTTACATTAATCCTTAAATAACACCTCACTCAATGATATGTAAAGGTCAACATTATTGAGTTATTCTTATGCTCTACAGTCAAAGTTCAAAGGTTACTTCAGACCAAGGAATCCAAAAGCGCAGACTGAGAACCCTTTGCATACACTTCACAAAAGGACTTTTCAGTTGTGAACACAAGTTGTTTTGAATGACCAATAATAAATGTCAGCTGCATGAATTAAAGTTAGGAATGAACCAAGAAATTATTCTGATTCTTCCTTTCATAATGTTGTACAGTGAAGATAATAACATGTCTCACCATGTTACATCTCTCTTTGGCCCCAGGGCAGAGAAGAGGGCTCAGGAAAGGTAGATTCAATGGTTTGCTTTGACATAGCCGTATTGTGGAAAGCTTGAATAAATCTCTTAGTAAATTTTCTGGAAATTAAGCACCTAATTCTTCTCAAGATCTGATCCTCTCTGTAAAAGAAGTAGAGAAATCCATATTCTTGTAGAACCTAAGTCAAGAATTCATTAACACTTAAGATGTGCCAGAAACTATTGACTACGGAAAAAAAAAAAAAAGACAAAAAGAAATAAATGTTTTGTTAGAAAGAGTTTGGAATAACTGCCAAATTCAGGTGCTATGAATCAAACCTCTCTTTCCAATTTTGCTGTTTGACAGCTGAATGCGCTTTGGAAATCATTTCACTGGATTGTGCCTCAGCTTTCCCATCTGGAAAATATTACCATCAGTCTCTTTTTAAAGCATGTTGAGATCCACTAAGGAAACAGTGTAACACTGTAACAATAGTCTGGGTACTGTTTTGTGAACGAAAACCTGAAGAGGACATGGAAGCTAATCAACAGGAACAACAATAGAGAGATTTTACTATGAGTTGCTAGTGAGTACAATGTGAAGGGCTTTTTTGTAGTGCTGAAGTAGCATGGATAAATCCACAAATACTAACCATTAAGTTAAAATAGGTGCCTATATATAGTTCTCAGAGGAACCACTCTTGATTCTTCCTTTTGATATCATGGACTTCACAGAACATCTTCCCAAAATACAGGTTGATGAGGGACACATTTTTCAGTCTTGCTGATGTGACTTACTTGCGAGGGTGAAAAATGTACATAAACAGACTTTATAAATGCACATATATTGTAGCTTTCCTTCTAATTTATGATCTCCAGCTTCCAATAAACCTGAGCTGAAATCCTGGCTTCAGAAAAGCCAGTGACAGAATTTCTGTTGACATTAATAGATCGTCTTGAGCACTGTAAACAACCAAAATATGCCACTCAATATCTATCAGCTGCTTCAGATAAGGGCATACTTAGTCTACATCTACTTAGGGTTTAGACTTATTATATATATATTTTTCTCTTTCAAGTGCTAATGTTGTTTTTTAAAGTGTCCCTCAAATTATTTCAGACAGCTATTACCTGCTCAAATAAGACATCTCATGGGTAGCTTAATGAAAATGTGCTGTTTCACACGTGCCAGAGATACTATAGGCTCTAAAATAAAATGCAAGTAATTCTAAGTAGACGCCAGTATGAGTTAATCAGGAGCGATGTAACCATAATTCATGTAATATATCAACACAAAGAGGAGAAGCATTCACATGTATCATTTTCTTTTGTGAATCATACTATTCCTCCTCATTTCTGGTACACAGTTGCAGATGTTTCTAAGATGTAAATTGAAGTATGTGTATTTATTTATTAACATACAAATGTCTAGATGAGTTAAGGGATTTACCAACAGTGTTAAATTAAATGTCACTCAGGGCTTTATTATTTAACAAGCTCTTTCATTATAGAAGTAAATAATTTTAATTTCTTTTTAAAGACTGACTACTTTTTTGCCTCCTATAGCAAATACTAGAATAAAATTAGTTTGCCAGGCAGCAAAATTTGCAGATATTTAACTCTACTCCTATAATAGCAGGCTATCATATGAAAGAGGCTATGACAGTCTAAACAGACTGTTGTTTTCCCAACTGAACCACAGAAATGTACAATTTTAAAATGTTAGAAAATATCCAGGGCTATAATGAGGGAAACTCAAACAGCAGATCAGAAAAAAAAACTAGAGGAAAAAAATCTAGTAAAAATGCACTGGCCCCCCTCCTATGAATAGATTCACATGGCTATGTATACATATATTTGCTTTCGAACTCTTCAAGATAAACAGTTCAGCCAGCAGCAGGGAACACAGTCATTTAGGAGTGGGGCACTTTTGAACCCACCACATCCATCCGAAAAGATGTCTGCAAGAGCAGGGACTCTGGATATTTTCCTTTTATTAGAATTTTCACAGTGATAAGACAACAAAGGTTAGCAAACTTTACACTGGAAATTAACTCAGGATTACTTTGTGTGGCAGAATTTTTGATAGAAGAATTCCAAGCAAGCAAATCTACTCATCTCTAGTTAAATATGCTGATAGAACCAGGCCTGATGCCATTGTGATGGTGAGGATTGTTGTGAAGTATGGAAGGGAAGACTAAGAGAAGGACTGACATTTGACTCACCATCAAACCCAGATGTTCTCCAGATCTCTATTCTTGGCTTGGATAGTATTTCTACTGAAATAAATGTGATTGTTTTTAAAGAGTATAAGAAAAAATAATTTCACTGAGGAAAAGAATGGAGCTAGATAATTCTGTCCCCTTACCATTTCTAGGTGAGAATACCTACTATCTCAAGTTGGCTGTTCCTGCAGACACCTGCCCTCCACTGTGAGACTGTTCTCTATTCACCTCCCAAACAACGCTATTTCCCAGTGTCTCTTAGTTTTATTCCATCTGCTGCACTTTCAATAGTTAAAATTAAGTTATTACAAATCTAAATATTACCACACGCTGTTGACTGTAAATAAATAAATAAATAAATAAATAACATATAGGATACCTTTTCTACAAAAAGAACACAGACAAAATAAAAACTTCTGTTCTGGTGCTTCTTAGGTATCCCATGTTAGCTGGCCTACTGATCCATGAAAAGCCATTGTCTTTCTTCCCTATCGACAGAGATATATCTCACACATCATGGAATCAGGTGCTCTCAGTGATAAAAAAGTTTCAAAAACTATGTCTAGACTGTGGATTCTGAAGCTTTCCCATCTGCCGGAGCTCAGTACTTTTGTCAGCTGTATCACAACCAGAGGCTTATGAACAAAAAACAGCATGAGTAGGAAATGATTTATAGAAAAGAAACCCAAGGAAGAAACATGAGATGGAACAGAGAGAAAAAGTGGTGGGCAGACCTGAATAAGAGTAATATAAAACAAAAATTGATGCTAATTAATGTTGAGGAGTTTTTATTTCTTCCTCTCTAGCCCTTCAGACTCTGCCCCTCAGGAACTCTGTTATCATCAGGAAGGGAGAATGACAGGGAGGGGACAAGGACAGTCATTGCCAGGTTTTTCCTTTACATTTTCATCAAAATGCAGGTACTGTTTATGTCAAAGGAGACTGGGAGCTTTGAAGAATGGTGAATGCAATGTATGGGAAAAGAGATGTCATATGCAAAAATCTTCTCTCATACCTCAGTGCAACCCCATTGACATTGTCCAAAGTGCTTCATTGAGGCAAAAGGATTTTTCAAGTCATTCAATAGTCACACAGCATGTGTTAGCATTTGTGTTAATCTCCAGGAAGAATACTTCCTCTTGTTAGTGTAGCAGCACAGCATGAAATAAGCCCTCCTTGCTCTTCTCTGCAAAGGTGCACCATTTTCACCTTACATAAGCCAGGACTTCTTGTACTCTCAACAGTGTGTGCTCTAACAACCTTTCATGTCTGAGGTGTAAATACTATAAGCATAGAGCAGGTCTTGTTGATTGTAAATGAAAGGATAAGAATCACACTCAGTTAACTAAAAATGAAAGTCCTTGTATTTCAGTCTAAATATGAGTGTGTGTGTGTGTGTTTTAAGAAAGGCACTTCTGTTTGCAGTAATGGTAAAAGAACTCAAAATCTGTTGTGAAAGAACCTTCTCTTTCATCTCATTGTCCATGCAGATGCACACGAAAGCACCTTTTCTCTTTTTCTCTTCCCAATGAAAAATAAAAATAAAATGGCAGAAAGCAGAAGACAAAGAATATTGAACTATTTTCTTTTCATGTTCATAAAATCAGTCTTAACAAATCTACTGGAGTGGCTGACACGCCAGAAGGCTGTGCTGCCATTCAGCAAGACCTGGACAGGCTGGAGAGATGGGCAGAGAGGAACCTGATGAGGTTCAACAAAAGCAAGTGTAGAGTCTTGCACCTGGGGAGGAATAACCGCATGTACCACTACAGGCTGGGGGATGACCTGCTGGAGAGGAGCTCTACAGAGAGGGACCTGGGGGTCCTGGTAGATGACAGGTTGGCCATGAGCCAGCAGTGTGCCCTGGTGGCCAAGAAGGCCAATGGGATCCTAGGGTGCATTAAAAAGAGCATTGCCAGCAGGTCGAGGGAGGTGATCCTCCCCTTCTACTCTGCCCTGGTCAGGCCTCAGCTGGAGTACTGTATCCAGTTCTGGGCTCCCCTGTATAAGAAAGACAGGGACCTCCTGGAAAGAGTCCAGCGGAGGGCCACAAAGATGATAAAGGGCCTGGAGCATCTCCCCTATGAGGAGAGGCTCAGTAAGCTGGGTCTGTTCAGCCTGGAGAAAAGAAGGCTGAGAGGGGACCTGATCCATGTTTATAAGTATCTTAGTTGCGGGAGGCAAATGGAGGTGGGGAACCTCTTTTCGGTGGTCAGTGGGGACAGGACAAGGGGCAATGGCCTTAAGCTGGAGCACAGGAAGTTCAGCACCAACATGCGGAAGAACTTCTTCACAGTGCGGGTGACGGAGCACTGGAACAGGCTGCCCAGGGAGGTTGTGGAGTCTCCTTCCCTGGAGATATTCAAGACCCGCCTGGACGCCCACCTGTGCAACCTGCTGTAGGGAACCTGCTCTGGCAGGGGGGTTGGACTCGATGACCTCTTGAGGTCCCTTCCAACCCCTACAATTCTGTGATTCTGTGATTCTGTGATACTGTCTAGTTTACATCCTGCAATTTCTACTAGCTCTGGATGCTACCAGAATTTACAATGTTACACATTCTTTTAAGTGACACAGGGGTGTCCTTGCAGATCAAAATTTCACCTTGTCATTCTACTCTTTGGGAAAGATTAGAGTCCTGCATATCAATGAATTATTCCACAGAACTAACCAGAATAGCCAAATTGTGTAGCTATTTTCAGACAATGGAAGAGTATGTGTTTATATCTATGTTCAATTTATGATCTCTGGTAGCTACCAACTTTTGACAGAGTGCACTGAAGTATATATTACCAAATTCACTACAGAAAAACCATTAGCCAAATAAATTATTTCCTCCTATTCTGTCATGTCTTTTTGGAGATATGTTTTAATAACTCAAAAACTTTAAATAATACCAAATCTAAGCTAAACTAGATATAATCTGAGAACCTGAACTGATTATGGCAGAGGAATTATGATACTGGATAAAGAATAAATATTAAATCAATTCCTATCCTTTTCTCATACTCAAGATATCATACAGTTCTCAGCAAGAAAGATTTATAAAGATCTATATAGTCACATTAGAAAACATCCACACCTGCAATCTCTAAAGTGTTGATCCATATTCTCTGTTTGCAGTTAGACAAGTTCATCAAAGAGTACAGACATGGCTTCTTTGTCTTTTTTTTCCTATCTCTTTCTATCATGAATTAAATGAAACAAAAAACAAGCAAGCAAAATACAAGATTTGTAACATTCAATAAATAAGAAAAAACATCAAATAACATTATCTTTTGTATGCCTTAAGATTTATATTCCTTAAGGCTTTTTTTCAGGAAAATAAATAATAACTCACTTTTCCAGTAAAATGGTGGAGTACGACCCTGGTAATAAATGTATCTTACTATACAGACAGAACCATACGGCAAATGTTTATACAAGATATTCATCCAGACGCACAATGACATCCACTAATAAAATCTAAATTACCACAGCATCTGATGAGAGCTCTGCCCAACATCCTAGGATTTTCCCAGTCAGAGCCTGAGACTGTCTTAGCACTGCAGCATCCAAGATAGTCTGTCTTTCACCCAGCCATCCACTGGCCCCAGCTTTCAAAAGAACAACAGGTAAAGTTTGGACCGCATACGCCACCAAGGATCGGGGAGCAGCTTAAAAGCTGCTGTGGCCTGAGATCGCAGGTAAGAAAACTGTTTCAAGACCCCAATCTGCACTAGAAAAGCAGTAAAAAGCAGTTTATGATACATATCACTCATTATTGTTCAAATTTGTTTTCCTTCCCATAAATGAAGAGTCAGGGAGAGTGAAGGGACACCCACTAAGTCACCAGTACCTACCCAATTATCTATGCAAGTTTTAATAACAGTCTTGTTGTATCCAGGTACAGCTTGCAGGTCTTTGATTTTGTCAATTTCAAATAAGTAATAAAAGTGTGCTAAGAAATACACTTCTATCATGGTCTTGACTTTCTTGTATTCCAGGCTTCCCCTACCACCCCACTTTTTTACTTCAGGTTGTCTTTTGAAACTACTCACACAGGAAGGCCCCTTGACAGGCTGTGTTTTTAAAAAGATAGACAAGTTCCATTACCACTATCCACCTACATTCCTCAAAACATGCACTTTCCTCTTCCAAACACTTATCTGCTATTCAGGATGTTACTTCTCTATGCCCTCACTCAAAGAAAGTAATCACAAATCCACCACGACAACTCACTGTTGTCCCAGCTTGCATGCTGATTTTGCAGATAGCCCCCATGGAGCTGTGTGCAGCACAGATTTTTCTATAGTTTCCAGCTACCTCCATTCCTGTACACAAAATAAAGAAGTATTAGACAAATGTACTCAGAATCTTCACGGGTCACAAAGGGTAGGAACTTTCCTTGGGGAAGGAAAAAATACTCAAATACTAAAAGGGAACTAATGGCAAAAACACATTAAAGATTTTGGTTTAGAAAATAGTGTAGGATGAAGGGAAAATACTTGGAGAAGTTTTGTAATTTTAATTTGCACTGTTAACTTTACTCTGTGCAGTGCAATTTTAGTTAGCCAAAGAAATCAGAAGGCATATGAAGTTGAGAGAATACAAGGAGAGTCTGAGCAGAAGTGTCAATTTAAGTACCATCTAATTCATGTTGCAGAAGATAAACTTCGCACAACTTCTCTGAAGTTAAGCTATTCTACAACTGTGATAAACAGTAAATCAAAGTTGAGTTAGGTTTGAATTCAAAAAAGAATTTGTATTTTAAATAACAAAGATATTATCTACTTTTCAATATATTGGTTAATTTAATAAACATTCCAGTGTCTAGTCAGCTAAACAAAAATAACAATCTTGTATCATGGAAAAATTTGTCTGAAAAAGGTTAGTGGCTCCTTGGGAATCAAAACACAGAATATTCTGTTTTGAATCTGCAAAAGAAATAGTCAATCAAGAAACATCTCCAAAACCTGAAAGGAAATCTCTTTCGAGCAATCCCAAAAGCAGCGAAAATTCCATTCTTGACAATGCTTGCTGGAATAAAGTGCTCTTAGCTCAACAAAATGCCTGAGGACAACTTCTTCCTCAGGAAACTCACAGACTTCCACCATCTCTCTGCAGCTCTGCTGCTGGAGGGCACATGCTGGGGAGACTGGACTTTAAATAGCAGAATAATACTGAGACGGAAAAGTGAAAAGAAATGGAGACAATAACATTCTGTTTGGACATTAGCAGGTACAAAACCCCCCAGAGAGGCAAATCCCTAGGATTTGTTCAGAAGATGTCTGCAGGTCTCAGGGAACTTTCTGTCTGAAAAAGAAGATAATGTTTTATTATGTTCTGAAGCAAAAGTTTTGGGTTGTTCCTGAGATTCATTTGTTTTGGGGAAGCAAGAGAACTATTTATGGCTTATCTTATAAGAAAAGGAAGTATTTCCTGGAGACTCTGTTTCTAGACTTAATAAATATCTTGAACTATTAAGCCTTATAAGTCTTATATTGTCTTGCCTGTCATGCAACTCAGAAAAGAAAGAAAATATAATCTGAACACAATGTTTTTTGATATTGAACATTCGGTTATATCAATCTCATGAAGAAGAGCTTTTAGATGAAAGTTTTCTAGTTACCAGTACTTGACTCTGTGCTCCAGTGTCAAAGCAAACTGCTTATGTAAGTGACCTTCAATGTAACACTTCCTCATATCACACCCTGTTGGTAAAAATAATTAAAGAAATCCTTTGAATATTCTAAAATCAATTACTGAAATCTTTATATTGTGAACACTGAGTGAATCAGTTTGATTGCATTCATACACTACCTACACATGTAGTTCAATTCTACAGTTTAATCTAAAACTGCTCTTCATAATCTACCATCTAGATCATGATAAAAACAGTACTGTATTTTGTTACTACCATTATTGCCACGTTAGAAGAATCAAAAACTTTACAGAAATGTATATGGAATGATAATGGATGTAAAAGAAAACTTCTGGCCACAATAACTTTGATAATTATTTCCAAGTTTTTAGGGGTTCTTTTTCAAATCATTATATTCCAACTTTCATGGGCACAGTCAGTGAGTTAATGAAACCACCGAATATCTTCACTTGAAAGAACTAATTTTCCAAGCAGCTTCAATGTATAGCATTTGTTTCTGTAACAGTTAAATCAGTACGACCAGGTTTTTGTACCTTTAAGAATATCTGAAGTTAAATCTCCTCTCTTTCCTGATGTTTTGCCGTTCTGTTTCACAATATATTTCCACTTCAATTTTCATTTTGCTTTAACCAGTAGTAAAGCTAGTATGCACAACAATCTTTGTGGAGGACAATCAGAAATAGCTGTGTCTATAACCTGTCTTTTGTTCATAACAACCTTGTTGCTCCAACTTTCTTGTCTTGCAATAAATCCAGTGGAATGAACGAGGCACATGCTCTTTATTCTCCTCAGGATGAAGTTTATCAGCATACAGAAAGCTATTCAAGCTGGCTGGTTGATTCCGCTAGGACACAAGTGCGGATCTGCACTTATGTGCTGCAGTTCAGTCATGAAGAACTCTTCTCCCCAGTATTTTCAGCCCTCTCCCTAATAATAATCCATCCAAAGTTTCACTCATTTTCAGGCACAGAATGAGGAACTGAAGTTCAAATATCCTATTTTCACATATAAAAAAGTGATTTAACTTCTTGGGACCCTTCACATGAGACTGACACAAAACAAGGAACAAACACAGCCTGAACACTGAAGAATTTCAGTTCCCAATACCATGCTTCTGGTTTTGAGAAGACTTTTTCTTTCATAACCTAAAGATCAAAACTAATCTGAGATTCTTAACATCATAGTAATGTTAGTGCAAAAACATACTGTATTGGGTCTAGCTGACGTGGACTTTGTTTTCTTCATAGGAGCCTATATGGTGCTGTGTTTTGGATTTGTGACTAAAACACTTGATAACACACCTATGTTTTGGCAATTGAGTAGTGCTTGCACCCAATATGCATATGTAAAATCTTTATGCTCTGGCACGATCTCAACTTTTCATATGTCATCATTCTGCTTTGCCTCTGTAGACTCACCTGAAGTGGACTTTTTTTTCAAATCTAAAAAATACCACAGAATTTGCTTTTGAAATTTTTCCAGTGTCAGTAAAAGCAGCTGTTGTGTCCTAGGCCTGAAAGATTGAAGCTGATGCTTCACTCTTGGCTGAACTCTTCTCTTTACAGGTCTACAGCCAGCCTGCTCCCACTGACACAGAGGAACCACCCTAGTGCAGATACCAACCAACAAACCAACCCTAGTGCTTAAAAAGCTTGGCAGGTGAAATGTCTTCTGCACATCAGAGGGCTGAGATTTCAGATTTCAAGAGAAGGAGAAAATACTGCATCTGTTCAGTGAAAGCACACAATAATGTGTGTATTCTCCTGAAAGTGCTTGTACTAGAACCATGACTTCCAGATGGTGCAGTACACAACTGCATAGTCATCATAGGACTATGACTATAGGACTATTGACTTAAGACCTTTCTCTGGATCATTGACCAGAGTATCTTGAAATCTGCAAAAAGACAACACGTGTGTATTTATAAAAAGCAACTATGTCTATAGTAAACATTCTCCTTTAGACATATCCTAAAATCAGTCGGATAAAACGCTGGTAATATTGTTGGTTGGTTCCTCAGAGAGCAAAACGATATTGAGTTTATTTTCAGTAAAACGAAAGCAAGGACAAAGAAAACCTAGATTTATGTCTACAGAAGAAAGAGAAAGAGACTATATTTTCATGTTAGATTTCTCCTTCTCCAAAGTAGCAAAGATTAATCAACTTATTTTTCCCACTTTTCTGTTCTGATGTATAATTATGAAATCTTTGAAATTATGATTCACCCATAACAATGAGAGAATGTATTAACCATTCAAGTAGAAACAAGAGATTTACTCCTCTCCTTTTAAAATAACTTAATTAAGAAAATGATTTGTGAACAGGCTACTGTTATCTGTCCTGATGAATTTATGAATTTGACTAGCAGGAGAAAATTTCACAGAAAGAATTTCAATTCCCACAAGGAAATACTGCTTCTGAATTTAACTAAGAACTCTTACCCCTCTCCCTCCCACCTAACTCAATTAATTCTGTATTTGCAGTGCATTATCATTTCCTTTCTTTCACTGAAGCTTTCAGAACCATTGCTCTTTCTACTGTCTAACACATAAAATGTATCATACTATGCAGTTGGTATATTGATTTGCAGATATTTGGGGGATGAAAAAGAGACGTAACTTATATCAGCTAAAATAAAGTAACCAAGTATTCTTTGCAGCTACATTAAGAAAAGAATCAAGAAAAAAAGAAGGTTTTTTTTAGAACAGTTATTTCCATCACATGCAGTGAGTGAACAATTGTGAGGTAGTCTTGATTAAATCCAGCATCAGACTTGGCTTTCTATGGCTATGCTTTCAGGAAAGGTTTAGGGGAAGAAGAAATAAATAGCAAGAGTTTGTAACAAAAAACAGCGTCATTTACATCTTTATTTCTGTTTTACATGTACTCTGGAAAATAAATGCTCAATTTACAAATCTATGTCTGTTAGGAATTATTATTAGGTAACTTATGTTCCTATTTCAGTTTTGGGCATCAACATTTAGAGACAAAGGAGTCTTACAGTTTCCACAGTATATGCTTGTTCCCAAATCACAACAATCAGAGGGGCAATGACATGACATGACACAGACATAACCAAAGCTTGTGTGATCCTGAAGTTAATAAGTTTAAATAAATTGCATTTTCACTGTGGATTGTGTCTGTCTCCTACACCAAAGAAAATTATTTCTTGTTGCTATGATTATGGTGGCCTGTATCTCTTCTGACTAGTTCTTCTGGTGAGATTGGGCTTCATTTTAGGGAATTGTTTTGTAGCATTGCTTAAAATGAACTTTCTATTCTTCAGTCATCTGCCCAATATGCTGACTTTAAATTCATTGCATTATACGACAATCTTCGGGGAGGGGTGGGGAGGGTGGGGAACGAGAAGCATTTTTCAAAGTATCAATAATTTTCATTCTTAGCATTGAGCATGCTAGTTTTTTGCTTATTATGTCAATTTTAAACATCACAAGTCTATATACTTACATCACTGCACGCTGTATAGTATGTCCTGAAATGACTGGTTATACTTGACATAGCTAGATGAAAAGTAAAGGCTTTGTTACTTGCTTGAATATTCAAATGCCTGCTAACTGTGGTTGCGAAAGCTCAGGATAGATCTAAGGTAGGTGTTTTTATTGAAATTTTATAATGTCTGCTGTAAAGGTCTCACTAGAGAATCAGGAGGGTCAGTTCTTAGTTTAGACATTTATGATGAAAGGAACAATTTCTTCATTTCATATGCATTTATCTGCATGTACTGAAGAGAGTGGATTGGATGCAAGAGAATAGGGCACAACTCTAATCATATGTCATGAGCAGCACTGCTAGCAGAGCAGTGAAGTCATTCTTAAGCACCAACAATATCCATTAATTCAAGATAATGATACTGGAAGACCCTGTTGCAAGACAGAAAAAAAAAAATTATGTTTGAACAAAAGCTCATTTTGGTCAAGTTTTTCCCTGTAGATCCAAATAAAAAGACTCTGATATAGGCCCTCAACCTAAAATACATATCAACACTACAGCAAGTTCCAGAAATGCATAGAACTTAACAGGTGTAGAGTTAGGGGGTGTCTGAGAAATATTCAGACCTTTTTATTATGGGAAGTGATCTCACATAGAATGTTTCTACAGAACACAAGCTTCCAACTTTGTCCAAAATTTAGCTGAAAAATATTGAAACACCTCAAACTTTTCTTGTCAGCTAATAGCTACAGTTCTGAAAAAAAATTATTCTTAAGATGCAGGTCAGCATATCAAAGAGGTTAAGCCAGTATTTTATGCAGTTATATCTATATTTAAATTAATGCAATTCAACTCCACTTTCACTCAGCAGAACGTATAATGTTCACTTAATTAATTTGCCAACAGTTCAGCTTTTGCTAAAAGGAAAGAGGGAGGTGATATTAAAGCTATCAGTATTGCTAAGTACAAGGTTCAAAAAGACATGTACTTAGACCATGTTATTGAAAGACCCTAGGGTAGGTCTTCCAGAATCCAGCCTTCTAGAGATATTCTGCTCCTTTAAAAAAAAAAAAATGTGTTCATCTAATTAATGATCATTAGTCTCATCAAATATAAGGAGCAGCACTAAGAATTTCTGGAGAAACCATCACTTTGTTTGGCGGTTTTGTACTATCAGAGGAATTGGAGTAATTCAGTGTTTTCCGTTCAAACATATCCAGGACTAATCAATGCAAAATTGGCAATAATAGCTATGCAGTTTGTCAGTTAACCTAACATGATCCTTTTTGTATCCAGATACTGTCTTTTTTTTTTTTTCCAGAGGAAATACTGAACTTCCTTGATTCATTTAAATAAAGAAATATCGATCATTAAATTTTAATGTCTTTCTTTATATATAAGCTTCCTAAGTCTTCATAGTCTGCTTTGATCTTAATAAAGATAGCAGTTCCTAAATTAGCAATCAAAACCTAGAATAGGAGTGAATACAGTAGTGTACCTATTTCACTTAATTAAAACTTTAAACAATACCAAACCATTGAGGATAATGAAATGTCTTTTTAAGAGTTTTAAATCACTCTTGAGATCTTAAATAAGTACCAGTTTGGAGTTGAGATGACTCTGAATCAGCAAGTTGACTGCTATTCAGATGCAAGAAATTTTAATGTTTTTTTTTATGATTCTTTCAAGACACAACTTTTCCAAAACGCAATAATTTTCCATGCAAACCTTGGTGCATACTGATTCCTGCTTCAGTTAAAACCCAAACTGTTTAAGTAGAAAATGCACAGCCTTTTACATTGTATAGAAAGATATTTGATTGCATTAGTCCTTGATTCAAAAACATCTATATTTTTCAAACGAATTTACTTCCAATTATTATTATACAGCAGAAGTCTAATAAAAGAAAATTAAAATTATATTGCAACAGAGAAATAACTAGATTACCTGAACAGCTGCAGACTCTTTGCATTATTATTACCTATCAGTCCTAGAGATGTCTCTTGGCAATGGAATGGAATGAAAATATCTTTTGTCACTGAAAAAGTACAGCTGCTAAATGTATTTGCCCATAAGTCCCTATAAGATCCTATTGAAATATCAGACAAAAAGAAGTTAAAAGACACAAAATATGTCTTTTCTTTGAACTTAACTGGTAGCTTGTTTGAAGTTCTGCAAAGTGCAGAATTACCAGATGTTGACTTGAGAGCAATATGTGTGAAGTGGGAAGGGACTGGGTTGGTTTTGTTTGTTTGTTTGTTTTTGTGATCACCCAATTAAAAATATCAAGAACTTTTTAGTTAGTTATATTCTAACTATAGATTTAGACTGGATATAAGGAAGAAATTCTTCACTGTGAGGGTGGTGAGACACTGGAACAGGTTGCCCAGGGAAGTCGTTGATGCCCCCTCCCTGGAAGTATTCAAAGCCAGGCTGGATGGGGCTTTGGGCAACCTGGTCTAGTGGGAGGTGTCCTTGCCCATGGCAGGGGGGTTGGAACAAGATGATCTCTAAGGTCCCTTCCAACCTGAACCATTCTATGATTCTATGATTCTCTCATGAAATTAATTTTTTGTACTGGTTTAACAAAAAAGGTGCCTGCATTTATTTTACAAAGCGAAAGACTAAGCTAAACAAAACAGAATATGAGATCAATGAGTGGCACAAAAGTCAGAAATTAAGGGACACTTGCATAAGTTTGGGAGAGCTCAGATTAACTGGATCAGCTCAGGGAAAAAAAAATATTTTTTTAATTAAAACTACAAAAGCAATAAGAGAATGAAGTACAAGGGAGGAAACATAAGTTAGCCCACCAAAGCTAGGTATTGGAAAGTTCTGGTTTACCTAAACCTAATCTAGTTGTTAGGACTCCCTCTGCAGTCATAAGGGAAAACAGGCACCTTCTGACTATAATTCATCTCAATCCATCTGCTATTTGTTGCTCATTAAATTAAGGCACAAAACCAGCTTTTTATATTTTAAGTTACTCCATCTCTTGGAGTAGCACTACAATTCACGAAAACATGTTTGCAAAATTCAACTTCTTGGTATTTGAATCTAGAACCAATATATAACAAATGATACAAAATCAAAACACTGAGTAGTTATACAGTGAGGTATTTTAAGAACGACCAATACGTCTTAAACTTTCAACATTCAAAACTCTGTTCAACACAATCCTATACTGCACATTTAAGAAGAGGTCTAGAGCCTAGGCATTATTCTTGTCTGAATTGTGATAGTAAGTGAGACTAAGTGAAAAGATCATATGTATTTGTTATACTTATCTATACAGAGAAGTGAATTTCCATTTCTTTCTGTGCTGTGGTAACAAAGGATTTGTAGGTTTTTGTTTTGTTGTTTCAGGGGGGTTTTTTGTCCACTTTAACTAGATGCTAGTTGTTGACTCAAGTTCCAGAGGGTAGGAGCTACTTCAAACACTGCTTACATAATTAAAGAAGGTCCAACATGAAGACATTTGGAAAATAGAAAGAAGAAATATAAGTGCTTTATGAAGTTCTTTGACTACTGAACAACTACTGAACAAAGATAATGACTAGTATGTCAGGTACTGAGTGTTACTATATCAAAACAGTATAACAGATTTGGAGCTAAAGACTGAAATACAGTGCTCAGGGTACTTTCTTTACAGTAATGATGCTATTCTTCCATTTGAAGATTGCCTAGTCATATTGTTTGCACTATTTATTGTTTACAGCATTTTCAAGCACAGTTGTGTTCACACTTTTAAAATATGCTTGCTGCGATACTCACATTTAAACCAATTTGATGGTAGGGAAATTTTCCCAAAGAATTTTGGGAAAAGAAATTTGGGGGATTAAGTAAACAAATTTTCATGTGCAAAATAATCAGCTTTGGCAATTAATTATGTCATTGACAATTTCATCTAATATGACATTTCCTTTAAACTGATTAAGAATGTGCATTTTTTTAAACTGTGGAAAAGTTCAAAATCTTTTATTGTGGGCTGCAATTGACAACTATATAGGCAGAACAATAGGAATATACCTATTGTCACAGAGGAGCATATTCATGCAAAGTTTTACATATTTCCTCAAAAAAAAATGTATATTCTATGGCTGAAGAAATTAATTTAAAATTTCACTGGCTTGCTGAGTTTTACAAAATGTTATCAGTGTATGAAATACAGATAAGACTAAAAGATGTAATGTGGGATCTTTGCAAGAAAAAGACAAACCTTGCTTCTCCTTTACAAAGTATATACATTTAGTAAGTCTATGCACTGGAAAGGGTGAGCTGAATAAGACACCTGGGATATGCAGCAATGTTGGCTAACCTTTGTCTGAATGCTCTGAAAAGTCCACGAGTCTCCTACTAGTCTCCCACTAGATGTTCTCTTCTTTGTCCCTTCTCTTGTCCTCTCCATGATTAGTTAGTAAAACTGCAGGAATGAGACATTGCTACGAAGGAAATGAGACCTTTACCTGTGGTAGTGAAATTCACATAATTTGGTTTAAGACAAGGACAAAGTTACTTATAGGGTAACAATGCCTGACATAATATGGAAAGAAAGTTTGTTTGATTCCTACAAGGGATTTTATTTAGGAGTGCCATACCTTATCTTGTGAAATATAGGCATAATTCTGGCATCCAAGGGAACAAATGTGCTGTCTATGCTGGTACTGGATAGGGACCATTCAAGCAGGAAATAACAAATCTTCCCAGACTTCACCAAATCTGGAAGACCTAATCCAAGGCCAATCCATGAGTTACTGTGCTGGAAGGGAGAGAAGAGAAGGAAAGAGAAAAGCAAACAGAAATAAACAACTGGCAGCTACAAGACATCAAGAGAGAAGAAAAATTGTTGTTGCTGGTCCTTCTTCGCTTGCCTCATCCCTTCCTGAAGGACAGGGAGGCAAACATTATAGAGGATTTCCTATTTCGTCTCCTAACACTGCAAGATTGGTCTTTCTCTGCTTGCATAGTTTCTAGACATTTGCATCCAGTTCCCTCATTTGTCTCTACTCCTAATCATCCACATCATACATTCATCTTCTAGTCCAAGCATTTTCATGCAGCAGATTTCTCCCTAGTGTTTATCTCATCTCCTCTCATTCAGCCTCAATTGTTCTAAGACTATGACTTAGTTTTCTACATCAAACTGAAGGAGAATCTTCCTAATCCCAATATAAGACATTTCTCCAGCTAGTTCCAGCATCCTTTTTACAGCTGTACCTAACTCTTAGCTCTGATGAAGACCTATTTGGGCTGGCATTTCCCTATACCCTCATCTATCTGGCTATAACATTTCCCTCTTCGCTGCACAAGCCACGGTAGATCACAGGATTGACTTCTTTTTTAGCATGTTTGCCTGAGAATTTTCTTGCCCACTGATTTTCATACCTGTGTAGTTTTTGTCTCCTCTGAATAGCAGTCAGTTTCTCTGATCTTCAGTTCTCTGCTCCACTGTGCGGATCAGACTGTGTGGTCCTTGGACTGAGGCATGTTCAGTCACACCTTAAAGCAGGCCTTTATCTGATGTTCAAGAGGCACTCATAATGGTGGGGGAACCTACACAGGCACCAAGGAATGACTGTACAGGTACCAGTTAGTAAAGTCATGGAGACCATCTACAGTCACTTGAAAGCCAGCTTTTGAAATGTTTTCACAGGAGCTAAAAGCCTAACTCTAGCACAAAAGACTGACTGGGTGAAAATAACTCAACCCATGCAGTTGCTATCTGACATAATTACATTGCCATAAAGCGGTGAATTTCAGACAGTCTCATTTACAAGGTAGTGCATGGGGGAAAAGGGGGAAAAAAGCGAGAAGTGCCAGCCCTGCCTGTGGTATTCTGAGATTTATCTTCAGTGTCTATCCAGCTGTGGCCTTACAATGCAGTATCATTTATTGAAATATGACAGTTTGTGAAGCAGTGTTGAAGTTTTGGCCTTCCCTGCTGCTCTAAACTAGGCTTACTCTGACCCTTCTCAGCCCAAGGAAACCTTTGTGGTGTGTGTCTCCTCCAGCAGGGAAGGCAGTAAGTCACTGTTTGCTTCAGTTTCAAACAGCATCAGACATTCTGCAGAGACAGACATTATTTGATAATTATTATATAATTATATTAATTAGACAACTATTAGATATTGCAAATGTTCTTAAATTTCATCGGGTACTTTATTCATCAGTGAAATTAAGACTGAAACAGTTGTTTAGCTATAGCCAGAAGACTGTATTCATCCAACCAACATTAGAACTGTGCACCAGACCCTGGAGGCAGGCCCTGAGTATCAGATACACTTAACCACTGGATAACATCAGTCTCAGAAACTCAGCAAGAATGATGCAAACATTGCTTTCAACATACATGCTCAAAAAGATCCTTGTATAATTGTTGTACTTTTCAAAGCAAATAAAAGTAAGCATTTTAAAGGCTTGTTATAAGTCACTTGTATGAAATTTATCTGCTATCTACACAACAGTTATGTTGCTTGAAAAAGTGTTCCATCTATGATCTAGCTATAATCCTGTTGAAAATTAAAAAGTTACTTTTATCCTACCCAGTAGTTTGGCTAAACTTTCTAGGTATTCATTCAACCTTATTTTCTCAGGCCAGCCTTGAAGCTACATTCTCTTTTTTCCTTTTTTTTTTTTGGCAATATTAATACATAGTGAATTTTGAGTCATCCAATACTACATTAATATATTCAAGATCATACCGATATACTCTCTATGGATTAATTAAAAAAGATAAGTAAAGCTTCTATTGTATAGGAATTCTTCACAGCCTTGACTTTATAAAACTTTTCCTCCAAATAGCCTTCCAGCCACTCTGCCCCAAGCCTGCAGGATTTTATGGGCTTGTTCTGACCAAAGTGCAGAACCCAGCACTAGATCTTGTTGAAGCTCATACAGTTGGCCTTAGCCCATTGATCCAATCAATCCAGATCTCTCTGCAGAATCCTCCTACCCTCAGGCACATCAACAGTTCCTCCCACTTTGGTGTCATCTGCAAACGTACTGAGGGTGCTCACAGTCCCCTCACCCATATCATCAATTAGGATATTAAACAGGACCAGCTCCATTACTGACCCCCAGGAAACACCACTCATGACTAGTAGCCAGCTGAATTTAACTCCATTCACCACCACTCTTCGGGCCTGACTATCCAGCCAATCCAGTAGAGTACAAGACCAAGCCATGGGCTGCCAGCTTCTCCAGGGGAATACTATGGGAGGCAATGTTAAGGGCTTTACTAAAGTCTAGGCAGACTACATTCACAGTCTTTCTCCCATCCACTAGATGAGTTACCTAGTCATAGAAGGAGATCAGGTTGATAAGTAGGACCTGTCTTTCATGAACTCATGCTGTCTAGTCCTGATGTCCTGGTTGTCACACACATGCCGTGTGATCACACTCAACACGATCTGCTCTGTGACCTTCCCTGGTACCGAGGTCAGGCTGACAGACCTGTAGCTCCCCAGATCCGCCTTCTGACCCATCTTGTAGATGGGTGTCACATTGTCTAGTCTCCAGCTGTCTGGGACCTCCCCAGTTGACCAAGACTGCCGAAAGATAATGGAAAGTGGCTTGGCAATCACTTCCACCACCTCCCTCAGTACACTTGAGTGGATCCCATCTGGCCCCATGGACTTGTTGCAGTCTAGGTGGAGTAGCAGGTTGCTAACTGTTACCTCCTGAATACAAATGCAGTTCATGTGCCAAGTCAGGTGTTGATTTTCTTGATCTTATTGCTTATGTGTACAAATTTAACATCATGTTAATATAATCACTATGTAAAAACTGTAGTTGCATTGCACATAAATATTAAAAATTCTAAGTTTGCAAAGTCAAACATTAAATAGCTATAAAAAAGAGAGATGGGGCTATCTTTGTAATAAATGACATCATGGAACTATGCAATACTTTTAGAGTATTCACTATGGTGCATTTAAATGGAAGACAAAAATAGCCCATACAAGTTAAGTTAAAGTTGTTATCTGGACATGCTGATGACTATGACTGAGTGAATTTGTATTAAAATGTAAAATCCGTGGCTCAAATCAAGAGCACATGTTCTAATTAACTGCAGTGCATCCGGGAAAAGAAATAAGGAGTTACGCTGTGCCCAGCTGTTATGAGGATTATATTAGGTTCAAAATGATCCTCCGTCATTCATGCAATTGTCAGGAACTACACTGATTCCTGTGCCCAAGGGAATGCAGCAATTGTTCAGCTCAATTAATCATTTGTCTGAAGAGAAAATCCCAGAAAGTATTACAACCTATGATGGTGATACAAGAGCTCAGCATCTTCAGAAACTCTGAGATACAAGGATCTATCAAAGGAAAAGGCCGAAAAGACTGACGGTTGCTAAGTTTTAGATTAGTTCCAGGGAGAAAATAGCTGTTCATGCAGAAGATTGGTATTTATATTTATGGATCTATGTCAGGAATTTATAAGCTAATAAGACAAGGTCTACTGAGGGGAAGGAGAGAGAGCCAAAGGAAAAGGGAAGACAGGAAAAAGGCTATTTGGTGCAAGAGGATTGAGACTGGAATTTGTACATTCGAAATGAAAGACTTTATTACCTTCCATGTTATCATCATCAGGCTGCCCAGGAAACCTGCCTGTCGGTATCAACAAAAGGATGAAGACCTATTAATGCAGAACAGTTATAGTATGTGTTGTCTTCAGTTTCAGATCCCAGACCTTTTCTGAATGTTCCCACTCCCAAAGCAGAGCCAGTTGAATAAATGAGGTATCCGCTCATGAACTGTCACAGACAACAGCCAGATATTTTAACATAACCTGACATCAATCATCTGATCAATTTTGTTTCAGCTATAAAAAGTACAGAGGAGATTAAGCAGAATTCAGACCTCTCTGATAACCATTATCCCTCAGATTCCAACCATCTGATATGTCTTCCTACACCACCTCCAGTCCTTGAGGTAGATTCTTTTCATCATTTGAATACAAATGTGAGTGCTCAGCATCGCAGCTTTCAAGTTGAGGTTTTCCTAAAACCTCCTTTTGCAGATCCTGTAGAAGTTTCCATCTAGCCCAGGGCAGAGACAGCCACAGATGAAATCGTAACATCCAAAACTCTGTTGCTGGACATAAGCTGCACAGGCATTGGCTTGGAGCCTGCACTACAGCTAGAGACAAAATCCTCACTGGAGCCTTTCTCAGAGTACACATTGACCCAGTTTTTCCTTACTACAAAAACCATGGCATGGAAGATGATTGGTGTGGGGTAGGTCTTCACCATCAGACTGAGATGTGGCCAAGGCAGAACTCAGGTTCTAATGTCCACAGTTCAGGCATATCTGTTAGCAATCTGGTTGCTTGTTCAATGAAACATAAAAATATAAAGCTAATTTAAAAGTTCAAGAAGAATAATGCTAAAATTGACTCAGACTCCAGACTGGGAGTAAAATTTTTTATTCTTGGCACAACACCAGAGCTTCCACTGGATTTGGATTAAGGGTATAAAAAAAAAAGTAT
The DNA here is from genome assembly GCA_013396635.1 of Penelope pileata. Classification (NCBI taxonomy): domain Eukaryota; kingdom Metazoa; phylum Chordata; class Aves; order Galliformes; family Cracidae; genus Penelope; species Penelope pileata. Next base: position 18,935 of record WBMW01003935.1, on the reverse strand, counting down.
ATTTAGCTGTGTATTCTTTAATTGTTAATAACTATGGAAACATACATGCTGGGAATCTTCAATATTTTTTACTTTTAAAAATGAAATATTTTGAATCCAAGAAAGTTTATTTTAATTGAAATAAATGTTGGTTTTTCTTATCTTAGCACAGCTTTGCAAAGATAAGAAATTTCAATTTTTTTTCCTTAATGAGTTTTATTGGTCATGCTAGCAAACATTACTTAACCATAAAACTGATTCTCTACAGTGGAATTAGGTTATAGTCAAACATTCCCATAGTATTTAATTTTCTGCCCCTATTGATAGTCAGCTATGGAGTTTTTAAAAATACATATACATTGCATATTGGTTGAGCAGGACAGTTACAATAGTTACTGTCAATTTCACAATTTGTTTTAGGTAACAAAAAGGTGAATATTTTGATCTGTTTTTATAAGGTAGACTCACTGTATTCTTTACGGTCTTAGAAACTAATTCTTCTCCACATTGTGGCTGACTGGCTTTTCTTCACAAGTTGGTGTACATAGGTAACGAGAACTTTAAACATTCTTCCATAGTAGTTTTGCTGCTACATTATACACTTAGGCTGATAATTACACTTGCAGACTAAAGTATTACTATGCAAGTGTGGAAAATTGAAAGCCTAAATATGTATTTATCTTGTCCATCAGAAACAATGTGGTATTTGAGAGTGTGAGAGCTAAATATCAGATTTATGAGTTGAGTGTCTAGTCCATCAAAGGACTAATAAAAGCCTGGGGAGGATTCCTGTGTATTCAGTGGTGCGAAGGTGAAAATCAAGAAGTATCAGATTACTGTCTTAAAAGACTCCTAACATGAACTGGACACAGCCTTGTTGATCATATATATTTAGTGTGTGGATAAATGCATTTACAAACAAAAAGTGATTTTCAGAATGTTTGTCATGCCATGCAAAATAAAATACTGTGCATAAGAAATTGTTAAATGTGGATAATAGGGAGTCACGGCTCAGACTCAAATTGCTAGACACGTCAATTCAAAAAATATTTGAAAGATATATTTGAAAAAATAAGTAAAATTCTTTCATTCAAAATATAGTATTGAGTTGATGTGGTAGTAAAGACAGGGGGCAAAACATCAGTAAGGTGTTACAGTTATCATTGACTGGCGGGCAAGAAAACTGTGATAGCAGCATGGGACTCTGCAGCTCCAGTACTGGCAAACCTTCAAAGAAAGATTGGTCATCATGTTTTTCTACTATACATACTTTGTCTGATACATCTATGCTCGCATTTGCCTTTATAAATCTTCATTATACTCATTACTTACAATCATCCTGCTACTGTTCAATGTAGTCAAAGCTCCCACTTGTGCTTTCAATACTTAGTGCCAAAGCTACAGCAAACCTTATTGTTGTTTATCCCTAAATACATGAATTTGTATTATAAAATGCTTTGCTCACTTGTGTTACTGATTTTGGGGGCAGTGCTGGTCTTTTACATTTGGACTTCAAGTCAAATGAAATATTCTAAAAATGTGAAAATGAAAATAACCCAGCACTGTCTTTGACTAAAAATAGGAGAAGAAAATTAAACAGTAAACATTTCAAAAATGCAGTGGTTTATCTTCTGAAGACCTGGTTATTGCCTAGCTGACTAAAAAAACTATCCCAGAAATGGCTTTGTAAATACATACTCACATATCTCTGTGTTATGGAAAAAGTATTAAAATATTCTAACAAATTAGACACAGTTGTGGTACTTACAGACATAACTTAAAGGTTATCAACTTGTGTTCAAGAGGCCACCTCTAAAACTGACATTAAAAAACATTGTTTCAGGCCAGATTTGAATCATCTATTTGAAGAGAAATCTAATTTATATTCCACTAAGTCACTGTGTGAATCATTTGTGATAAGGAAGAATCTGCAGAAATGTTTGATGCTAAATCTCAATGACCAGTTCTGCAACGCTCAAGAAATGCAGAAGACAATAGGCTGACTGTGTCTGAAATTCCCTCTGCTCAGTCTGTTTTTCTCTTCCAAACACAGACAACAGCTGAACTCTGGAGAGAGATTTGATCCCTGGGGCCTAAGGATGTACTTGCCATCACCTCCATGCCAGACAGGCACATGCGTATGCACACAGATGAGAAAAATTATTCTTCTCAAAACTACCACTTAAAATTAATTGAAACACATTTTGCTATTGAAAAAATAAGAGTAATGTAAAAGACAATGATATTATTCACTTGGGATTTTAATTACTTTTTTAAGATCAAAAAGAGAAATTAGCTATTATTGATTATAATATTGATTATGCTGTAGAGGCAAAAGTTCCCTAACAGGCATGTGTTTTATCAAAAAGAAAAGTAATCTCTCTTTTTCTTTTTAATAAGAGGTGAATAGCTGAGAAGTCATACGTATAATATGACTCATAAGCAGAATTATTAATGCTGGTGTGTTGGATAAGACCCCTTAGGATATGGAATAGTAATTACTCTCTCAAGAGCTCCCCAATCACCTCAACACGCTTTGATAATATGGTCTGTACATTCATTTATGAAGTCTGCGCTTTAATGGGTAGGTGCTTCAGAGTTTTTGATTGCAGGTACTTTACGGGTATTCCATTTTCCTTCCCATGTAGAAATATGTATTTTTTAATACATGTATTTCAAATGTTTATAAACAAAAATAAGAAATAACATTTACAAATGAACATGGACATCTCTCCTTTGTAAGCAGATAAATATGAGATCAGACATTTCTCAGTGGAAGCAGTGGATTATTTGGCAGCTCGTTGCCAAGAACAATGATGGCAATCAGAGGCAGGTCATAGATTCACTGGACATAAGCAATGCTGCTTTAAACTCCATTGCATTCTTCTTATTCACTTCTCTTCCTTTATCTCTCTTTAATATTTTAAATTGTATTGTATTGTCTTTTTAGTTTTTTCTTCACGGTCTCTGAGGTCTGGGCCTCATCTTCGCTATCCGTAAAATGTCCTTAAAGCTTTAACAAACTGTACCTTCTATGGTTCAGTTTTTTACTGACAAAAAAGACAACTCATAACTATAGAATTTCCTAATTTTAATTTTGTCTTTTTCTTTTCCCATTGGCACACATTTATATTATTTATTGTAATTGTGAATTACACCGTAGATAGACAAAAAACATTATTTGATGAGGAAAACCATCATTTCTCTATTGGCTTTTTTCAGATTTTTCTCTCCTCCGTGTTGGACAGAACTCTTCTAGAGAGAGATGACATGACACCTAACCTCTCTGTTTCACAGAACTATTAAAAAAGCTTGACTGACCCAAACTTGATTATAATGAAAGTGTCACTGGCTACACAGAGAAAGGAAGAAACAAAATGGAAGCTGTGAAACTCCTGCAACTATTGACATAAGTTCTTCCATCTCCTCCTCTCCTCATCTCTAGTCATCCTTGTATGTTACAAGGAGCACTGACGAGAACTTAAAATAATATCAACAGCATTTTTGAATGTCAGCATTTTTCATGGTAGATGAGATGCACAGGAGCAATAAAACAGAAAATGAATTTTAAAAAATGCGCTTGTTTTTAAGGTTAATCATGCTCAAGTGCTTAACACATGCAAGGTGTATCAAATCCAAGACAGTAATGAAAGAGAAGAAACCATTTGAAAAAAAAAAAAAAAACACACAATGGAAGGGGCATGTGGGACCAAGCATTCCAGACAGGAAATGCTTAAATGCTTATTGCGGAAAGTAAGAAACTCATAAAAGCCATGAACAACAAAAATCAGTTTCCGACAGCTTAAAAAATATATATATTAACGTAGAATACATTAGAATACTTTATGTAGATCTTGGATACAGGTTCAGACAGCAGTTGTTTTGCCCAAATGTTACACAAGGTGGAACTGAGACAGAAAAATAAAACAACTGCCTTATCTCTTCTCAGCAGAAGAACTGAAATTCACAAGATCTGAGTTCCGACACAGATACCAGAGATGTACTGTTCTGGGTATGCAGAGTGACTATCCCTAAAAAAAGTCTGCTTTTGAATTTTAAGTATTAGACTTCAGTTTTAGAAATCAAATGGGTCACATGTTTTTGGATACATTAATAAGAAAGGAAAGTGAAATGGTAAACAAAGATCTAGATGTGGCAATATTCATATGCTAACCCATAGTTCAAGAAAAAAAATGTTAATTGAGCCCTAAAGGAAGCTTATATGCCCTCAAAGGAGCAGAAATATCCTCACATAAATATCAAAAGATAAATAGTAAGTGGAATCTTACAGAAAATACAAATGTAAAGCTAAAGTACAGCCAAACAAGAAAAAGGTCAACAGCACAGCTGATAGCACAAAGGCAGAATATGGCCGTTTGTTCAAATCATCAGTCCATTAGCAAAACAAACTAGCTAAATAAATAAAAATGCAGGAATTAATGTTAAATGTATCAACTCGAAAATATCTTAACATCCTTATTTAAGGTAATTTCTGTAAGCATGTAGGAAACAACGAATCAGAAAGTATGAGTAAGCAAATAAACTCAGTCTAGATCTAACACACAAAACATACAAAACTATAACACACACAATATATGTGAGAGTAATAAAGTGATCTTAATAAGACAAAGAACCTTTTGATGTTTTAAGACACAAGTGAAACTGAAATCTTAATATGAAGGCAAATTTTAAACCAGGGATGACTGGAATAACTACTGAGATAAAAAAGACAGCAACAAGACAAGAGTTTGTGATTGAGCTAAGCTGGATGGAAAGTGTTGGATTCTAACAAGAGAGTAATTTTGGTATATTGTTGGTCCAGTACAGCAATAATATCCCACTGAGGCAGGAAAAAAAAATAAAAAAATAATAAAAAAAAATAAAAATAAAAATAAAAATAAAATGATTACAAAAGGAAATGTTCAATTTTAAAAAAATCAAGATGTTAACTTAAAAAATCAAGTGGAAGTTTTTCAACTGCGTTTCTTTTCAAATACTGCTTTCATGGAAAAATATTCCATATTTTTAATTTCCTCTCTCTCCACTGCTTTTTCTCTGGTCTGGCTTTGCACCAGATACATTTGTAACGAAAGGTGTCAGGAAGGGAGAATACAGACAACAGAAAGAAGAAAAGGAAGGAAAGAAGGGAAGAGGGACACAGTCTGACTTTTTAACAAAGCATAGAAAATCAACATTTGTTAAGATAAAAATAAAATACACAACCTAACAAAAAACAATGAAAGCTTTTCATATTATTTGCTAATCCTTCAGTCCTTAATCTAAGACCTTGGTAACAAATCTGAATCTTCTGGCTCTCAGAGTAGTCTTTTGGGTAAGAATTCAGGAATACCTGAGATACATCTTGGTATTAGCTATGTTTTAACACAGCTATAATTTCTTATAGAACTTAGAAAATACAGTGAGGACGAAGCATCATAAAGCAAGTGCCCAAGTGAACAAAAACATTTTGCAGGAACAGTTGAACATAATTTACTAAGCTTTTCAAAGGGAGTCTTAAGGTCTATCCTGGTGTGAATTTACTCATTAGTTTTCTGAGAACTGAATGATGAAATAGCAGAAGAATAACAAGTATTTTGCCATAGTTTTCAAGAATATAAGGAAACAAACATATCAACTGCTCCCTCTAGACTCTTCACCATCCTTGCTGCTTTCCTTTGGAGGCTTTTTTTTTTTTTTTT
>WBMW01003935.1:0-12993 GCA_013396635.1 Penelope pileata | reverse complement strand
CCAAGATAGCTTCATACTAGACACTACGAGAAGCGTAACTTCTGTTAGAAACTACAACAGAGTCTGCAGCATACACACAGACCAATTATAAGGGCAGAAGTTAAGAGATCATAGGTTCTTTAAGAGAGCAAACTGTTCTTTACACCTCTTCTCTAATCCCATGCTATTTTAAATGAGAAAAACCAGACATGCTAGAAATTCTGCGCAGGGGCATTCACACCAGTGAAGATGTACTAGCTGACTTCTGTCAAATTTCAAGCCTCATAGAGTAAAGTCTTCAAAGACTTTCCTCTGTGGAGTCCATTCTGGAATTAGTCTGGAAGTCTTAAGTAACATCAAAAATACTTTCTGGCAGAGTCTTGAAACATGCAAAATGTACTAGATACACTTTTACAGGGTCTAGCACTTATTTTCTTAACAGTCACAGAGATAAAGACAAGTGATTTTGAAAAAAAAGAAATCAACTCATGGAATTGTGAAGTTCTCTAAATTTTGCCTACACTTTAATAGTACGTTGAGTGTCCCAGTGATTATTTCTTCTATTTCTTCATATTTAGCAGTTCCATAGGAATAGTTCCATCTGGGAGGCAGCAGCAAAGAGTACACCTCACTGCTGAGCATGAACACATTTTACTCTTGGCTTTGCATGACATTTGTCAGGTCATTGAAAATGCCCTCCTGTCAGGACTTCAGCCAGCACTGCAGAGAGGGACCGGTTAACAAAAATAATTACAGAATCCATTCTCCTTGTACTGCCATATGTGGGCCATTTTTTTCGTTCAAAACTTAAATTAGAAGTTCATAGAAATAAATAATGAGCTCATTTACATTTCAATAGACTCATAAGCTTTGTAGTTGTTGATAAGTTGTAGTGGTAAATTTTTTCCAGCAAATAAATTCCTATTGGAAGAGTCCAGTCAATCCACTTACTTGCAAGAAAAACTTTATTTAAAATCTGAAAAAAATCTTAGTTTTCAAGTTGTCCCTGGTTGGATTCCAGTTTCCAAGAACTGCACAAACATGTATTGTTTCAGCACTGTGAAAGAAGTCTCGTGTACACATTGCAATCGGTAAAATATCTGGGACTTTTTGCACCAGGTATGTGATTGTCTTCCCATTGGAATGAACAGTGCATTCCTGTCAGAACGCACTAGCCCCATGTTGCTCCACGATGTCGTAAACAAACATTAGCAGTTCCTGCAGCACCAAGCTGAAGACACAGAAACATGTGGACATGGCACTAAGGGACATTGTTTAGTGATGGAACTCAGTAGGTTGGGTTGATGGTTGGACTTGGTGATGCCAAAGGTCTTTTCCAACCCAGCACTGTATCACTAATCTGCCCAAAGACTGGCTTAGCCTGAGTGCACACTATCTTGTATCACATGAGAACTCAGTAAGCAACTTGCTGTCCTTCAGAACAGAGTGCATAAGCATCTGCAATGGACAACATCTCTCAAGTGGATGCGTATTAAACTGCTTTTCCAAAATTAATGACTGATCTCTGCTGATGATGCTTCCTCCATCCCTCCACCCTTCCCACACTGAACTATGCATATGAAATAAGAACAATATGACTGAGGCACATGAAATAATAAATGAGATTAAGATACAGAACAGGGAAAAAAAGTTACCATTTCTTATGATGTGAGAACTGGAGGATGATCAAAGAAAGAAAAAAAAAAACATTGCGTTTCTCCATACAGCAATAAGTGGTTTATGGAACTATGAAACTCATTTTCACAGAATGCTGTGAAAGCTAAAAGGATTAAAAAAAGAAGAAGAACACAGAAACAAATGGAAGAGAAATCCACCAAGGCCACATGGATATAACCTCTCTATCAGGACTCCCCACAAGTTGTCAGAGGACAGACTATATTCAGTATATTCAAGAGGAGTTATCTTCATATCCTACTCCTACTGTTATAATCTTGTCCTAAATATCCATTATACACATATGCTCAGGCTGGAGACAAGCTACATAGCCAGGCAGATCTATAGTTTCACCGCAGTAGTCCTGTTCATATGCTACTGCATCCTCCCTTCTTCCTTTTGCCAACAACCTTCTGTAGCAGCACAAGCCAGTTGTAAAGTTTTAACCCTAAGGCAGCACACCTTCCCAGATGGGAGTCAGTCATCTGTGTGTCACAACACAGCAATGGCAGTATTGCATTTACAAGCCCTGCTGATCAGTACAAACCTGATTCTGAATAATCCAGCAGTACAGTTATTCTGAATAATGCAGCCAGTACACAACCCTACTTAACGCCATTTATAGCAACCACATAGTGGTAATGTTCACGTACTCTTTCAGGGTATATTCACCTCCGTTTCTGAAAGTATAGGATGTTTACTAACCAGTCATTTCGGCTAAAGAAAAGAGGCTTATCAATGAATTTCATCCACAATATCAGAAAACTAAAATTGTATTTTCCAAGAAGCTCAGAATGCAACACTGTAGCTCTCATCTGCCTGATAGGTAGCAAAAGACCAGCTTCAGCAGCAAGTCTTCCTTCATTATCACGTTTGCATAGAGGAGTCCAAGGCTAAAGGACATCTTTGTAACTGTCTTCAGTGCTTGAAGGAACAGAATTGTTCCATTTCTGACTGTTTGCTCATTCTCCCTAGAAATTAATGATCTTAGAAACTAACAAGAAGCTGCAACTTAAGCCATAAAGATGAAACAGAATCTTACTGAAAATAAAGGGGTACATAATGCTTCATGTACTTTCAGGTATTGTAGGCATAAATATATATTTTTAAGTTATCTTCTTTCCTTACGTCATGCAGTAATTTTCTGCATGCATATATATACATGTTCTAAATAATTTTCATACTTGTCTAAATGTAGAAGTGGATTACTGGTAATAAAAGGTACTTTGGATTAAATTATACAAACTATACATATAAATCTCCATGTATATAAATATCTCTTTTAAAACAGACTGCAGTGAAAAGGTTTTGTTTGATACAAACCTATGGATTGGCAAGTGCTGGTGTCATCCTGTTCTCAAGCAACCTGGTACAAGTATTTCTAATGATAAAATACGCTCCCTGCAGTTCAAATGATCACAGGCTCTATGGTACAAGACATAGGCAAAGTTGTCCTCATTATGGTTACCTACCTCCATCTAGTGACCTGAAAAAGTATATCAAATCTAAAACAATCCAGCACTTAAATGTTTGCCATTGGTGGACAAAACTTATGACTCAGAACTCTGTTCTTGTGATTTTTCAAGCGATGAAGGAAAACAAGGAAACATATTCACTGCCACACAAAGAGAACAGGCTGTTTCCAACACTCTCCGAGAAATGGGAGTGTATTTGTGCATAGCATTGGGGCATCAAGGAAATGCAAATGTGCAGGAGCAATGCCCCCAACCTGTACCACTGCTGCTGACAGCATCTGTTGCCCTCAGCTAACGCAGGATAATCCTATCAGCTTCCTGCAGCATATTTGGTCAAACTGCACAAGCTGTTAGTGGCGCTACAGGATGGTTATTTTCAGAAGACTATTAGCCCTCTCATTGCCATTAATGCTTCTTAAGAAAACATTAAAATGTTGCTTTCTAATGGTCAGGAATCACTTAACTACTTTGGCTAGACTGTGGCCTATTATACTTTTCTTCCAATATACTGATAGATTGCACTCTTTCTTGCCAATTTGGACCACCACATTGACAGTATCATTCCATGTTGGCTGATGGGACACTTTTGCAAGCAGGACAAATAATGAAATCACTGTCTTTCCTTGAGAGCTTCTGATTTGCCTTTTTTCAGCTTCCAGGCAGTATGCAATTATATATATATCTTCTCGAAATGAATTTGCATTAATAAAAAAAAAAAATAGAGTTGAGTGAATCATACTTCAAAACACAGAGGAAAAGTGATAGAGTAGAAAGTGGCAAAGCAACAAAGAAACCAAAACTCTGCTGGTGTGACCAAGTCTCCTCCAAAGGAAACCAGTGATGCTGCTTCTAGAAAGTATAGACAGAATTCAGCCCTCTGCAGGCAGCAAGATGGGAGATGTTGGAGCTTGAGAAAACATGGGGTAGGAGACGATGGATTAGATTAATAAAGCGAGTTCTATTTAAAAGAAGAAATAACACTTCCTTTGGAGATAGGAATTGTATTCTAAACGCAAACAATCATCGCAGTGCCTTAAAACACCACAGGCAGCTTCCAGTTTCAGGCAGATTTCACATGGTACTCACAAATGTTACCTGGGGTCAGCAATCAGATGTGATGAAAATACCCCTCTCTTGCTGGGAGCGTGGATGATGACAACATTCAGGGTAGCAACTACAATGTAACTTTTACTCAAGACAGGTCATAAGGACAAATGCTACCCAAGACAAAAATCCTACAAGTGGGCTTTTACAGATATCTCTCCTGAAGTTTATTTTACAACCAATAACATAAAAAGACTTTTGATCTATAGGTGGTTATGCTCAGAACTGTTATTAATATTAGAACAGTAATATTTTATGTCCACAAAAGTCTTAATTTAATTCTCTGTACATATCCTCCTATTTTATTATGTTGACTCACAACATCGGAGGCAGATATTGGTGGAATGGCAGTAGAGGTTGAACCTTCCCACCAGTATTTCATTCATCTTTTTGACATGTGACAGATGGCAGCAGAGGAGCAGTCTGAAAAAATGGCGCCTGACATGGAAGTGTGGTTGAAGCTCTATCAAATAAGTTATTGTGCTCTTTGTGTCTGTTGTAGTTTCCATGGAAATAAATAGGATGCATTACTTGCGGAGTGGCCTACATATTTATATTGTATATAAAGTTATGTTTTACACATACCTTCCCCTTTTACTGTCTTCTGCCATCCTGAAACACTTAAAAGTTTCTTTAGCATCTTTAGCATCTATTCAGCAGAGAGGCAAAAAGATCAGTAGGGCACACAGAAGACTGTGAAGGAAGGGTTTGTTCTTTGGAGAAAAAAAAATAAAAGTAGGCCAAAAAAATTATATTTTGAGCTCTTACTTTGCCCTCTTGCTCTGTATCCTTAAGCTAAAAATCACCTCTTCAACGTACAGCCTGAGCACACTCAGTGGGCTTGCAGACAGTCTTTGAGAGGGAAAATCGGCCTCATTTGCACAGCACGGATTGGCAGCAGACCTATTTCACTACTGCTACAGCATCCAAGTGGTTAGAAGTAGTTTCCTGTATAATAAATCAAAGGGAAAAGATAATCCTCTACAGAATATGCCCCAAAGCTTGTCTAGCACACAGTATGCAAGGAAAGCCTCAGAAATGTTGCAAACACAGCAAAGCTAATAACTATGTTCTATATTTAGCCCTGTAGCCACACACTTTGCATAAGATGTATTGCCCCAGGAAAATCATGGGAAGCCCTGTGACTCAGATACAGCTGACTAGTAAAGATCCCTGTTAATATTTCTTGCTTTTAGGAGCACACTGCTTTTAGGACATACAGTAGCAGTGGCTACACAGGGCAGGCTCAGATCAACAGAGCAAAAGCTATGGGCTTCACCCCTTCTTTTTCCTTCCCTCTGCCATTCACAGTCTGCTTTCAGAGGACCACCCCAGTGTTAAGGAGAAGTGGGTAATTAAGTCAAGCTAAAAAGTGCATTTGGAAATGATTTCCTCTTGTGCCCAAGCACAGCCACATAAATCTACACTCAGATCTAGCCTCTAGCTAAAATATGCACCTGAGCCAGAGCTGTACCAGATCTGATCCACTAGCAAGATGATTTGATTCATTACTAGATTAAGATTTTTTTCTACTGATAAGGAATTGAAGAACATGCCTTCCTCTCTGCTTTCTCTACAAGAACTCAGATAAGCGTCCCTCTCCCTGGGTTTCACCTTCATATGACAGAGCAGAAGGTATGCTCATTACAAACGTCTGTGACACTTCCTGTACAGCATGTAAGACAAGGCTACTTATAGAAAGGTACTGAAATCAGCTACTTTGGAAAGATTTACTACTAAGATTAACTCCTTCTGGCCTTCTTCAGATGCAATGTAAGTCCTAACCTTAACTTAAGCAATGTAAAATTAGGCCAAAGCAGGACAGTGAATGCACACAGTTACATTTTTCCTTTACTATGCAATGTTCTTTCTGAAGATTCAAAATATACTCATATGAGCAGAAAGACAGACAACACCAGGATTCCATCTCTTCACTATGAAACCTCTTTAACAGCGTCCATGCGGAGGAATTCTGCTGATGGGTCAAACCCATCCATGTTACAAATAAGCATCTACTGTGCTAATTAGGGAAGTACCTTTCATTTTCCTTTAGAACAACCAGATACTTAGTTCTGATGCATGCCTGACTTTTATCACAGTAAAGTCCATTGTAATCCATATTCTCAAAATAATTTTATCAGTCAATTTTGCTCTGCAGACCTCTTAACAATTTACTCCCACATTATGCTGATCCTTCTTCCACACACCGTGAAATAAAGGAGTGGCTGAACTAACCTGGGACAACTCTCTGCCTACACAGACTTCTCCAGGTAGTTCTGCAAAACTCTGGGTCACTGCTTACCCATTCAGGGAAGATGGGATGGTATTCTAGCCCGTAAATCCTCGCAGCCAAACCAAAGAAGTCCACAGCTCATTCTCTTCCAACCTACCTCCCAAATCTTGTTGCCCTCTTCATGTGAATTTTTGGAGTCCTAACTATGCTTAAGTCATCTCAGTTTCTTGAACTCAGAAATCTCCAGTATTTCGGTGCCTCTTCTTTTTTTTTTTTAAACATCACACATCAGACCCAGGTGCCCATTTTTGGAATTTCCATCTGTAGATGTCATGTTGAGATATCTAAACAGAAGAGAGGAGAGGGGTAAGACTGCACATCGACAGTATATCTAAGTTCTTTAAAGAGAGGAACAGGCAAAGGAGAGAATGAGCAGATCAAATACCGGGGCTCTCTGGTCCCTGCAGTTCTGCTTTGAAAGTTTCTGTGCTACCTTCAAACTACTGTGGCCCAGGGCTAGCTGTAACATTCATAAGAAGAGGAGTAGTAGTGGGTCTTTAGTAAAATGTATCTATCTCATAAATGAAAACACTTAAAGTAAAAATTCCTGGGCATTGCATTACAAATTAAATAAAAAGCAGAACACTTGTTAAATTACCACAACATAGAGGAACCATTATTACCTGACACAGAGATGACAATTTGTCAAAGCTGCTGATTTTGCAATCAATTTCAAATTTGATGCTTAGTTCTGATAAATTATAGCACTTAAATATTTACTACCTTTAATTGAATTTAGCGAATTAATCACAGGTAAATTGATCTACCCAGTCACTGGATAATATTTGATTACTTTCTGTTACTGCAAGAAATTTGCATTTCTGTCACATATGATTCTCTCAGGGAAGGAGTCTTCCACTTTATCTTCATTACTTTTTCTTTAAAATGTTCTATATATAATTCATTTCCTTCTATTTTTGTCAGGATATATAGTGTGCTATTAAAAATAAAGAGAATTTTAAACAGAGTAAGAATGATATGTTTTCCTCCCACTTTTCTCATGAAGTGATTTTTAAATTAGATTTCCCTTATATAAGGGGGAAAAATAGTTTTCTCTTTATTATATAAAAATCAGAGGCAACTTAGAAAGACAAAAATTCTCAGAAATAAAAAATGCATGATTTAATCTATTTTCTTAGTTTAAAAAATGTCAGGAATTAAAGCTGGCATATTCCACTCTCACCTGTGGAGCATGCTATTTCTCAGATACCCACTAAAAATTATCACGTAGGCATCCTTAATTTAACATTAAACAACACAGTCAGAAGAAATGGTCCACTTTCACAGAAATCCTAAAAGTTAATCAAGACTTTTATTCTGAAATGGAAAGTATATTAATATGATTAATGATCCTAAAAACTGAAAAACATATCTTTGTGTTCTGAATTGCCATTTAACTGCCCTTTCCTACAAGGTGCTAAGATATTTAGTCAAACAGTCACAGCTATCTCTTATTAAATCTTCATGTTAGACTAATTAAAAAAATCAATCATCTCATTTATATTTTTCTACCAGATGCACCTACAGTGACCACTCGCTGCCCCAGCCATGTTGCTACATTTCTCCTTATATTCCACAACTTGCACTTCAGCTACTATTTATAACAGAAGATCAACTGTGCCTTCTCACTTCTCTCCTTAAGAAAGCTCCACATTTCTATATATTTAATGAAAATTAATCAGACTATTACCTCTTTCGCACACATAGATAGCAGTTCTTAACTTTAAGAAATAAAAAATGAATCTACAGATCTAGAAAAAGATCTGTCAGCTCTTAGAAGTCATTTCCTAGAAAAATCAGCTTCACTGGTTTAACCTCCATCCCAAGTGAAAAAGTCGTGTTTTCAAAACACCAATCCCTTACTAAAGGGTTTCTACTATAAAAATAGCGCCCAGGGAAAACAGGGTTCTTGCACTTGATGATCAACATAAGGCAGAAACGGGGCTGTAGTAAACTGCTGGAGTTGATTATGGCTTGTTTTGACATCATTTCTCATTCTGAGTTATTCCACAAGACAAATATAGTAAGTATTTGTACTTTTTCTTATTCCTCTTGAAGTTTTCAGACTTAAAGTGTCCCACTTTCCAACATTTGTTTTCCCTCCAAGGAATAACTGTTTCAGAATCCCATCACTCAATCTAACACAGTAAATGGAGCATCTGGAGAAAGTTGTTAAAAGAAAAATCCTGAAGTGAGCTAGCCATAAACATAAAACTAGCATATTATTGGCTAAAGACAGCCTCATTGTTTGCGTCTGTCTCAATCAAGTAAAGACAGTGAATTGACATAGCATGTCAAATCCCTTAAAATACAGAAGATAAAACTAGGTTAACTAAATAAAGTTTTCCATATTTCCCTTTGAAATTTGTTTCAGTGGAATTTTCCATACAGGCAGTATTACCTAGGAGGACCGGAGCTCCCTCATTTGAACATCTCCTGCCCAGTGGTGTATCTTAATGTAGAAGAAAGTGGCAGGGGAATGTATGATTAAATTCAAAATACTTTTTTCTACTTAAAAACATTGTCATTTTTTTTTTCCTTTTGATGCCTCTATTTAAAGGAAGGAAAAAGAAAAGTGTATACCTGCTGTTACACTGCCTTTATTATCACTGCAGTCACTGCCATAATTGCACATTCAACAGCCATGTCTGCCTCTACTGCTGGCACTATTACTGTAATAATTATAGCAGCATGGACCCTTCTACCCTTTTTTTCCAGCCTTGTCTGTGACATGCATTTAAAGTGTTTTATTCTACTTGCTTCCAGGCAAGAGTATGCACTTCCCTACAGGAACAAGCAAGCTCTTTCTTTCTTCACAGCATGCCCAGTCTGAGCAAGGAACAAGGCTGGGCACGGGCATTACCTCTAAGACTGTCTTCTTCACTGCTTACGGACCAAGCAGGGCACAGCCAAGCCAACACATTCAATCGTCAGCTTTTTCTGCTAGTATTGGAGAAACTCTTCTGCAGAGTAACTAAGGAGGAACAAAGGAGTCAATCTCAGTTTTGCCATTATCAATGTGAAGACTTTCTGGGCACAATACAACCACATCACCTTTTGCTTATGTTATACAACGTCAAAGGTCTGCTTGGGACTGTGTGATGAAGAAATATCAATTTCAGTAGCCAATGGCACAGCAAGAAATTATGTCACTGGAAACATTTACCGCTTCATTTGGCTCCTCAGCACAGATACAACTTAATCTGTGATATACTATCTTCAGCATCTGTCCTAAGAAAACCTTGAAGTTGTATTTAACTCTGCAATAAGAAATCCCAAAGCCTCCACTAGGAGCCTTCATCAAACAAAAAGTTATAATTATGTTTCACTCACTTATATTTAGAATACATAAATATACATTATATTTGCTCTTCCTAAGTTCACACCTCTTGGACTTCTGCTTCTTCCATTATGAATGAAAACACATACAAGAATGAGTAACTTTTCAAACCAGGTGAAATTTTTCTATCTTGCCATATTTCAGTTATTAATGAAACAGTACAGATTTGTTAATGGTATATCACAAACTATTCCTCATACACTTGTTCCATTTTACTGCTCAGAGGTGAAATCTGAAATTCAATTAGTTTGGCAGCTTGATACGAAAGTGCAAGAAAAAAACATACTAATTTGTTAATATTCTGATACCTGCCTAGAACATAAAAAAAAAAAAAAAAGCAATTACNTTTTTTTTTTTTTTTTTAAATCGAAGTGGTTAAATACAAGGATTTATTTTCTAGAAAACAGAAGTTAGGAGCATCCCATGCAGTAGATATTCCTGTAAATTTTAATTTATATACAAGTTCTAGGAAAGTATCTTACTAGTTCACTTTTTTGATTGGTTGGTTCATTGGTTCTCACAGAGAAGAGGGCGAAGAAAGAGTTCATGTGTGTAAGCAATTGAGAAAATGAGAATCTCAGGTAATTCTATTCAACACTCATCATGCAAAAGCAAAGGAAGAATTCCAGTTCCCAAGTTCAGAATAGCTCAAGGTTCAGGGGCTACTTCCAACTGTCTTTTGACTGCATTTCTCCTTAAAGTGTCCAAGAAAAGGGGAACAGTATAAAGCCAGCCTTCCCTAATGTAAGCAAAATTAGAGATGAGCTATGAGGAAGCTGCCACCATAAGGGGTTATAAATTTTCACAGAGCGTTTGAAGGCTGGAGTAAACGAGGAAAACAAGCTCAAATGATGGGTTCTGAACACCTCCAGTAACTCTGATATACTGTATTCAGGCTGCTGCAAAAAGCCAGGGAGTCTCTGTGAAACTATTTTTATAACATCGATTAAAACTCTCAAATCTTATGACACTGGCATCTCTTTTCATAGGATTAGAACATCAAAAAATGTAGGAAAAATTATTTACACTTTCAAGGACATTTTCCTTTAAAAACAAAGACAAAACAAAAACTTTATAGATATGTGCAAAAGTATGTCTCTCTTTGCCACTGTTCACCATTAATGAAACATTAACACCTTCCTTCTATTACTTCACAAGCATCTCAGATATTCTTAGGAAAACGTTTAGTCCACTTTTTCTCTCCTGCACATTTCCCTGTAAGGCCTGTTTCTGCTCATTTTGAATAAATTATCTCTGCTTGAATTGTGGCCAACTAGAGATAACTCTCTCTCACACACGGAACAATTAAATAAAGCATGCTATAGCTTAACAACTCATGCTAATGCCTTTTTTTACATGTGTATTACAACTATCAATCTTATTACAACCTATAGCCATATATTTTTCTGTCAGGCTGCATTTTTGTAAGCAGAGCTAGCACTTTCCTCTGTCATTCCAAGCACGTTTTCCAAGAGAAAATATCTCAAGAGCAGGCAAAAAGTCTAAAGACTGCAAAAGCAGTACATCTCTAAAGGTCATCCCAGACAGTCATTATTGGGTAAGAAACAACAAGCTTTGCACATAGCATTACTTGGGAGACCACTTATTCTATTTTTCACAAGAACAGTTAGCAGTAAAGATGCACAGTTTGGAAACACATGATTACATATTCTGCTCTTTTACTCATTCTCTGCCCCAGCTCCTTGGGTACCAGCTCTCTTACTAATTTCAATAGAGACTGTGTAGTTGCTTAGAGGGATTTGTGAGTCATAGCATGTTCAGCCTTCTTACAAGTACATAAAATAGTATTTGAAACACATGAACACTTATGGCAAAGAAAGCAAACTACAGTGAGGAATGACTATTTCTTCCAAACTTCTCTGTGTGTGTTTTACATCCTTTGCTATTTGTTTTTTCTCTTTTTTTCCAGACATTACAAATGCCTATTAAGAATTTGACACACCATGTTTCTTTCAGCTCTACACAGAATTTTTCAAATTACTCATCCACTCATCGGTTTCTGGGACATCAACGCCCTCCTGATCAATGTCAAATAATAAAGGTTTCCATAGTTCTATCTCAGCTGACGTGAAAATAACTAATGATTTCATTAATAAGACAGATTAAAGGTAGTGATAATCAGTGACAGCTTATTCTGCAGCGGCATCTGTATTGACACATCTCTGGTGCCTGAAACACTAGACAATCTTTTTTTATTAAATGGAGTTAAAAGAGATTGGCAATATCGTATTTCCTTGGATACGTTCCAGGGAGCACCTTGTATCACTGTTAGTAACATTACAAACCCAATACTATTTTCCTGATCAAATGCTATTAACACTAAGTGTATCAGTGGTAGATTCCAGCAAGATGTCTAAAGGGCTGTATAGTCTATTTAAGGTTCAACTCTGTTTTCCTTTTTTTTCTTTAATAATATAAAACACAGCTGGTAGCTTTTCTTTATCTTGAAGCTGAATACATCATTTTTGTCTTCTAAAAGAATGAAACCTTTTTTTTCACCTCCAAGAGAACAATAACACTGCTAGGTGCAGGGCTTTTGCATGAGACTCACAGCCCCATGTACACTCAAAGAGCGCACAAAAACAAAACTCATCTGAGGAAATTAGTTCAAATGGTGCCTACACATTTAGGATCTCTAAGGTTAAAGGTAGCAAGTCTACAGGCTAAGAGCCCAGCTCCCAGTAAGACAGACACAAATCAGGAAATTGATAAATTCAGAGTCTAACCCCTAGCAGCAGTGAGTCAGAGCATTGCCGGGGTGCAGGCTGGTAGCCCTGCATTGCAACAGTGCAACATTAAACAGATTTATCTTGGCTACTGTTGTGGTTTGACCCATTAGATAGTTAAGTATCACACAGTCACTTCCTCAACCTCCCACCCCCAGTTGTATGGGGGAGAGAATTATGAAAAAATACAGTAGAAGTTGTGGGCTGAGGTAAAAACTATTTACTAAGGCAGAAAAAGTAAATAGAAAAAGCAGCAATTATACACAAAGTGATGCACAAAGCAATTGCTCACCACCCACTGACCTATGCCCAGCCAGTCCCTGAGCAGTAGCCCCTCCCCAGCTAACTCCCCTTCACATAAAAGTAGGTGTCTTAGTTTCT
>WBMW01003934.1:0-130352 GCA_013396635.1 Penelope pileata | reverse complement strand
GCAGTTCCCGATCCACCCCCATGTTGAATATGTATTTCTTTTGTAAAGGTATATTTAAAAGAAAGACCAACTTTGAAGAGCTTACAATGTGCTGCTTTAAATCAGCATTAGTACCAGCCTGACAGACTACAGTCAGAAATTCCTCTTCCTTCAAGTCTCTTCCTTGCATATTGATGGTGGTAGTGATTTTCAACGTCTGACTTCTCCATAGGAAATCCCAAAGACCACTTCAGCTTTCTTACCCCTGTGGTAGAATTAAAACATTTCCTCCCTGTCAAAATGTGAAGAGGAGGTTTTGCAGATGGATAAATTTTCAGAAAAATCTGGAAAAACAGGAGTGAACGAAACAGTTACATAGTATATTTTTATAAATTTTAATTAAATCTCCTTAATTTGCCAGCTATTGAAAAATCCAAATAAATTTGCTTTGCTTTGCTTGGGGAAAACATAAAATAATAATGTGTATTTATTTTTATTTCTGTCAAATAGATAAAAAAGTAAACGGACAACTCCAGAATATGTACAAGTTGGTACCTAGTACCCAAACACAGGTATGCAAAAATAGTCTTCTTTTTATACCAGTTTCGTATTTTGTGTGGTGAAATTTTTGTTTCTCTGTTAAAGTGAGAAAGACGTCATGGCCACAAAAACCAATGTGAAAAATCTGTTTAATCTAAAACTAGATAACTGTGCAAAAAGTGTATAAATGTGTGGATTGATAAAATTGTTGAGAATAGTACCTGAGTAGATCAGAGCTACCGATACTAGTTTAGCAAAGCTAAAGCTGATTGTTTCAGTATATGGATTCTAAACACTAAAATTTGCTTGTGATCGGGTTTGTTAACCTGTGATGTTTGTGGTGATCAGAGAACTTTCTGTGTCCAAGGTTGTGCTTACATGGAATTAATTTTATGGTAAGGTAGTGCTGTTACTTCATGAAGGAATCTTGCATATACTCATATCTCCTGAAATCATTAGTCTACTCACTGAATTCACTAATATTTCTTGTATGCGAAGCAAGCATTTACAGAACCAGAGAAAGCTGGAAAAGGCAATATAGTTTGCTTGTTGAGATGGGTACGTTGGTCATTAAATCCTTGCAGGTGGAAGGTAGAATTTTTAACTGTTTTGTCAGACCAATTGAAGATTTTTGTTTTAAGTTAAAATCAGTGTTATTAATTTCCTTATTTTTTCTCATCCCGCACTTGCAATAACAGCTACCAGACAGGCTGAGTGGGTCTTGTACATTCATTGTTTCACATATAAAGATACTTTTTCCTTTGAGAGATGAAGCAGAAATGGAGGAACTTTAGGCTGAACTTGTTAGCAGACTAATTTTAATATAGTGAAAACCAGAAGTTTTATTCAGAACTCTTGAGCATTACCTCTTCTTTTATGAAATTAAATTGATTTCTTCATATATCCTTTCCTTAAGTTTTCTTTAAGGGGCAAGTTTCAACAGTTAATCTTCAGTTTTGTTTATATATGTATTTTTTTAAGGTACTGTCTATGAGGTAGACTAAGGAATAACTTTCCAAGAAAAGTTGCAGAAGTCCTTATAACTTCAGACATTTTAAAAGGTTACTTCATGAGTGATTATTATCAAGAAAGAATCTGTTCTTCACAATTATCTTCTGTCTGTTGATGTTCTGGGTGTTTTCATAGTAGGAGATGGTCATGTATGTTTTTTTCTTAGCTCATTCTTAATTTTGAACAATATTGTAAATGTTCTATAGTTTTAAAACCTGGAAGTTCTTCAGTTATCAAACATTACGTACAATTTCTTGGGGGAAGAATTAGATATTCATTTAGGACAGCAACACTTTAATTATAGCTTTACATTCCGAGTTAAAGCAGTGTAATGCCTAGGTTATTGGAAACATGGTCGTATCTCCCATTCAAGAGAAAATGTTTTATCTGCCAGAGATATGATACCAGTTAAATACACATGCAAGAAGTTGCTCATCTTATTATGTTGTTGATGAAGTTAACTTTACTGTTCTTTCCATTGGTCTTGTAAACATTTTTAAAGACATAGGTGACAGCCCAAGACCAGGTAATGCATTCTGGCATCTGGTATACCAGCAATGTTCCTTTCTTGCTGTGTGTCAGGACCCTAACCCTGTTAGGCCACTGCTGTGAGTGCAGGGATTCTATTTATGCAAGAGAAGTCCTGAGAAAGTGAGCTTAAACAGTTTTCCAAATATTTGCACAACTTAAGCATGAAAGGAGAACTGACGCCAACATCTAGTCTTTTTACTTGGCTTCCCAGGGCTCAGCTCAGGAGCAGTACTGCTTTATCAAGCTTCACAGAAATATCATGAAAACATTCCACAGATTATTCCAAAAATTCTCTTACCACACTCGCTTTAGTGGTGCAAAAAGTCATAAAACTAAGGCTGGGAAGCTGATAGTGTCCAACTCTTAAATTTATGTTATTACTTCAGTTTCCACAGTGTTAGGTGGAGTATGTTTCAGTGATGCAATCATATAATCGGTGCAAAGCCAAAATAACTGTTATTTAGGCCAAGATTTGTTTGTGCCTTGTTTTGCTCCAAAGGCACAACTGAATTGTTTGAGCATGGTTCTATTTCTTCTCTGTGAGGATACGTTTTTAAAGGCTGTTTATTAAGGCAACATTACTGATCCATCTAGTCATTCTCCCCTTTCAACATCAGTCACATATCAGCTTGTGTTGCTTTTGGCAGTTTCATCCACTAAGTTTGACTAAGCTCCTGGGGCTGTGTAAGCTGCAGCTAAGGGAGAGGGTAAAAAGGAGACCTTTAGGGACAATCATTGTTTTCCCCTTCATAAACAATGAGAGGTTGTAGGGTGGAAAGAATGCAGAAGTTTCTTTCTTCTTTTGTGTGATTAGGTTCCTGTAGTTTCATAAGGTCAGGCTGGAAAGTGAGGTCTTTAGTTTTTCAGCCAAAAATCAGGGCTGTCAGCTTCTATCATTTGAAAGCACGTTCTTCCAAAGCTTATCCATTCCAGGTTGCCTGTAGTGTTTGAGGAGTCTCTTTTAAATGTATGTTAATTATTTGTGGCTTCTTGGGTTACTGGAGTCTAGGAAAGACAGCAAGAACAAGTGCCTCTAAGAAGTAACGTTGCCATATACTGTTTGACAGAATGCCTAAGAACTGCAATGCGTCATAGTGATGCTGTCCGATGTTAAATACTTGACTTATGGCATAGCTTACAAATCTAATTTTCCTCTGAAATTAAACAACAGCTTATTTGTCATCTTCCTTCATTCACTGAGTTGCCACAATCACGTTAATAACTAATGTTCCTAAGTACTATGGGCTTTGTATTCTCTGCCTGGAAAACAGAATAAACAATGCTGTTACTCCAGATGATATGTTGCTGTTTCTGGAATGGTTTCCTTAAGTAGTAAATTTTACTAGACGTAGAAATACCTGTATTAGGCCCTTTTTTGAGACTGAGAGTAAGAAGATTGACAACAAGGTGTTAGATTTCAAGTGCAGCAGTTGCAGATTGGTGCAGATTAACAGTTTATGTGCAACAGCTGCAGAACATGTCAGAATGTCAGAATCATGTCAGTGATTTGTTCTCAAGAAAGAAGCTAAATGTTGGATTTATCTTAATGCACATTCAAGATATTTAACATTTTCATATTTCTGGCACTACAGTCGTGCATTATTACTCAACAAAGAAAGTATGCTTTTCTCAATAGAATAACCTTTTACTAGTAAAAAGACAGTAATAATTATGATTACAAGTTCTACACTGGAGTTGTGTGAGTGTTTGGTATGAGTATAAAAGCTGTTCGTTTTATTATAAAGACTCCTGATGATAAATAGGATAAAATGGACAGCTACTTCTTATATATGTGTTTAATCCCACTTGTTAGTCGCATAAATAGCAGGGACTTCCAAAACTGATCATCTGAAACATATTTTTTTTCACTAGAAGGCAAAATAGAAAGGTAATTCTTAATAAGGAGGCTGCTCTGAAAGTAGTGCCTCCTGATTTATGATGTTGGCCCAAGATGTCAGAGGCGGATGCTGGTGGGATGGCAGCAAAGGTGGAACCTTCCCCCCAGTATCCCATTCCATTTTGTTGCTGTGTGACAGATGGCAGCAGAGGAGCACTCTGACCAAATGGCATCTGACATGGGAGTGTGGATGGAGCAAAGGTGTGGAAATGAATTCCTCCAGGCAGAAAAAATTGCACCCTTTGACATTAATCACTGCTTGCTGAACATTTCTGGAGAGCAAACATTGTGTCTGAGCACCGTGAGGCTCTCATAGAGTAAACAGCCGCTGTCCATTTTCCTGAGGAAAAGGCTGTCTTATTTGTTAAGATCTGACTTATTCCAGCCTCCTAGACTTTTGGTTTGTATTCTATGCATCTAAACCAGTGGTATTTAAATATTTAGAAGTAAATAAATAAAAAGTAAATAGGAATTAGTTAAATAAATAAATCTGTATCATCGAATGCTGAATTTTGATGCATTTTCACATGAAGTTGACCAGCTATCATGAAGTGCAAAGCAAACTTTAACTGATGCTGACTTCAAGTGGTGTACAGTTAACACAAAGAGATAGTTTGAATTGTTTTCTTCCTTGTTACTCAGGTATAGCTGAAAAACATGCACTTTAAATGTATCTAACATTTTCATATTGCTGACATTACAATCTCCCTTTTCCTGTTCCCTCATTGTATTAATAGGCTCTCAGAAGTTAATCCTGTTACACGTGTGGTAGGGAATACTGATATATAATCTGACAGATCTGCTGTTCAATTTATTTTTAAAATGTAGGGTTCATTTATGTGCTTCTGATTTTCATAGTTATCAAAATGTTGAGAAAGACTCACACTTAGGCAAAAGGTAATCTAGGTAAATGACAAATGAGCAGAAAAGTCCAAGTATTTAGGGTAAAAATTCTGAGAACACAATGTCTCACCAGTTGGTCTTTGTAACCAGTTTCACCAAAGAAAAGATAATGCTTTAGTTAATCTTACTTTAAGCAAACTACGCACCCAGGAGTGCTGAATACACCTGGTTCTGGAACAGTTTGTGTTGAAAAATACTATTCCTGAGAATATAATATTATGCTGTAACCAAATTTGTAATTGCATGTATATCAGATGTTTTATTGTAGTATAAATGTCAGTTTTTCTTAGCTTTCTGGCCTACCCCCTAGTGAATGCTCAAGGGATTCTTAAAAAAAAAAAAAAAAAATAGGATTTCCCAAGCTGTCACATACTGTGTATTTATGAAGCAAAACATCTCAGGCAGAAAAAAGGAGATCAAAATGCCATATTCCATTTTAGCCCGTGGGAATTGAAGCAATAGCGTAACCTCCAGTAACTGCAGCCAGAGCCACATCCAGTGTTAACGTGGGGCAGGCGCGGTTTTGGATTAGAACCCTCTATTTTCGTTACTAAGAAAGTTCAATTACTACTATGGCAGTTATCCCAAGGCTTTTTTTTCCCTCCTTCTTCCAGCTTACACTACGAGATAATAAGAAGTTGGTCCCTGTCACAATAATCAAACAAGGTAATTTTGTATATTTTTTATAACTGTTTTTTATGCTCTGTAAGAGTGCTTTAAACTTAACAGAGGGAAAGAAAACTTGTGACTGTGATGTGAATGTCATGAAACCTTCCTTTTAGAGTGGGTAGAACCTTAGAGACTGTCATGTCCTTTAATTACAAATGCTACCGTTACCCATTTGTTAATAAAATGAGTTATTAATTTGCATTATGAACAATGCCTTACTTGAGTCACTAAGTGGATACCAATCTTTTTTTTTCACTTCTGCTACTATCTGTTCTTTTCTGTTTCAATTGCGTTGTCAGGGTATATTGGTCTCCCAGCTGTGCCTTGCTCAGTACTTGAGCTTGAAGTGCAGCAGTATGGATAAGATTCCTCTTTCCAAACTTTTTATTTGCGTTGTGGACATTTTCAGCTACGTCACTGTCTTAACATCCCTTCTTCTCATTTCCCCACTCAGAGGGGGAGATACCTGCAATAAACTTACACATATTTCCCTTTAGAAATTCCTGTTTCTTACTAGTGACTGTAGTAGTGAGAGTTAGTATGGTAGTGTAGTCTTTGAAAACTAACTACTTAAGATAAATGAAGAAAATGAGCTGCAGATTAAAACTTGCCAATAGAAATTGAATTGTGAATAATTTTAACTAACAAAATCAAGCAAATTGTCTTCTGAGGTAGTTCACAGGAAAACAATGGAAGGTGATGTGAGAGCAAATTACAGTAATTACCAATAAAATATGACTGTTCTGGTGCCTATTTCACATCTGTTTTTTCCAGCATGCATCTTTTCTGAAGACATGTGAATGATAGGGTAATGAGTTGAGCTGGAGGTGGCCATATATTCACATATGCATAGAATGTTATTTTTACCAAAGATATCAAACTGACATGCTAGGGGAAAGAGATGCATCTTTAAGGGGCAATATGGAAGAAACACAATTCCTAATCTCTTAAACCGAATGCAAATATAGAAAAGATGAGGATGGTGTCCTCACCTCATAGCATTAAATCGAGGGAAAGCTTTCAGAATGCTGAGGCTTGTCTCAAGTGTGTCTTTGTTTCATGTTTCAGATTTTTTCAAATGATTTTCTAATATATTTGTGTTGTCTCCACAGTTATTCAAAATCGGACGCAGTTAAAAACTTCAGATAGTTCTTCTCTTCCAGGAGCAATATTAGGTGAAAAGAACATTTTTGTTTTTAATTTTTCCTCTTCTGTGACTGAAAATCTGAACTGTGTAAATACTTTTAAATTTCTTGATCCTGACAGTTCTTTCCTTAAATATATCTTTTGCATGTAAATGTAGGGCATGAAAATAGAGAAACGCGTGTCATACAGAGATTAGTGCTCTGCCTGTAGTAGACGAGAAAAGCTCACTGCATCCTGCATCTTGTAATTTATTCCTGCCTTCAGGAAGGTGTTCTTTAAATATGGAAGTACTTAAAAGCTAGGTAACTTTGGCTAAGGTTTGCTTTTTGTGAGTTTTAATGTATGAATGTGAGTCAAAAAGGTAGTCATCAACCACACTTTTGTTGCCAAGTCTTCTTTGGCCAGCTACACAGCATGTCCCTGTATCAGTGACACTACAGTACTCCATGGTTATATGCTTTAGAATTCAATTGTTTGACATTCTGATTAATAGTGAAATGGTGCTAATGCATTGAGTGACAAAATGGGGAAATAGCACCAAATGGGAGAAAAAGTTACTGATTAGAACTAACTCATTTCCTAGGTACTCAGGCTATACACCTAATGGTTCTGTAGTAGTTGGTCACATATCTCAGAGGGCAGGCTGTATATTATTCATTTCTTCTTGAATTAATTGCTCATTCACCTTTCTTTGTAGTGCACCTTATTGTTCCAGGTCTCAATGAAACTCAGCAAAAACTTCTTCCTCATCTGACAATAGATGACATACCTCAAGCGTCCAGAAAAAAACTGGGTAAGCAGAAATGAACAAAGCTCTTATTGTTCAGTATGAGCAGCATCAGTAATGTACTGGGTATGAGACTGTGTATACAAGAAAAAAGACCTTTTTTCCTATTTTACCTTTCTTTTTCTATTTGTTTAATTAATGATTAGTTTGGAATTATAAGAGTTTGAATTCACCTATTTTAAAACATCTGAACAAGTTTTTAAGATATTTCACAACCATTCAAAAGAATGAAGAAGAATTGATCCATAGAAAAAAAAAGGAGGGAAATCAAAATCGTGTTTATGGTCCTTAGGGTTTTTGTTTTGTTTTACATTGCAACTTTTTTTTTCATAGGTGTTATCTTTCAATGTTTGTCTTGAAAAATAGGAGCTTATGTCCATTTGTAATACTAGATGTGACTACTTTTCTGACACACTGCATCTAGGGAACCTGCTTTGGCAGGGAGGTTGGACTCCATGATCTCATGAGGTCCCTTCCAACCCCTACAATTCTGTGATTCTGTGATCTGTTCTAACTCTGTATTATTTAGACAAGTCAAAATAATGCATTTCAGAATGCCATGTTTACTGAATTCCCAAAATATTTTTTTATTTACTTATTCAAAGATCTACCTGTTTTTTTAAAGAACAGTAGCCTTGAAAAACAGAACATGCCACCCACAAAATGTATTTCCTTATTCCTTAGTGAAAAAAGAAAGCCACAGATATTACTCTTTTCAAAATTAATGTTCCTTATATCCACTCTTTTAATGTATGTATGTCAGTTGAAATAATAAGCTATTCTCCAGCCACTATTTGACAGAAATAAGGCAAAGGATCATAAGCAGATATCTGTCACTATAGTACCTGAAAAATTATTTGACCATTCTTGCAAAATGCCTAGATCTATATTACGTCTTTGAATTTTGAAAAGCATTTTACTGTTTTAAGGTTGAAATGCTAGACAAATAAAAAACACTGAAAACTATTTTGCACTGTGAAAGTAATGACTCAGAAAGCATTAAATCTATTTTTTTAAATATATTCAAAGTATCTCTTATGAATAAAACAATAATAAAAATTTGTATTTAACATCACTAGGCAGATGCTTGTACTCATTTTCTAGTGGAAGTTCATTGATTCCTAAAGGTATTCAGTTTTCCACATTTATCCATGTTGGTTTACTTTGGCAAAGTGAAGTGAGACAGAAATAAATCTGTAGTGGAAAAGAACAGATGAAGATTTACTATAACTCTCTTATGTCTTTATCCATTTAGCTAAGAATGAAACCCAAGTATGGCCTGCTGAATCCAAAACACCAGAAGTTCAAGAAATCTCTCCACAGTCCCTCCCAGGTAATGAGTATTCTATTTTCAGAAACTCTGCTGAATATCTTTGCCAAAGATTTAAACTAAAATTAAATCCATTTTTGTGTTGCTTAATCTGCACTTAAATGCAGTAGTTGGAAGACTACTAGTAGTTGGAAGACAGGATCATAATGAAGCTGAACTAGCAGCTGTGAGTGATATTAAATGGATTAATTGTAGATTAAAATCTGAGTCTAATTTTGGAGCAAAGGTTCGGATGCTCCAATTGCTAGGTTAGTTAAAAAAAAAAAAAAAAAAATGGAACCTTAGAATTAGAATTGCATCTGTGGGCTGCTGGTTGTCTTGAAACTGTGAAAAATGGCAAAACAAAAGCAATCCTGTGATGCACATTGAGCTTCTGACTTTCATGAAATAAATGAGAATGAAAATGAGGAATAAGTGTATGATAGTGCAAAATGTGTGTGACATTAAGATGAAACAGTCATCTTTCATGGGCTCTGTGTTAGACTACTTTATCAAGTTGTATGGCAGGTGTAGCCCTACATTTTAACATATGCAATCTGAAGGCAAAAAGAGAACTATGAGAGAACTATGTTGGTCAGAATTAAGTGATGAAGAATGACTTTCCATTTCGCTATCGGCTTGAATTTCTGAATTGTTTAAATAGGCATATGCCTCTCTCCATTTTCTGTAGTCTGAATTTTATCCTATAGCTGAGCCTAAAGTCTCAATTCTGCGGTCATTAGAGACAATAGTTGGCTTTTGACAGTTCTTATGCTGAAAGGGCAGAAAGGAGTCTTGAATGGTGGCAAGACTTAAAATGAAAAAGAATTTGAGAAATAAATATGGCAAAGGTTTGATTTGATTTAGTTTAGTCATATTATGTGACCTGAGTGGAATTTATGCCTAGCTATTGCCTATGCAAAAATAACCTGAATAGTTACGTTTTTAAACCAGACTTACACAAGCAACTAAAGGGAGACATCTGAGCACCATTCTTTTGCAAGGGCTGAATCTGAGAGACAGGGTAACATGTAGACACAATTGAGCTTAGCAGCTATTTTTTTATATTTTGTTCAGATTTACTAATATGAAAATAATACTGGCTTCTTTCAAAGTAAGACATGGTAATTATTTGCTGTGAAAGGTTTAAGGACAGGTGCCAGAAGTGGCAACAGAATGCTCATTTAAAAGAAACAGTGTGCTCTCTATCATGCAAGAAGGGAATAAAGGAACTTGGAATATTTCAGCAAGTGGAACTATCTGAAAAGCCCCATGAGCTGGGCCACTCTTATATTCCAGGGAATCTTTGCCAAAAGATGTGTTCTGTCATGTGGTGTGGGTCAGTAACTTTTTTTGGTGCATTTGTCAGCCAAGCATCCCACCGTTTTCTTAATTTCAGGCCTCCCCTCCCTTGGCATGCACTTCCACAGGAAGACTAGTTAGTAAGCTCTTTCTTGCTTTGTATTTTCCACTTAGCAGTAATATGTTCTAAAAAGAACAGCACAACTTTATAATGTTTTACTTTTTGTTCCCCAGTCTTTAAGAATTCTCTCAGTTGAATCAAGTGTGAACGTGCTTTTTTTAACTTGCCAGGGAAATTGCAGCTGACCAGTTAGAACTATCAGCACATTTGTCTATGACATGCAAGATTTAGTTCGGTTAAAAGAAAAATCTGCAGGTTATTTCTTTATGTAAGGGGTTGTGCCAGCATTATATCAAAGTAGATTTGTGAAATAGAGAACAGACTTGACTGAAAAGGTTCACCTGTGAATCAAAGCCAGGGTTAATTTTTAGTAGGAGTAATTCCTACGTTGCCATTCTTTTCAAGTTCTTTTCCTCCTCTCCTCCTTTTGGCCCCTGAACGCTTCCCCATGTGCTCACATGGGATACCAGAAAAAGTGAAATTATTGCTTCCTTCCTAATATGCAAGTTCCATCTAGAGGATAAGAGAGGATCATGAGTGAGAGAGTTGAGAGACATTAGAGGAAAATAAGAAATGCTGCCTAAATGTTGCTGTATTCTATGCTGTGATAGTAAACTAACTTAGCTTGCTTGGTTTTGTTAACGATTTACTTTGCAGCTACCATTGAACCAGGCCAGGAAAATATTAAACCTACTTTACTGAATCCCTGGGAAAAGTCAGAAACATTTCTGGGTGAATTACTCTTTTTCTCTAATTCATCGTTTAAGAACTAAAGTCTCTGTTTCTCATATCTTTTTTTCAGAAAAACAAACAAACAAACAAAAAACAACGACAAAAAATCCTCTGTTGCTTCACATCATTTCTACATCCTGTGCAATACAGTAGAGCCTGGTTTCTTTTACCCCAGTTTTAGACATGCTCCGCTAACTTGGTTGCCAGGAGTCATGCTTCATAAGAGTGTAAACCAACTGACCTCTTAAAAAAAAAAAAGCCATAATGATGTCTAAATGTCTGTATTTGCTTTTTTCTTATGGTTACATTTAAACAGAAAGAAATGTTTGCTTTTGAAGCACTTCTGAGGAGTTTGTTTGGGTTTGTTTGAAGTTGCCATTATCTTTCTAGGTCTGTCACGGGTGAATTTTCTCCCAGACTTCATAGAGATAAATTCCTTTAACTTCTCTGTACATCTACATCCCTTTCCACTGATGACAGTGTAGTTGGCTGTGTCCTAATAAGGAAGCATGTATGGAGATTATATCTTTTGTGACACTGAAACGCACTGTCTTCCAGAACAGAAAATAGTAAAATGTTTGCAACTTTAGTAGCAACTATCCAGCTATTTGCAAGCTGGAAAACAGCATGTTTTCTTCAGGAAATGAAATAATAAGATTGTAAACTTACTCATTCGGTTCTTTCTTGAAGCATGCTTGTGAAAGAAGTACATACAGCAAGGTGAAAAAGCAAAAATAATTCCTCTTTTACTCCTCTCAAAATGAAAGCGATCTTTAAATAAAGACTAAAATGTACTGCTGTATTAATGCTGACCACCAGCATTAAAGATCTCCTGTAACTAACATGTGCTAACTACTGTGTAATCTGCTCTGTGGAAGGAATTAATGGTTTTGCCACATCCAAGGCTGAGAACTTACCATGTTGTGTTCCATACTGATAAGGTTTTTCATCTTATAGTCTGAAATTTCTACTTGTATGTCCTTTATGATTGACTAAATGCTAAAGGACCTCTGACAAGGTGGAAGAAAAAAGTGATACTGGCTTATATACCTTAGAAATTAAATGTTGCGTGAAACAGGAGGAGTATAATTATGCACTAGTGTATTATAATATAGTTAGCAATTCAGTTTAGGTACAATGAATGGCTGTTTAATTAGCTGTCCATGCTTTACTGTGAAGATGTAGAAACAGAGTAAGTCAAAAGCTTGTTATATTGCTATTACAGGATAAAATGAAGAGCTAACATATAGGTGAATCTTTATTCTTTTTTCTGATTATTTTTGCATTGGAAGGATTAAAAAATCCAGAATAGCAGACAAAATATTTGTAAATACACGTTGTGATGTAACAATTCTATTATGTTACGCTCTATGAACAAAACCGGAGAGGCTGTAGCAGAAGTACTGTTTGAGTTCCAGATCTCAGCTTTGCTCTTTTTGGCTAACATTTTCCTTTTGCTTATGTAAAACTGCAACAAAATTAATCCAATACCTGTGGACTGCACATTTGAAAATAAAAATGAATCATGATGAAGCTGAGCTACTGCAGAAATTCTTCTAATCTGGTGGCATAAAATAGTGATTAAAAAAGCAGTGGACTGTGGGCAGTAGATAAAGAAATGCTCAGAGGGATTCAAAATTAAATAAAACTTCTTTCTTTCTAGCTCAGGCTGAGAAAAAACATGGACCTAAGGAATTTAAATCAACGCCTAAGCCCGAATTGCAAACTCAGAACTTACTGGGTAACTAATTTTGCTGCTTTTTACCTTCTATGTACAGCAAATGTTGTTTTTTGGGTTTTTTTTTTGTTTTGCTTTTGTTTTTTTCATTTCTAGAAGAACTTTTCTACTACATCCTTTCTATTGCAGTGCTCCGAAGGACGTCCTAATTAAAATTTTTTGGTTCCTTTGTGCTTCTAGCATCTCATAGATGAAATGTAAAGAAGAATGCATCTAGAACTGGCTGTTGTGGCTGTTATGCAGGCAATTATTGCTAGCAGATTTGACTAGATGATTCAATCTTATTTTTTCAAGTATTGTTTTCTGTGTATGTGATCTGAATAACTGTCATCACATAAAAATTCCATCAGTAAAATGATCTCAGTGTTGAAGTAATGACCTTGTTAGTTTTCCTCTGATGACAGGTTCATTTAGATAACATCAGCAACGATGCAAAAGTAAAATTTTATATTGCATGCGACATGATGTGTTTTAGCTGTAATGATTTTTATTTTTTTAGAGGTGTTTCATGACATGGAAGGTTTTCTGTCTTTCTTCTTTCATTCAGAATTCTGTGTTCTGCAGTGTTGGCTTTGTTGCCTTTATTTTATTCCCCAAGCTATGCAAAAACACAGACTTCTGGTTATATATTTATATATATTCAATTTTGATTAGATTTTCTGAAGCACAGATGGTATAAATACAGGATGATGAGCGATAAAGGAGAAGACTGAGCTTTTTCCAGTGCTGAAGTACAGATGTTCCATATAAAGAGAACTGTTAATGCTTCTCAATAAAGTTGTTTTTACATATTCTTATTGATTCACGCTAATGTCATATTCTCTTTTGTCTCTTACAGTCGCAAGCAGGTTTCCGGAATTTACTGAAGCTAAAACATCAATCTCATTTTCCTACTAACATTTAATTGGTTTTTAACCATGATTAACCTTGCTTGTTTTTTAACACGCTTTTTAAGATGAAGATATGAAATTTAATCAAGATTTGTCACTGCTTAATTTTGAACTAGGTGATCGTAGTTACTGATGGATTTTCATTACCAACTTCCTCTAATTGATGATTCTTAATATTATGCTCAGGGGAAAAGGTGATTTTGTTCGGATTCCACGCACCTTTTTAAGTGAAATAATTCCATATGCTGTTTTTTCCCTCAGATTGGAACTCCTTTTTTGTTGTTATTGTTAAGGATCATTGGTTTCAGGAGCGGTTTATAAGATAAAATATAGTTCCATAGTTTGTCTTGCAATATTGTTTATTAAATAAAGCCTTGATTATTTCTTTTATCATAGCTTCTAATGAAATACACCCACTTCCTTCTGGATCCAGAATCTTTGATGCTCCAAAAAGTCCATTGACAGAAATTGGTAATTACTTTGTTTGTAAATTTGAGTAAACTTCTGTGGAAAATTTCCTGAAATAGGTGATTTTTTTGTTTGTTTGTTTAGCTGACTGATTTTGACACTTGAACAGAGGTAATATTCTTTATGTAAATTATTGCAGCCATTAGTTTTTTCTTCACAAAATTTACAAGTTTCATCTTTCATTCTCAGTCTGTGTTTTATTATAGTCACAGGTTGCTCTGGATTAATGCTTCATAAAGAAAAAAGGATATATAAGCTAACTTTTATAACTTTTATTTAAGAAATGACGACAGCAACTTATGCCTTGCTGAAATATAAATCAACAACTGTACAAATACATACCTCCTAGTACCACACAAAGATAATCAAAAGAAGAAAAAATAGATAGCCCCCTAGTCAATGGACACATTGCCACAGCTTAACCAAAGTTAAAACAGAGCTGTAAGCAGGTCAAGCAAAGTTTGGGCAGCCCTGACAAGCCTCAGTCCTGAACTCAGTGCAAAGCTTAAGACCTGCTGCTGACAGCAGCGATACCATGCTGCAGGGCTACACGGTTACACCCCTGTCATTGCAGACTGTGACTTCCTTTTCATTAGTCAGTTGAAGTGACCTTGAGTCAGTATGGATTTGTATTTCAGTAATCCTTAGACAAGAATTTGCCATGTAGTAGTGCTGATTTATTTAGACAACATACTTAATGCCCTCTGCCAAATTTTAAACTCATTTCCAGGAAGAGCACTTAACTTCTTGAAGCGCTTATTTAAACCAAGCAGTACATTCGAGTGATCTTCAGCACTTGCTGTTGATTTGCTACAATTTTTGACAGCTGTTTTCCAGATGTGTGTGAGGGGATAGGAATAAATATTTGTTTTCACTGTATTGAAAGAAGTTTGGCTAAATGTAGTTAGAGGTAGCATTAGAGATAAGAAGTCCTTCAGTGTTTTACAAACATGTTTGACAGAATTGTAGTTTAAAGCCTGAAAAGTATAAGGCATGGGAATTATTTTTGCTTACAGGAGAATAATAATCTAACCCCATGTTTGTGTCAGTGGTAAAGGTAAAATGATAATAGTTGAGACAAAATACGTTTAATTCAAGTATTTATTCTGGTCTTTTTCTGATGTCTTCCATTTCTGCCAAATAGTTCCATGTAGCAAAACCTGAGGTTTTATTATGTGAGGCTGGACCCTGACATTGGGTCATCTGGAGCATCTGTGCTCTCAGTGAAGTCAGTGCTGGATTCAGAGAGACTCCGTGGGAGTGACTGTGGGGCTCCTATATGGGAGATTTCTCTGCACTGTGCCTCTCTGCATGTTGTGATCACCTCGGGTCATAAAATCAGTGAAGAAAACAAAATTTAGTTCTTGGAGCTAGAGTGCATGACCCGTATTCTGTCCCAGTTCCTCAGAAGGCTTTTTCCTTTATTTTTCTATCTAAATTGTACCAGAGGGAGACATCTCCCTTATTTTATAAACTTTCTGTGTGGTCAGTATATTTTGAATTCAAATCTTTCTGAAAAGATAGCTTTGTTAGCATAGCTCCAGAGTTCTGATGCTTTTGGGAGATCTCTCATAGTTCTTACTGTATGTAAATGTATCAATGGAAGCTTTGGTTGACAAAAACTGTGAATCATATGGCTTTCATTTGTGTTGTTTTGTTCTCTATGGAAATCAATATATAATTACCTGAGATCAATTTATTAATTTGATGTGTTGGATTAAAGGTGAATGAGAAAGCAGATCCAATATATGAAAAAAAATCTGTTCATTTTTTGGCATATATTCATATTATCTGCATTAGAAATGAGCCCTACACTTTTTTGTTCAAATATTTTTCTCAGTCTCTGAGAAGATTAGCTTTGAAATTCTGGTGTAACTACTTTTCAAAAAAAAAAAAATCATGTTGATAAAAAGCAATTAGAAATATAGTTGGAATTTTTCTCTTTCAAATATATTATAACCTAAATAGGCATTAGTGACTAGTGCAGATTTGTTTACTGGAAGTAATGGTACCTAGTGGCCTGTACACATGGTTTAATAGGATCTATTTCTTAGAAGCAGAGCACTATCGTAAAACCCACGCATGGTAGAAACTCACCCTTGTTGGCTTTTAGGTACAAATACCCAATTCCATCTTGATTCCTTGCTTTCATACAAGCACACAAGTTCACTTGAGATTACCTATACTTTTAAGTGAAATAACTTTGAGGTCTTGTAGTACTACTCATTATACCATAGCAAATTAAAATGCTGCTTTCTCACTTTCATGATTATTTCACTGACTTCATCTTACCTATTCCTTTCATCTCTTCCCATTATGCTTTCCTTTAAAATAGTTATGCATAATGTAATAGGAACCAGCTGATACACACTTGCAAATGTTGCATCAAATATATTGTGTTTGGGTTGTAGCTGCTTGGCTGTGAAGAAAAACCTCTTGATTAATGCTGCTTGAGCCTGATTAGATGTATGCCAAAGTTTGAATAGGGTAAAAATAAATAGTAGGAAGGAAGATTCAAATTAAAAAAAAATTTAATAGTTACAGCTAAAATTATGTTTCATACCATTTGCAAGGGGACTATCTGCCTGGCTATCTTACTTTTTTTTCATGTTTGCTCTTAGCTACTCAGAGTCCAACCTTGAAATCTGTATCTCTACCTTCAACAGAAACCAGAGAGATGGAGATAGGTAATCAGTGGATTATTTCCATATTTTTTACATTGTCTTAGTATCACTTCAATCTGCAAATGGTAATTTTAAGTTCTGCTTTAGAATCTTGGCTACCAACACTCACACTGAGCTGCTTATTCAACACTTCTGTCTGTGTAATCATCTGAAAAACACAGTTATCGCTGGCTTAAAAAACTGACCTCTTAAAGACAGTGTTGTCATATCTTACTGTTTTCTCACTTCTTATTGTAAAGCTGCGTCTATTATTCCCAAAAATTTAATAAGATTAAATTTATTTCATTCTTTTGGGCATGTGGAACTCGAATTGCTAGGCCAGAAGACTGTATTTTGAGCCATCAACTTCTATTTTCATGACACACTAGTTTTGCACCTCACTTTCAATCCATACGCTTGGCTTGCCTTAGCATCATCTAGAATTTCACAGCCTTCACAAAGCTATCTTACACTAACCCATTAAGTCACAGGTCTCAGCAGTTTAAGCTCAGATTCTTTTTACAGCTTTTGATGAAACAGAACCTATTTCTTCAAGATCCAAAACATCTGGTACCACAGAAGTGCAACCAACCAAATCTGGTAATGATTTCTTGTAAGATTATTCCTCTTGACAGTTAGGAATTTTCAGAAGAGATATAGTGGCTCTCATTAAACAGTTTGTTCAGTTTGACATAATGAAGAATAACTGCAGGTATGGAAGTGCTATCAAATTACAAGTTTCTTTGTGACATTTTATATAAAACTATGACTGAACTAGTGGTTTGTGGGTGTCCTATTTATTTGGGTTTTTTTGGTTGGTTGATTGTTTCATTGTTGTTGGTTTTTTTATACTTGGCTACAGCATCTAATTCTTAGCTTTAAAACTGTATCAGATGTATTGTAAATGCTAAGTTTAAATAGCTCTGTCCACACCAGAGTTTTATAAGTGAAATGTCATGATTTTCTGAAGTGTTCAGAGTCCTAAGACATGTATGGAAACTGCAGATACTCCAACATGTTTTGAAAACATAGGCTTTTCTTTAGCCTTTCTATATGAATATAGACATGCTAACTTCTTAACACACAGATCTCAAAACTGGAACTATAAAAACCATGCTGTTGAAGATTCAGACATTCGTAGAATCATAGAATGACTTGGGGTTGTAAAGGACCTTAAAGAACATCTGGTTCCAGCCCTCCTGCCATAGTTGCCAGTCACCAGATCAGGCTGCCCTGGGCCCCATGCAACCTGGCCTTGAACACTTCCATCAATGGGGCATCTGCAGCTTCTCTGGGCAGCCTGTGCCAGTGCCTCACTGCCCTCTGAGTAAATTGGCTAGTTGATGTTTAGAAAATATCTCTGATTATGCTACTGTTACTTTATAGATGAGGAAACTTTTGTGTAAGAGCTGATTATTTATGTGGGGCTACTGTCATTTATCCAAAAGCAAAAAAAATGTACACAGAGCCAGCTGGAAAGATTTCACTTCATTAACATGCCAATAGTGTAATGCCAGATGCATATGTTTTTGGAGGAAATCCATTAGTAAAGGGAAGATCAACTGGAAGTGTCAGCCATTCGCATGCCTGACAAAAGACAGTTCATATGTTTCATTCTTGCTTTGTCATCCTTTCTCTTCCTCCAGTTTCAGCACCAAGATGTTATCCTGTTTGATCCTTGGAATTCTAGACAAAGATTCCATACTGTCCCAGTCTTATAATTTTTATTCGTAATTTGTTCTCTTTCTTCTTTGAGCTGCTCATCTTTTAAACTCAGAACTTCTTGAGTGATTCTGCTTACATTTTGGTCATCAGTTTCATTATCTATCTATGCATTAATGCATAATTTCGGAAATAAATACAATTTTTTTAAGTCATACTTAATTTATTTTAGTACATTTGGTAGTCTTTTTGGAGGACATAATGTGTTCAATACTAGCTAGAAGTTTATTCAGCCTGTAAAAGATGATGCTGTTGCAGATGGTTCTTGTCATTTTAAAGCAATATGGCATGATTTTTGTTTTTATTTTCCAGCTTCACGTGGCTTTCTTCATGTTACTTCTACTCCTCAAACTTTTACAGCTTCAGAAATACCAAACACTGGTAAATCACACTAATACTATTTCAGACGCATAACTTTTTGTTTGTTTATTTTTTGGTGCTGAAAAGTTTATTACTGTTCCCGTATTGATGATTTCAGACAATTATTCCATACTGCCTGCATTGGATGTTGCAGAATGTGTTAGTTCTTCAAATCCTGTAACAGTGTCATAATTCCTGGAATCAGGCACAACACAGATGCAGAGCAGTACTGCAGCTAGCATACAGAGTCTGAATAGGGCAGTATTGACCTAATAGGTTCATCAAGGAAAGATACAATTTTTTCCAGGCAGAAGACTGTTACTGTCAACTAAGATATACTTTTTGGTGACAAGTTTGTTTTCTTTCTCACTTTCTGTCTGTCTGTCTTTCAATATACATTTTCCTGTATACATTTTTCTGTGATTTTTTTCCTGTATATTGGCTTAAAAACATAAAGTAAACACATTTCAGCCAGACCTTTCTAACTGAGCTATACTGTGGACTGCAGCTGTGGGGATGGAATGGTTTTGGAGCTTTTGGTATGTGAGGATACTTAGTATTTGTAGGCATTGTTTGAACATGAGCAATGAGTGAGGGCAATGAGGAAGTGATAGGAGGAGATGGAAAGGAAAGGAAGCAGTTCATTGCTGAAAACGTACAGCAATAAAGCTGTAGTTTAAGTTGTCTGCTATATAATATACTGAATCTTGGCAACCGAATACAATTTTCAGGAGTTCACTTTTCCTGCACTACATTATAAAGCCTCCTACTCCCAGGTAATGATTTTAAATCAAATTAGTTCATTTTGTTATAAGGGACATGTGGGCCCAAGCTGAATTGAAAAACTGAGAAACTACATAATGCTAAGTAGCTTAATGAAGTGGTGCAGAGAGACTTTCACATCCCGAAACTACAGTTGTTTTCCTAGATTTTATGAAGATTTCTTACCTTCATGGAAATATGTGGTATAATTTGTGGATCTGGTTTTTTTTCAAATGCTATTTAAGGCAAACCTATATATAACTAGATATACGTTGACTTTCAGTCCCTTCATAGATGTTCTCACAGATGGGAAAATAAGACAATGTCTTTGGCCAAGCAGTTAGTGACGGTATTTAAAATGCTCAGAAAAAAACAAGGTTAATTTTGTTTAAAAAAATAAAACAGACAAAACATTTTGATTTCTGCAGAGCAGTGGAAGTTGAAATTTCTCTCCCTTCCCCAATTCTTCCTCCTTAATTTATTTACATGAAACTGTTTCTCAGGTGTTTTTGCATTTTTTTCTGCAGCTGGATTTACTGCTGAGTTGGAGATTACTATGCCTGTAATTACCACAGAACCTCATTTGTTAGAAACAACACTGGGTAAAATTGATAACTTGACTTGCTTTAGTTTTAATGACTTTCTTTCCATTTTTATCCTTACTGCTGTTTTTGGAACCTTTCCCTTGCTTTAGTTGTCACCATCCCAGTAATTCATACCATTTATTGCTGCAGTTAACTAGATTCTCATCTGCACTTGTTATTCATCCTTATTGAAGGGGATTTGGGGGGCCTTGGGATGGGCTTTCATTGATTGGTTTTGGTTTTCTCATTATTGAGGCTCCCAGCTGTGGACCTACCTTTCTCGAGTTTTTTGGTTTTTTGGTTTTTTTTTTCCTATGCTGAGAGCATTTAACTGTGGAAGGTAATGAGGGGCTTAGCATACATTTCTATGTAATATTTCCGTGAAGATGTTGTTTTGACGGACTTTATATTAGCTGGCCCACTGTCTGCCTTCTAGATCAGAAGAGGTTTTCTTCCTACCTACAAATCTTAATACATATTTAAAGATTCTTAAGCAGTAATAAGAATTCTGACTAATATGAATAATTGACATTTTTCCACATTGACATGCTCACCAACCATCAGTTCACGAGACATTGTCATTCCTAGCTACTTCGCAATGAAATTTCCCTCTACTTCTCTAACAATGCAACTTTTGTCTCCTGAGTCATGTGTTATCTGTAGTAGCTCTGAGGTAAATATGCCTGTTAACAGAAAATCTTTTCAGATTTAGGTGAAACGGAGCCTCTTTCTTCAAGATCCAAAACATCTGGCACACCAGAAATGCCACCAGTCTCAGCTGGTAATGATATCACTCTTCACTGTAGTTCTCCTGACACGTTGGCAGTCTTTCAAAAGACACAGCAATGCTTTGTTAAATAGAGGGTTTCTTCTGACTTGCCCTGTTTTAACTGGGGATTACACACTCCCCTGTGTAACTGGCTGGGAAGTGTTTTGAGACCTGTTATATCTGCTGCAATTTTTGAGGAATTTGGAGTGGAATGTTAAAATCATACAAAGGTAATTTTTTTTAAATGTTTTTAAACAAGTAGCTAGACTGTCCTGTGAGGTTGTGTCCTCCATTTTTCTGTGAAGAATTGTGTACCTCGGCCTGTTATTTGGAATGGTTGAATAAGTCCTAGCATGTCAAATTTACTCCTTTAATATATTGGTTACAAAACCTGTCCATAGGTGGAAAAAACTTTAGCTGCTAAGAATATCCCACAGGTTTTAAAACCATGGGAAAAGGACAGTTGCTAAGTTGTTTAGAGACCCACTGAAAGTTGCTAGGAAAAGTTTATGCAGAAGGGATCTAAACTCAAGTTTTCTATTCCTAAAGGCAGGGAATATCTAAAATTCTCGTAGAAATCGCAAGGCACCATAACCAGCGATTTCTTCATGTTTTTGCAGGCTTAGAAGCTTTCACCGATAGTCTTACCTGTCTTAGAGCTGAAATAAAGCCCACAATGTAGCAAAGAGATGCCATTCAAATGTCCACACAGGGAGACTAGGTTTTCCACTGCATTATATATGTTTATGTATATTCTCTGTGCAAAACCGGAATGAGACAGTTACAGTATAAGGAATTCAGTTTAGTGAAGTTGATTTTTCTTCAGTGTATCGTAGGTTGACAGATTGTACAAGCATAGATGGTTGAAAGATGTCCTAGTACGCTATAGAAAAATTGCCATTGGTCACTTGTTTGCTGGCATTTCTCTGCAGAGTGTTAATAATGCCAGGGACTTAAGGCTTCTGACGCACAGAATTAAGGCTTTAGAAGATTCTAGGGAAATGTGAGATCTGATCTTGAATTCTGAATTGAAAACATGGGTCTCTTGGCTCCCATGTTATTTCTGCAGTTATAGCATTTTTCATGGGAAGTAAAGGAATGCTTTGGTGATGTAGTTGTTTGGTCATTATTCTACAGATGGAGAGCTGCTTAGATAATTTTAATATTGTGGTAGTTGCAACCAGAGAAACATAGTTGTTAGCTGATTAGATCAATGAGTCTTGATTTAAATATGGGCTTTTGGGGTGTTGCTTGGACTGCTGTGGCAAGAATGTGTAGATATCTCAAGACCATCAGTCTGATAATAGCAGACCACTGTCTTGCTTTGATTTTTTTCTGTTGATGATGATACCAATAGCATCAGTAATGTGGACAGTCCTTTATATTAATAATGAAAAGGAGATACTTCATTGTTAACTTCT
The DNA here is from genome assembly GCA_013396635.1 of Penelope pileata. Taxonomy (NCBI): domain Eukaryota; kingdom Metazoa; phylum Chordata; class Aves; order Galliformes; family Cracidae; genus Penelope; species Penelope pileata. Next base: position 108,048 of record WBMW01003934.1, on the reverse strand, counting down.
CAGTCCATCGAAGTATATTTTCTGCTAGATGTGCCTAGTTCACTAGAAGATTAACTGTTTGTGTCCTGCATTAACTCAGCCAGGCTACCCTGATTTAAAAATGGAATAATACTGTAATGAGTGCACCTCTTTATGAAAGATATCAGAACACAATTTAAAACTCCGTCCTGGCACTGTTTGGAAGAAACTTGTTCATCTCTAGAATCTGAAGACAGTTTTCTGGTTTGATCTTAGCTACTCAGAGACCAAAGTTGAAACCTACTTCTTCTTATGTTGCAGTCCAGGGAACAGTGAAGGGTAAATACAGTTTTTCCTCCTTCAATTTTTCTTTTTCCCTTTCATCACTTGACATCATTTCCATCTGCTTTGAGCAACACCAAGGTTTCTTAGTGCACCTGAGCTTGTGAAACACTTGCCACGCTAACTACAAGATTCTGTTCTTCAAACATGTGCTTTTCCCATCACTTGGAAATCATTCTTTTCCAGGAACGTACGGCAAAAAGAATCTATCACACCATGCTTTCCTTCTCTGTGTGTCTCTCCATGTGATTTCTGTGGGTTTTTTTTTTTAAGCTTCTTTCTAGAATTACAGATTTCAATATGGCAGAATCATAATTTCACTCCTCACAAGCGTTGCTATTAACACAGCATTGGCGTCCCAGAGCTCCCTGCGTTCCATTGGTTATTTTTTATTCCTTGTTTGTTTCAGTGGCTTGAGCACTTAAAATCTGTCTGGATGAGCAGGCACAGTACTCACTGGCTTAGAGACTAACCTAAAGGATGAATTGGGGTTTTCAGATGTCACGGGGAATGGTGAGGCATTGCATGTGGCCTGTTTGGGAAAGACTGTGTAAATGTCTCAAGATCATTTCCATGTCTGACTGTAGCGACCCAGAGCCGGGGCCCGGACTCCACCACATCTGCTTCATGGGAAGCCACGAGGACTGTGATGGGTAAATAGTCAGCGATTGCCTTCCTGCTCTGAGTGCTCAGGCAATGCTTTTCTCTGCCGAGATGAGCCTGTTCAGATGTTTGCCCTCCTGAAGAGTAGGCCCGTGATGCAGCTGGTCCCTTGCAGCTCTTGCTTAGACACTGATCCATTTCTAAACTTTCTGATCCCTTCTGGGGGCTCTCCTACCCTACAGGCTTTGTCCACTCCTTGGTTTACTCTGTTCTCTTGGACTAAGAGTGCCATTAGAAAGACAGGTTTCGTGGGGGGGGAAGCAATGCCGTGATGTGGAGGCCTGCAGTGAGAGGGGCAACATCTCCCTGTTTATAGCCGCATCTCGATATCACTCGTGTGACGACAGCCAGTGTGGGGACTGAAGGTGGTATTTGTGTTTGATCTTAGCTACCCGGAGACCCAGGCTGAAATCCACCTCTCCTTCCTCCCTGACGACCCAGCAAACTGTGATGGGTAATGCAAAAATCCTTCTTTTTCCATTTCCTCCCTTCTCTCTCGCTCTCGTTCACGCTCCATGCCCCAAACCACCCAGCAGCATTCTCATCTTTTGTGGAGAGTCAGAACATTTGTCAGTGCTGCTGGGCTTGCAGAAACACCTGCCACGCTTGTTACATGGTTGTGTTGGTTGTTCCCATGCTTTTTCCATTGCTTGCAAAGGTGATCTGTGGGGACTGAAGGACAGCTTGTGCAGAGGACATATTATTGCACCTTCCCTTCAGCTGCCATTTCCCTGCTCTCCTCCATCACCAGAGCCTTGTTCCTTTCTCAGACACATGCAAATGGGACAGTGCTCCTCAGGAACAAGCACCAGCTGGCCTGGACCGGGCTGGCATAGGACAATGGCACTGCAATTCTGCTGCCCTGCAGGGTTTCCTGTTCCAAGGTTGCAGCTAGCAGATTCACCACTGGCTTTCTGGGCGGCCAGCTGTCATCTGTGCATGCAAAGACATTGTCAGCACGTGGGAGGGAATGCTCTGCTGTCCTGCCACTTTTGAGGTCTTACTAGGACTTGAAGCACGGTGTCTCTTCTCACCTTTTGGTGAAGCCCGGCATATTCCTTCAGGCTTTGAGACACTGTCAGCCTCTGCACCTGATGGTGCTGCTGACCTATCCCAGTAACAATGGTTCTTGTCACTTTGGTTGTGGTGCAAGATAGAAATTTTTACCCAGTTGTTGTTGCCCTTTTATCAGAACTGTTGTTTTTCTTAGACCTATGTTGGGTGAAGCATCCATGTGGAGATGAAACCGCCGTATATGATAATTGATTTTTTCTTAAAGCATTGGCTTTAATGCTACTCATTGACAGTGTGGGAGAAGCTTGTGACAACAGCTACTTTAGTATTGGCAGTGTAGAATGCCAGGGGTGTGACCTGGTTATGTTGTCTAGATCACTTTTTAAATTATTTTTTCCATTTTATAATTTTATTTCTGTCAGCAGCAGCATCTAAAATTACTGGAATATCTTAACTAAATCTTTGTGAGGAAGAGGTTTTCTGTCAGGTGTTGCTGTTGGATAGAATTTCAAAATTTTATGCAAACAGTTGGCCTTGTAGTAACTGCTTCAAAATTAGATGCTCTATATCCAGAAAATTTATACATATCTACAAAGGGCAGAGTAGACTTTCACAAATATTGCTTAATAATGTATATACAAGAAATCTAAAATAAACGTAAACTTTTTGGCTTTGCTTATAAAGGGCCAAAGATTTCTTCATTTAAAGACTAACCTCACTCATTGTTTTCATATTTGATCTTGGCTACCATGGACCAGTCCTGACATTCACGTCTCTTCCCTCTATGGAAACCAGAGTGTGTGTGATGTGTAAATAGCATATAATGTCATTAACTTCTCTATCCCTTGCCATAACATGGACAAGCTAAGATTCAAACACGTTGCTTTGAAGACTACTTAATGTGAGGCTTTTTTTCTTCCCAGCTCAGCCATTTCAGTGTTATCAACTTTATTTCAAAGAACAGTTACTTAAGAAGTCCATTGAGAAAAAGTCTACCTGGCATGAGATACCAGAAATGACCCTACTTTATTTCACGCTAGCTTCAGTCTTTATGTAGCGCCTTATTTCACAGCTCTTTAAAACTGCTGTTATCTTGCTTGATCACACCAGTGTTGTCTTGAACTGCTCAACAACTGCAATCCAAATACTGTGACTCTGAAGTCCATTCTCATTTTAACTCCAGATTTTCTTTCAGCTCTTGATGAAAAGCATCTTGTTTCTTCAATATATGAAACATCTGGCATCCAAGAAATGTCATCAGCTGTACCTGGTAATACTTGAAAATGTGATTTTAAATGGAAATTATGACAGACGTTTTATTATTCTTCTGGTATATTATTAGTTATCATGAACTAGAATAACTATAGAACTGTTGCAATTAATTTGTTCTCTCTCAGATACAGGCTAACTTAGGAAATTTTGTATGATACTCCAAAATGTTAAACACTTACTTTGGTCTACATTCCTAATATATTTACAAGCCTGTATTATTGTGTTTGATGACAATTGGCTTTGGCATGTATTATTACATCAGCAGTGTTCTCTTTTTCATATGCAATACTGCAGGTGGATTATAGTGCAGTTTAATATGTTATGTTTAAATTCATCCATGATCAAAACTGTTCTAAAGGTTGAAAGAATTGAGTAAGACCCATAGAAATAGCAGGATCAATAGCAAGCTGACAATGATTTGACCAACATAGGATCACATATGTTGTTTGTGTTGGCTAGACTAATGTAAACCAGCTGCTTTTTACCACGGCAGTGAGAAATAGCCAGTTAACTTATTCATCTGTGGTTACACCGTGTGCAAGTGTATCAGTTAATAGTTCACAAACAGTAACTCATGAATCCTTTGAGACTTCAGTCAGTTGGTAATCTAATTCAAAGGTTGCTTTATTCCCCATGGCAGTTCTTCCCAGTGTGGTCTGAGTGCCCCTGTATTTAGCTTGTAGAAAAATGTTCATGATCCTTGTCTATCCTGATGTCATATGGAAATAATGCTTATGTAGTTGTGCTTCTTCCTTGTTCATGTATATCTCTTCCACTTCATTAAATTGAAATAATTTTATCAATTTCGGAGGAATTTGCTAAAACAGTTTAAGGAAAGCTTATCATTAACATTGGTGATGTAAGTCAGGACACGAATATCTGTATTGACCTAGTACAGAACTTTAAGCCTTTAAATAGAGATGCATGTTTAGTAAGTTTTGGCCGATGTGACTGGTTCCCTTAATCCAATATTCTTTGTTTGGTAAAAGTATCATTAAATCTGCAACACATTGGCAGTAAAACATGAAATTAAGCAACATTCTGATGCTTTACTGATGATGACATTAATCTGCAAGTACATATACCCTGAATAAGTCTGTGGGATTATCCAGTTGACATGGTGATGAATGAATGTGTAGAGTTCAACATAGCAGAGAGTGGATTCGTAAGTCCTTTCATTCAAAAGTCTTCAAAACACTTATCTAAGTTAGACATTTGGTTTTGCTGCCAGTGAGTGAGACAGCATAGGCCTAAAACTAATAGAATTTAAAACATGTTTATCACGTTGTTGTATTGCTTGAGCACAACTTCTTAAACAACTGCATAGCACTGTAAGTAAGAAAATATTTGTGACAAATTGATCTCAAGCTGTCAGTTCTGTAGTGGATATGATGTTATCAAACAATCTTGAAACCTGTTATACCAGACACCATTAAAATTAAACTGGTTAAATTGCTTACACTTATCAATATACAATGATTAATCTAAAGTATATGTAGTTTTACTTGTCATCCCTGCCAACCTTTATTCCTTAGGATTCGTTTTCTTCTTTGTTCAGAAACAAACAAAATCTTACAAATATCTTGCAGAGCAAATCTGGGCAAATGGAGTTGTATCAGTGTCAAGGTTCTGCTTGTTTTAGTGTGCCTGCATGAAGAAATATTTCATTTCCTTTCAATAATGACAATTCCATCCAAAGTCCATTCCACATTGCTGCCAGAACTCCCTTGCATTAGGAAGTGGATTAAACATGCATTTTTTAGGAAATTTTTAGCAGCTGTTCAATTGCCTATAATTGCAAGCTAATGGCAAAGTTTGCAGGTTCCAACTGAACATTCTTACAATCAAGAAGTAGAGATGATTTAAGTAATCTCCATAAGTGCATAAGTTTTATGTGCTTATTCTTCAAATACACTAGTCAGTATTTTTCAATTAACACAGCTTTCATATTGAGCAATAACTTACGATAGAGTACCTAAACAGAAAGGTTTTGCAAAGGTTTTCTATATATTGACATAGTAGCACATCCAAATTCACCTCTTTTATTCTCTATGCTTTGCCTGTAAAGAAAGTTATACTGTACTTTTTCCAAATCAGATCGTGGATAGATTCCCAATGCTAGCAATGTCTGGGAGAAAGGATAAAATCATGTCTGATCTAGTCCAACAGTCATAATTTTAATAAAACATGAACATTCCCATGCAAAGATAAGTCCCAGATTTCAAGGAGAGTTGAAAAAGTGATTAAATGTGATAGGAATAATTGATCAACATATTCTAGGCATATATTTCATTAGAGATAGCAACAGGTAGCATGTACAGTTTCTTGTATTTAAGGGACTGCTTTGAAGTAACCTCAATAAGACCAAAGTAACCTGACGAAGTAACTTGAATGTTTTCCTGTAGAGAAGCAATTGTTTCCTTTTTTTAGCCAGGCACACAGTTTTTTAACCCTAACATTGAGATTTGTGGGGGTGGGTAGGAATAAAGAAGTCTAGTTTATTGTTTTTCAGATTAAATACAAAGTAGTCACTTCCAAAACATGACAGTATATTTGACACAGGCTGAAATTCTGGCTACATGTTCACCAATGAGATTTCAATTTATAGTTTAAATTTATTTATTCAATGTTAGAAAATAGATGTTAGGATCTGCCATTTATTCCAGTTAAAAGGTAACTGTAAAGCATCTTAACTGTCATTATTGTCTCGTGGAATTCAAGATCTTTGTTAATTCATACTTGCTCAAATTTTTGACTCAGCTGTAAACATCTCTGGCATAGAGAATGCTTCATTATTGTTTAAATATTTTTTTCAGATGAGCTATATTTAGCTACAGGTTTGATTAATTTTGGAAATATTAAATGAAAAAAATTTGGTAAATGACATATTAGGTAGGAAAAGTATGCTTTGAAAACCACAAATAAAACAATAATTTATTTAATTGTGATTAAAATGATGCGTATGTGTAAAAAGAATTCCTTAGCATCTCAAGATACTTTCCATCTCTGACCGTAGCTCTCCCAAGATCAGTCCTGAATTCAACCTCTTTACCTTCTCTTGAAACCACAAGAACAGAAATGGGTAAATAGAGATTCCATAAATATTTCTATCATTTTGCAAGTTAAATGTGAAGAGAATGATTTTAAGATTTAGAAAATCTTCCCTCCGTCTCCATTAGTGGTAACACCAAATGTGTCAGTAATGTGGTCAGTCCGTTATATTAATAATAAAAAGGAGATACGTCATTATGCCTAGTTACGAGAAGATTAACTGTCTGTGTCCTGCATTAACTCAGCCAGGCTACCCTGATTTAAAAATGGAATAATACTGTAATGAGTGCACCTCTTTATGAAAAATAGAAGAATACAATTTAAAACTCCGTCCTGGCACTGTTTGGAAGAAACTTGTTCATCTCTAGAATCTGAAGACAGTTTTCTGGTTTGATCTTAGCTACTCAGAGACCAAAGTTGAAACCTACTTCTTCTTATGATGCAGTCCAGGGAACAGTGGAGGGTAAATACAGTTTTTTCTCCTTCAATTTTTCTCTTTCCCTTTCATCACTTGACATCGTTTCCATCCGCTTTGAGCAACACCAAGGTTTCTTAGTGCACCTGAGCTTGTGAAACACTTGCCACGCTAACTACAAGATTCTGTTCTTCAAACATGTGCTTTTCCCATCACTTGGAAATCATTCTTTTCCAGGAACGTACGGCAAAAAGAATCTATCACACCATGCTTTCCTTCTCTGCGTGTCTCTCCATGTGATTTCTGGTTTGTTTTTTTTTTTAAGCTTCTTTCTAGAATTACAGATTTCAATATGGCAGAATCATAATTTCACTCCTCACAAGCGTTGCTATTAACACAGCATTGGCGTCCCAGAGCTCCCTGCGTTCCATTGGTTATTTTTTATTCCTTGTTTGTTTCAGTGGCTTGAGCACTTAAAATCTGTCTGGATGAGCAGGCACAGTACTCACTGGCTTAGAGACTAACCTAAAGGATGAATTGGGGTTTTCAGATGTCACGGGGAATGGTGAGGCATTGCATGTGGCCTGTTTGGGAAAGACTGTGTAAATGTCTCAAGATCATTTCCATGTCTGACTGTAGCGACCCAGAGCCGGGGCCCGGACTCCACCACATCTGCTTCATGGGAAGCCACGAGGACTGTGATGGGTAAATAGTCAGCGATTGCCTTCCTGCTCTGAGTGCTCAGGCAATGCTTTTCTCTGCCGAGATGAGCCTGTTCAGATGTTTGCCCTCCTGAAGAGTAGGCCCGTGATGCAGCTGGTCCCTTGCAGCTCTTGCTTAGACACTGATCCATTTCTAAACTTTCTGATCCCTTCTGGGGGCTCTCCTACCCTACAGGCTTTGTCCACTCCTTGGTTTACTCTGTTCTCTTGGACTAAGAGTGCCATTAGAAAGACAGGTTTCGTGGGGGGGGAAGCAATGCCGTGATGTGGAGGCCTGCAGTGAGAGGGGCAACATCTCCCTGTTTATAGCCGCATCTCGATATCACTCGTGTGACGACAGCCAGTGTGGGGACTGAAGGTGGTATTTGTGTTTGATCTTAGCTACCCGGAGACCCAGGCTGAAATCCACCTCTCCTTCCTCCCTGACGACCCAGCAAACTGTGATGGGTAATGCAAAAATCCTTCTTTTTCCATTTCCTCCCTTCTCTCTCGCTCTCGTTCACGCTCCATGCCCCAAACCACCCAGCAGCATTCTCATCTTTTGTGGAGAGTCAGAACATTTGTCAGTGCTGCTGGGCTTGCAGAAACACCTGCCACGCTTGTTACATGGTTGTGTTGGTTGTTCCCATGCTTTTTCCATTGCTTGCAAAGGTGATCTGTGGGGACTGAAAGACAGCTTGTGCAGAGGACATATTATTGCACCTTCCCTTCAGCTGCCATTTCCCTGCTCTCCTACATCACCAGAGCCTTGTTCCTTTCTCAGACACATGCAAATGGGACCGTGCTCCTCAGGAACAAGCACCAGCTGGCCTGGACCGGGCTGGCATTGGATGGTGGCAGGTGTAAGCTAATCCTGACGTGTGTTTTTTTTGGCTGCAGAGAAATGGGTTTTTTGTGGTTACTGTTGGTAAACTTCTGTTTGCAACTGAGAAACTCACCTGATATTTTTTCTGGTCCTTCATTTGCCTCCCAAAAAGCTTGTAAGGGTTTTGAGATAGACTTAGATGAAGTAATCTTGATTAATATACAAATAATTAAGAACACGAAGTTTAATAAAAATCTTAACACCACTTTTTTTCTTTCAAGCTAATTGGGTATCTTCAAGCTTTATTACTATGTTCTCAGGTAGATGCTTACACATATATTCTCTACTATTCTCTATGCTGGTATATTGGGTCACTTTCTTAGTGTTTGGTGATTTTTTTCAAATTTATTTTACCTTTGTTTTGTGTGTGTTTGTCTCTGTGTTTGCATATGTACACAGGTTATATACGCAGATTATAAAGAATTAAGACTCATTAACAGTATCTTGGTAGAAAACAAAGCACTGAAGAGAACTAAGTCTTGTACAGAAACACATTTGGATTATTTTTTTATCTTTTTTTTTTTTTTGAGTGCTTTGTGCTTAAAGCAATTTTTGTTAGAAATTTTTATCTTTTATATTTTCTCAGTTGCTTTCAGTTATGTGGACCATACTGTCTAAAATAATAATAGGTTTGATTTGCTGCCACATTAGTCTTGGCTGACACTTTATCTACTAGCTTCAATTCCCACTCTAAACCAGGACTGCTCCATTTTCAAGGTAGGGAATGCTTATTATAGATTGACATCTGCATTGCAAAGTAGGCATAAGAACAAATAACTATGTGTAGAAACAATAATCATAGATAATATTACTTTGTTTGTTTGTTTTAATAGCTTTCAATGATATTCAGCCTGTTCTTTCAAGCCCTGTGACACCTAGTAAGCCTGAAATAGCAGATACTGAAGCAGGTACAATAATCACTGCCTAATTCTTATTAATCAGTAGCTCAGACCATGATCTAAAACTCACTAAAATTACTGTACTGATTATCTTCACTTTCAGTGAATTAGACCCTAACACTTTAATTTTGAGTTTAGATTGCTATGAGTGGTTGACGTTGTTACTTTCTCACACATTATATATATGGCAATTCATAGTTACCTGATGTGCCTTCAGCGTTTTGAAAAATGTGCCACATAGATAATTGAGATAACAGTGTTTATTTTCCAATACTGTTAATCTAAATACTGTGATATATGCCTTCTACTGCTGGCATCTTGTTAACAATGTTAAGGAGAGTGTCTCTTTAATTACATGAAGTTGAGTGACAGACACTTGGTGCTTCTGAACTGAAACCGTATTTGGATAAGTTGTCAACTTTCTAGTCCAAATTTTGTATAGTTCAAATCTCTTGACTAATTGATTGTTCAACATAGCCTCTTAATTAAATTCCTATTTTTATGTCATACCACCTTCCTTAAGTAATTGACCAAAACTCAAACTGTGCAAATGCTCCACTTCAAAATCTTTCTTGACAGTGATTGAGATCCATAACAGTTGCAATAAAGTAAGGAAGAAAGGAACAACCAGAATTTCTGCACATCACACATGCAATGATTTATAGCCACTGAAGGGCTGTGCAATTCAAAAGACCAAATTTCTCTTGAATGTGTATTGAACTGATAAACTGAGAAGTGTCCAAGCATTAGCGAAATGTTTACATTACTCTTATAAAAATAAATGTTTTTGCTTATGAAGCAAGAATTTCTTCCATTAGCTCTTTACCGTCTTACGACTGTCACCATTTCTTCCAACAGCAACAAGTGAATCCATTCTGGAATCTTTCACACCTAAAACTTCTCGTCCTTTTCAATGGCCAAGGGTAACATTAGGTAATGTTTTCACCCAGTGAAAAACTGTTTGTTTTGAGCACTTCATCCCATATGAATGCATTTCTTCCAGCACATCATTTCACATGCATAATCATTGTTCTTTTTCCTGGTTACGGTCTTGTTCTGCCATTGTCATTAGACTCTGATTCTTCTTGATATATTTCTGTATGAGAACATAGTTCAGAGCAGTTTTACTGTCCTCAGAGCAGTAAAAGTTGTCTCAGTAACTTGCATGAAAAACACCACCATTCTTTTGTCAGAATGTTCTATCTTTTCCTCTCATGCACATGCATGTGCTTTCTCTCCAATATATAGAGAAATTTTAGCTGTTTTGGAGACATCAGATCTATTTCTGATCAATGCACAGCATTTCAATATCATCTCCATTCCACACTTCAAACTCTGATTTCATCAGATGGCTTTGATGTTTCATGCTGAGTTAGCCTTTCTTCAACATAAATTTGTGGCATATGCTGTTTGTTATGAGAAACCCTTGTTAAACAAATTGTGATTGCAAACTGAGCTCTTTCTTTCAGCTCCAAAAGAAATACCACTTACTCCTTCTAAACCGAAACCATCTGCTCTCCCAGAACTACAGCATGTGAAACCTGGTAATTGTGCACACCATTTTTTAAGTCAGCATGTAGAGGCATATGTTAGCTAAAAATATTTCGGCCAAACTTCCTTAAATGGACAGGAGTTATGCAGTACATGAAAGTCTTGAATAACTCATCATTCTGAAATCAGTCATTAGATGTTGCATAACAAAAAGAATGAGAATTAAGTTCATCAATTTTATATGATTGGGTGCAGTGATAGAAATATACATAAGCTCTCTAGTTTTGTAACCTGAATTAAAGAAATGGTAGGGAAAAAGCTTCTATTATTCTATTATCTCTTTTGCTGGTCCCCGTCTTTGATTACCATGCAGACATAGGGCAAAGATGGCATCTTTGCTAGTCACAACACTTTATTGATTTGTAGTAAAGCACTTCTCATAAATAAAACTTCTCATAGTAATTAGTAAGGCCTTCCTCAAGGAACACAATGAAAAGAATTGTGACTTTGGTGGAAATAGGAGAGCTGCCTCAGGGTAGAAGGGGAACCTTTCATATATGTTTGAGAAGTTCATTCTTTGACCATTGGAGCACTATTATGGAGTGGTATCTTCTGTCCTTTTCTTCTTTTTGATCAGAAAATAGATCTCTGTAGTCATTTTCTTCTGATTTGGGATTAAGAATATGAGCTTGCCTCCTTTAGTGATTCAGGTACTGGACCAATAAGTATTATGGCATGCATTACTAGAGCTTTAAAATGTTTATGTTCTTATGTCTTATAAACAGGCAGAACAGTATAAAGCAGGAGTTGCCTTTGATGCCTTATACATGCCTTATAGTTGAGTGCTAGTTCTGAATCAGCAAGATTTTAGCATTTAGAAGTTGCCTCTTTGATATAGATCTTCTGGTGTTTTTTATGATATGCAGTCTTTAGTCAAAGCCCTCGTCTGTTCTTCCTTACTTTTCTCCCATAACTTTAAATCAATGCATTTGTTGATTAAAGCAAGCAATGGATTAAAAATACCCTGAGAACATAAATATGGGAAAGGAGACTCAGAAACAGATTCTTACATAAAACCACAAACATACAGCATATAGTTTCATAGGAAACACAACTAAAGGAAATGTAAGATGTTACTCATAAGATCGGGACTCTTGCATGCTTATCAAGTCCATTAAAATAAAATTTAAGAAGTCAACTATTGGAATCATAACATTTTTAGCTTACTGCTAATACATTTATTGATCTGTTCAATTACTCCTGAATTTTTGTTTTCTAGCCCCTAAACCACCACTTTTGGAGCCAAAAAGTTCTCAGACTGTTGAACAACCAAAAGCAACCCTAGGTAATACATGTTTCTGTAGCTGTTAGTCAATCTTCTCTGCAGCCCAAGCTACAGTTTGAACTCTGTTATTCATCTCATAGCTTCTTTTATTTGTAATCTGTTTTTCTTAGAGAAGAAAAATGTTAGGAAGAAAGCATTCTGAAATACATTTTTCTGAACTGAGGAGAAAGAGTATCTTGAGGTTTTTTTGTGACTTTACTAGATCTACAGTACAGTAAAATTCTGAGAAGCAGAATTATCTTCCATTTTGTTGAGAGTGTTGCTACTAGACCAGCGACTCATTTTACCCTCAGAAAGCCATTAGGAACCCTTCAGAATCATTACTGAAAGACTAAGTGCATGATCAGCATCATAGATGTTAGTCCTAGAAATTTCAGTCAATGATTTGTGCAGCACTTTGTAGAAGAATTCTACTGCTCTTTTCTGAGTCCTTCATGAATGTCAGTTTGCCTTCAAAAACACTTCTCAGTCGATTCACATTTCTTACTCTAGCCTGTTCTTTCTCTACCATATGCTTTTCCACAGTGTCTACTGCTATGAAATATTTGTAAACTTCTTTGAAAGCAATTTCATTGTTCTGTTTTATAAAATGAAGAATTTTATAAAAATGAAGAAAATTTCTTACTATATTACCTGAAACTCACTTTAAGCTTTATCTGATGTCAGATTATTTTTTTTTTTGCTATTTTGTTTTCCATTTAAATGACACTACTTCTATTTCATTAATAGAATGCAATGAATACAGCTACGAAGGAACTCCTTTTTAGATTATTGATTTCATGTTCTTAAAGTTCCCTTCCAGTGATTTCATTAGCGTTGAAAATTGAGGATATTTTTGCAGATTTTGTTTATATGTGTGTTTTGATGGCTTAAAATTGGCATTGAGTTTAATAGGATAAACAACATTATTGTTTTTCCACTGATGTATCTTGCAAAAATGAGTTTGCTGTTTTAACAGGAAGAACATTTTGATGTGGTTATAAGATATAATTGCATCCTTTAAGTTTACTTACTTTTGCAATGATGAACAAGCTGATTTGGGGGGGATGGGGGGGATGTATTTTGAGATTTTGAGAAGCAAACTTGGTTTTGCCGTTTACTTTTGTTCCAGTAGCCATTTATTGCTTCATTTCAGGCGTGAAGAATGTGATTCTTATGTGATACAGTGGAAAGGATAATCTTACAATCCAGTGTATTTCTTTCAGCTCCCAAAGAAGCAATACTCACACCTTCTGCATCTAAACCTAGACCATCTGCCAGACCCAAAAAGCCACGAACTAAACCTGGTAACTAACTTCCATACAGAACATTTCTATAGCGTATCATTTAAATAGTTTAATGTACTTTAGTTTAAATTCATTTTGTGTGAAGTTCAGCACTTCAGAGTCAGAAAAGTAGGCAGTGAGGGAAGCTATGCTCTTTGAGGTATATTATTTTTGTACTGAAACAAAAAAAAAAAAAGGAAAAAAAAAGAAAAAGAAAAAGAAAAAGAAACAAAGCCAGAAAACTTAACTTTAGACTTATATCTCAAATCACCAAGCTTCATTGTCTGCTGTAAAAACAAGTTGTTTTCCTGCTTTTCATTTCAAAATAAAAAGTTTTCCAACTTGTTTCATCACACGATCCCGAAGATGCAAATTCTCTTGCTTTTGCTGATGGGTACAGCGTCTTACTGAGAACCATAGGATTTGTATTGATTCAGTGATCATTAGTATGTACATAAACTTATCTGAAACTGTGGAAATAGGAGTGAAATGCTTTTCTGGAATTTAGTAAAGGCATATCTTAAAATGACAAATGATATCAAACCTTCATACCAGAGCTGAATTTGGTCTGTGATGTGTGTCAGAGAACAAAAGGCATCTGGCCTTCCCTGAAGCTGGAGAATAAGTGAATAGTTTTGCATGGTTTATAATGAGGTTCAAAAAGCATAAAAATGCATGATTGTATGTTGTGAGAATATGTTACTTAATCATGGAATAGATTAGTCAATATTATTTAACTTTCTCCGTATTCCATGTGAATTAATCCCTGTTATTTTTTCTTGTAAAAGGAATTACTCTTCAAATAATTCCTTGTGAAACTTGTTAACTAAATGGTATTTATGTCTTGGAGCCATCTCAAATTAGTATGCATATTTAGTTTTTCATTGTGGTTAAATCTCCTACAACATTTTTAGTGTAGTACTATAATACTAGAATCATTACTTTCATCTCTGCTGTGGATGCCTATGTATATCAGAATATAGGCGTATTTCATTGAAATGACAGAGAAAACAACTCCTTTGGAAACTGTTGCATAAAATTGTTTTACACCTTTGGGACACAAAGTTAAACCCTGTATGTTGATGTTTCCACATCACTGAATGGCTACTCTGAGCTTCTATGTAACTACAGAGAAGGCAGGATGTTTCTGTATCTGTACACATGCCTTTTGTCTGTCATTTCTTTGTTGGTAGTTTCATTGATCAATCCAGACAGAATCCTAAGAAACGCTACTTTTTAATCACTGGGGTTGCTTATTCTGGAGAAGTGGAGGCTGAGGGGAGACCTCATTGCTCTCTACAGCTACCGAAAAGGAGATCGCAGTGAGGAGTGCATTGGTCTCTTTTCTCAGATGACAAGTGATAGGACTTGAGGAAGTGGCTTCGAGTTGGACAAGGGGAGGTTTAGGTTGGATATCAGGAAGAACTTCTTCATGAAGGGAGTGGTCAAGCATTGGAAGGGGCTGCACAGAGTGGTGGTGAAGTCCCCTTCCCTGGAGGTTTTTAGAGATGAATGGATGTGGTGCTAATGGACATGGTTCAGTGGTGGAACTTGGTAAGTCAGGTTGGTGATTGGACTTGACCATCTTTAAGGTTTTTTACAACCTAGATGATTCTGTGATTCTATAATTTGTCTGCTTGTTTTGCCCATATCCAAAAATATTTCATATATTAGACCCATAGCACCAATTTTCTCTGCTTATTCATTTAAATGACTGAAGGTCATTGGTGAGTGTGAGTGTGTATTTTATATGGGACACCACTTATTTCCAGCTAAAATGCTGATTTTACAAACTAATTTTTTTTCCAGTAGCCAAAATCACATCCCCTTGCTTGTTGTAGGGTTTACTGTTTTCCATTGTATTTTTGCTTCAGTTGTCATCAAGTTAGTGCATTTTTTTTGTTCTATAGAACCTGTATTATTGAAAAGCTGAGTTGTCCACAATTGAAAAAAGTTACAAAAGATAGGCATTACTGTGACTTCGTATTGGCAGCAGCTTTTACACTTACCAGTGGAGTAATTTAACATTTCTTGAAGTACATTCCATACTTACCTTGTCACACTGTTTCTGTTGCAGTGGTGGAATCTGTTACACTTAGAGTTGAACCATCAAGGTCAACCATAGGTAATGATACTTCTTTGGCCAGCTGTTGTGTTTGCTTTTTTCATCTCAGAAAGCGACACTGAAGTTAATCATCTTATGCTTTAGGATTGTTTCATTAAACTTCACTTTTCTTCTAGGTGTTTCTCTTGCTTGGCATCCATGTCAGTTGGGCATAATGCTCTCTTCACAATTGGAACGTCTACTTTTTTCTGAATCACCTTTGACATAATTGTGCTTGTCTGTGCTGGTCTCAGCTTTTTATTTAACAAAAATAAAATAAAATTCTGGGCTTCTGAGATGACCAAAATTCCTCTTTCTTGCTTAGACTGTTGTAAACACATGGGTATTATTACCAGACTTTCTTTGCTACTTCCTATGAGGAGAATTCTCTGTTGCAGGTGTGAGGCTTCTGTGTTTGTGTGTTCTACTCAGTATCAGATGCTGATTGCTCTGCATATTAACAAACTTATTACCCACCTTTTCTCTTCCAGCTCCAAAGGATATTCCTCGTATTCCTTCTAAACCTAAACCTTCACCCAAACCTCATATCCCACAGGCTGAAGACGGTAAACTACTTTGTGTGATTATTTCCAACACAATATATATGGGCTTGAAATGTTTTTCTGAGCAGCTGCTTATTTATTTGAACCAGTTTAAGCAAAATGGTGTTCTGTTCTGCTGTGTATTCAGTGATGTATTTGCAGTTTTCGGGAGCAGTATCAGGTTAACTAGGTATGTTAAAGAGTAAAACTCTGCTACCTCATGGCAGCTGGATGAGAATATTGTTAAGCTCAAATTGCAGTGGTATCTAAAACAAATACTTAGCAATTAAAATATGTATTATGATTACTTGTACAATTCTCACCCACACAGCTTTGCATTGTTAGAATAAATACAGCTTCCCTTTTTAAATCACAATTATTTCAGCTAGTGACATTGTTTTCTGCATGAATGGGTAAATTACTCAGTGAATAACTACAATTTACCAGTGTTAATGTATCAGCATTCATTTTTATTCATAATTCATTTATTCATTCTGTGCATTACTTATACTCTGATGATCATCTATGCAGTATTCCAAAATACTGGATTTTCATGCTAGGTCATTAAACATGACAGCTCAGTTGAATTCAGTGATGGGCATAAAATGTGACTTGGTGTCCTGTTATCTAGATTTTCTGCAGCAAATTGTCGGAGTATCAAATGTCAACATATGTTAACTTCTGATAAATGTGAAAAATATCACGATAATCACTTTACTGAAGAACTTTAAATTGTTGGCATGGAGCAATATTTTTGAAAGAAAATGTTACCTGTTAAATATGATCTCTTGTCTTTGCCAAGGAAAAAAAAAGTTTCTTCAAGAATCCTTAAGATATAGACTCTTTTTATAGCATTATCCACTTCAAAGATCCAAAGAAATATGTATTTAGCATTCCTTGATTATCACACACACAGAGGAACTGGCAGAGAGAGGGATGACATTTCTATTGTGCATCTGTTTATAATGTGGAAAGTACAAGAAAATAGTATCAATGTCACATCCTTATGTAAGCATCCTGTTTTATTTTTAAATTCATGCCATAGAGCTAAAGTGCGTGATAACGCAATACACAGTAATGCTCTTTAACAGAAAACATCCAGAAAACAAATAAATGTTCTCCAATTCCAGATTTGTATATAAACAGCACTTGAAATACCCCACAGAGGGGAGAGGTTTGTGTCCTTAAAAAGCCATTTTCTTAAGGAGGTAGTGATAGATATTTGGCTATCTCTTTATAGCTGATTGGAGAACTAAGCTTACACTGAAGGAGTGTGTTTCGTCTTTCACAGCTTATTTTCTTGGTGACTTTGTTTAATATAACAGGCTTTGTGTGAGAGAGTGCGTAATTCAAAGTACTATTCCTAGACAAATAATATTAATTGTAATTAGAGTTATTCTCTTCAATTCTCAGAACAGCTTTTATGTTTTATTTTTTGATACAGTCCTGGAATCTGTAACATTTAGAACTGATCGACCAAAACCAACAATAGGTAACAGTTCTACCTAAGGGGACCATCACATTTAGAATACATATTTGTGGCTACTTGAGTTGCACAGTTCTTACCCACACTGCTTTGCATGGTTAGAATAAATACTCAGTAGATGTCTGGCATCACAAGTACATCTGTATTTCATTGTCATAATTTTTTGCTATTAAATTTCGTCCTTCTGTAAGGTGTTTTGTGCGTGTGTGTGATTTTACACTAACAATTCATATTCATCCTGTTTGATTTCCCTCACATAAATGTGTTCTGTAAAGAGGATGGCAGCACCACAGTCTTCCTTTCACTATGTTTCATTATATTGTTTGTGTTATGTGCTTCGTCTTTTCTACCAGTCTCCACATCAGTCATCCATCCTGGCCTTGTTTCACTCAATTCTGTTACAGAGATTCTCCATCAGCAGCATTTCTTTGTGCAACAGGCTTCAAACTTCTTCATTACTCATAAAAGCTTTTTGTGCTTCCAGAGTGTTCCAAAGGCATGTGTTCGGGGTTTTTCTGCTGGATTTGTGCGTTGTTTTTTGTTTTGTTTTGATTTGTTTTAATGTTATGCCTTCTGTCAATCTCAATTCTTGAAATACTTTAATAGTTGCATTTGTTATATTCCAGTTCCAAAAGAAACACATCGTATTCCCTCCAAACCTAAGGCATCACCAAGCTCAGAGGTGCCACAGACTAAGCCTGGTAAGTACGTTGTTACTTTATCTTATCATCCCGATATATCTATCCTACAAATTCTACTGTAATCAGTAGGGCTTCAGATTTGTGGTTATCCCTCGGGTGTATATTTTCATTCATTCGTTGAAGGATAAAATCAGGTATCACGAATCACAGTAAGTGGAATCTGTAAGCAACCTTGGAAGTTTAAACTTTGTATCTTCAGTTCTTCTTCACATTTTCAGTCACTGCAACACTGGGCATTTTCTTTGCAGTCTTCAGTGAAAATAGCTCTTCTCTCTTTGGATTTGGATTGGTTTGGGGAAAGATGAAAAAGAGGGTGCTGTTGCAAAGAGAAAGGGCTTTCTTTCCTGTATTTCTCAAATTGTGTGCTTTTTTGCTCCTAGGCACAGTCATTCCTTTATTCTTTTCAATTACTTTCACACAACCCTTATGTTGTTTGCACATGTTAGAACACACAGGACTTTCCATAATGTTGCTTACGCAGTTTGATATAGACTGATACACCACCCCGGGCTAATTAAGGGTGAGGGAAGAAAGTTACACAACTCATACTTGCAATTGCAGGAAGTGCTGTGGTGAGTTGACCCTGTCCAGCAGATATGTATCCACGAGCTGCTTGCTCACCACCCTGAACCCCAGTGGGTTTGGGGAGAGAGCCACAAGAGAGAAAAGGAATAAAACTGTGGTTCAAGACAATTGTGAACAAAACTGTGAACAAAAGAACAAAATCGTGGTTATAACAAATGAGGGAAAAAGAGAAAAACAGCAAGTGATGCAAACACGCTTAGACACAACCTTCCCACCAGCTAACCAATGCCTTGCTAGTCCACAAGCTGAGGCTCCTTTGAAAAGACTGTCCCTCAGTTTTATTGCTGACCATGACATAATGTGACATAGAATATCCCTTTTGTCAATTTGGATTAATTGTCACTGCTGTGTCCCCTCCCATCCTCTTGCCCAACCTCCAGCCCACTTGCTTGGTGACTGACTGAAGAACAGAGAAGTCTTTGACGCTGTGCAAGTTATTTTTCAGGAGCGGCTGTAACTGTTTGTTATTAATACTGGTTTGGTCACAAGTCTAAAACAGAGCACCGCAGGGACTGCTATGAAGAAAATAAGTTCTCTTCCAGCCAGACCAGTACAAGTATCCAAAGTATTTGCAGTATTAGATGGTGCTGCTGGGAAAACGGGCAGAAACATTGATGACTAAAGTTTCTTTCTGCCTTATTAAGTCTGCACCTATCGCTCAAATTAAAACTTCAAAATAATCCAGAAAAGTGTAAAAACTTAAAGATGAAAAACCACCCGTAATTTCTTTGTGGCTTCTTACAAAAGTTTCAGATTTGTATTTAGAGCTCAGGTCTGTATTAGAGCTATTGCGTTGAAGGCAATTTTAAGTTGCATAGTACTCTGGTGTATTGAGTTTCAAGGAGGAGTGGCCATCTCTCACTGGCTGTACGAGGGATGGTATAATCATTGTGGAGGTAGCGATTCTAATGTTTTGATTGTTCTTAGTAAGAGTTGTGTTTGTTTTTTCATTACACCCAAACAGTTCTGGAACCAATTACATTTAGAACTGAAAAACCAAAGTCAACAGCAGGTAATGATACGTTCTTATTTGTGTAGTCACATTACCTTTCCTCTTCAACACAGATCATTGAAAGAATACCTGCAAATAATTTTAATAATTTAATTTAATAATAAATTTAATAATTTAACAGTCAAGATTCTCTGCCTCTTTTTATGTTTTCTTCAAAACATTTAAGAAGGATCCTTATGCCTTTCAAGTTTTTAAGCATATAAGATAGGGTAAATTCCTTTGGTATTTAAAGAGGTGGAGGACAGATCAGAACAGGATCCTAACTTGCACATTCTCATTCATACTGTAAAGGTGATATTGTTCTAGTTAGTCACATGCATTGAGTGAGCAAAGCTCCACGCTGATGGTTTTCTTTCTTTGCTCCCCAACTCCTCCAGTTTTTATAAATTCAGTCATTCATAGAATTCTAAAAAATAAATCTGCTTCTCTTAATTGTCCATTCCACCTGTCAGCACAAAATCACTTCAGTAATCTTTGGAATGTATGAGGCAGATCCACTTGACTAAAACATTTTTATTTTCTTCAATGTGGTACTGAGAATCATTCCAGTACAACTTCCATTACAGAGCACTTCTTTATTCAGTAGTCTGTCTTCTAAAGAGAAACAGTATTTCTGACATATGCTTTGTTGATGATTTGTCACAGAAGAATATTTTCTCTACAGTCTGATTTTGTTCCAAAAAAACCCTCCACCTCTTTTGCATCACTTCCATATAAGTATCTTTGGTTCAAATTTTGCTGTATTTATGTTGACTGTTATGGGTGGCAGTGGACACTGACACCTCTGAAAATGTTAACACAGTGTAACCCAGTTTCTTTCAGTTCCTAGAGAGACACGTCATGGGCCTTTCAAACCTAAAACATCACCCAGTCCACGTGTTCCTCCAACCAGAGCAAGTAAGCTTCTCAGTATTTCACATTTCAGTGTATGATAGTTTTTTTCAGTTTGAAAATTGTCAACATTTGTGAATTTTTTGAAAGTAAGTTAATATTTATTGAATAGGCCGCGTTTTACTGTCGTAATGAAGTTTTTCTATAAAGCTGTCATGAGTCAAGACAGATATTTGTATGTGCCAATGATTTGTGTGATGGTTGGGGTGTGGGTGTTAAGCACTCTAATATAGAGCCCCTGCAAGCTGCAAGACTTGGGTCTCAATTTGCATAAGATGTGAAAGAAGTGCTTGTATTAGTGCTTCTACAAAATTATGGTACTTTCCTGTTCCCCAAATTTCACTTTGGGAATAGCTCTGTCCGTTTGAAAATCAGTGGTAAATTTCTATGTTTCTTCTGCTTTCACTGCTTTGCTGCAGATGTTCTTTTATGCATGCTTGATTAAGCAAGCAACAGATTTTTGCGATGTAGAACACTTGAGAAGTGCAACTAGGGAAACTGTTAGAACTGCAGCAGTTTACTCTGTAGAAAGATGTGTTAGATAGAACTGGGAGGAGCAGAGAATTAATCCCGCACTGCACTGCAACAGTCACTTTGTCTGTAGTCACAGCACTAGCATGTTTATTGCATTGTCAGGAAGTCTCTGTGGTTGCTTTCAAATGGAAACAATACTTCCTAAAAAAAATTCTTTGCAGAATATTAATGTCCTGTAAGGAAAATCAGAAGACTTATGATTAGTCATCATCTTCATTACTGTGTTCAAAACTTTGCTCAACTGTGCTCATCTTCTCAGGTCCAAAAGAAAGTCGACGAGTCACTTCCAAGCCCAGAACATCACCGAGTCCAGATGTACCACACACAAAACCTGGTAAATACATAGTTGTTTTGTTATACTTAAATATGTGCTTGGTTTTCTTTTGGGTTGTCTTTTCTCAGTGTATCAAGTGTTGATTAACATATCTCCTTAGTGCAAACAAATAGCTTTTCGAATGAACATTAAATACATGTTTAACGGAAGAGAGAGCTGATTTGTATATTTAATGGTTGAGTTTTGATATATGCTTTTCAGTCATGTGACGGTTGTCATTGATGAATGATTGCGTAGCAGGATAAACATCATATAAACATTGCAACAGTGTTCTGGGAAGAAATCTCTCCTGGACATCTCTTCTGTTCAAGTGTGATCTGGTAATGGAATTAGACCCTTACAAATATACCTAATAGGGATTTATATATTAGTGAGCTGCCAAATCTCTAATCTGTGATGGTTCTGAAGGCATCAGTTGAAACTTCATTTACAGTGACTGCATATTCACTGATATTTGTTTCAAAGTGAAAATAAATTGATAAAAGTGAGTATTTTTACCCTTTTGATGGTACTTTCTGCTAAGTGTGTGTACCTTCTTGTTTTTATGAAATATTGGAATGTATTACATTTACAATTAAGCAACCAAAGACAAATAGGTATCCTTGGCTTGTCCGCTATTATTTTTTTCCCTGCTGCTCCTTGGACCGAAGATTATAAATTATTATTCAGTTTTACACATGATTTGTTTGTAGTTTTGATTTGTTTACCTTTTTAATATAATTCTACTCTGTTCCAGATATTGAAAAAGTCCTAGCTGTGTTGTCTTCACAGGAAATTTCTCTCACTCTTACACACATTGCAGTTTGATGTCGTGGCTATTGCAGTTGTCAGCTTTGAAATACAGATGGAAACATCTGAGCTATGACTGTCTGTATTCTTTATAGGTTTTGTTCCTTGACTCCAGATGAGATTTTTCTTACTTGATCACTTTTCCACGCGTTTTAATTCATGGTTGTCTTCTTCCTTTGAGATCCTGTGTATATCCATCTCTCAATTTTTCAGTCACTCATGCAAAGATCTTGTTTTTCCTTGTAGGCACAAGACACGCAGTGCCTGTACAATACCTGACTGATTTCTAAAGAGTATACACCCTTAAATCAGGTCTTTTCTTTCAGCTCCTAAAGAACCACAACGTACTCCCTTTAAACCTAAACCAGCTCCCATTCCAGATGCTCCACAACGCAAGCCTGGTAAATTATCTTGCCTTTTGTCAAGCTATGGTTGATAACTGAACACCCGCTTCTGGGAGGAGGTTTGGTGTAGAATTGTCAGCAGTGCATTTGCTGTTACATCTGTACTGTTTTAACTTAAGAAACCTCTTAAATGCTGCAGTTAAGTCATACTACTGATGAAAACGACAAAAGTTCAAGGGGGACAAAGAATTCCCTTCTGTTTTAGTCCCTTTAGGAGACTTCCCATCATAACTCTGGCTGACTTGTGTAAAACAATGACTGATTTCACTGAAAGTTTGCTAATGTTTGTTTTTTATGTAGATACTAAAAACAAACAAAAATGGAACCCTTCATAACTATGAATCTCTGTGGGTAGATGCCAATTACTGTTGTGAAACACTCCTTTCCTGCTGTATATAGAAAATTACCGAGAGTTGTTTTTAAGGGGGTGGAGAGGTGAAGGGAGAGTCTCTTCGTTATTCTGAGCATTGATCCAAATTTTTTCCAACAGGAATCATTCCATCCTTTCATGAACCTGATACTACTATGATTCCTCATGTTCCTGAAAGAACAAAGGCAACACTGGGTAATTGTGTATTTCATAAATAATTACTCTATTTTCCATTTTTGCTAGATACCTGCTTGCCCTTTGGCGCTGATAAGGGCAGTAACCACATAAGCTAATTTACTTTTGAAGGTTCTTTTCCTCGTCTTCCAGCCATTCCATTCATGAGGATATAATTCCTTCAGTTGTTACATATTTTCCAGTAAAAGGGGGCTTTATTTAAAGAACAGATAGTGATTCCTGTCGTTTCTGCATCTGAGGCATGGATGCTGTTATCGTAAAATACTGTTCTGCTTTATTCTTCATTATATGTTTTTACAGAAGAAATTTGAAAGAAAATAAGTATCAACTACAGCATAGCATACACCAAAATGTTTCAGCGATGTGACCCTCCAAGTCAAACGCCAGTTCTTAAAACCATCTTCTCTGTTAACTTCTAGCCATCCCTGTTGGGAAAATTTTCTTAAATATATGAAACATTAGCCTCAGAATTCTTTCTTCTTACTTCCCAGATGTGGACCAAATAAGGGTGAATTAATCCAAGCAGGATTGGGCAGTAGGAGTATTGCTCCAGTGATCTTCACTAATAATCAGTTCTATGTCCCTAGTTTCAGAGAAGATTCTGGCCA
The DNA here is from genome assembly GCA_013396635.1 of Penelope pileata. Classification (NCBI taxonomy): domain Eukaryota; kingdom Metazoa; phylum Chordata; class Aves; order Galliformes; family Cracidae; genus Penelope; species Penelope pileata. The sequence continues at coordinate 84,191 of WBMW01003934.1, read as the reverse complement.
AGATTTTCTGAGAATGAAATGATATAATTAATGATGTACCAATAACCATTTAATGATCTTTGAAGTATGGTTTTTCTCTTTGACCTATAGGAATTTAAAAATGCTTTTCGTCATGTTCATATTTTGATATATATTCCCTGTATGCATGGCTACTTATGCTAGTGCTCATTTGATATCTTTATGTAGTTGTATAAAGTTTGTATGCCTTGTCATACACATCTGGGAATACAATCTTTATATGCAGAAGGTGCGTGAAGAATGTACAGGATAAGGTAGATTTTTCTGAGGACCTATCACATTGGTGTGGATCACAAAATTGCAAGTGTTTGCTGGAAGTGTTAAAATACTTTTTGCAGTAAATGTTTTCTGCAGGACAAGAATTATTAGAATAGAATAGTTCCTATTGGAAGGGATCTACACAGATCATTGATTCCAACTATATGATCACTTTAGGGCTAACAAAAAGTTACAGCATATTATTAAGGCACTTTATCCAAATGCCTCTTAAACATGGACAGGCGAGGGGCATTACTCCCCCCTCTAGGAGGCTTGTTCCAGTGTCTGACTACCCCCTCAGCAAGGACATTTTCCTGACTTCTGTTCTGAACTCCTTTAGTGCAGCTATGAGCCATTCCCACACTAGGGAATTCTCCCACGCTAGGGAAAAAAGATACCTCCATCTCCACTTCCCTTCCTTGGGAAGCTGTAGAGAGCGATGAGGTGAAAACAAGATAATTTGTAAATCAAGTTTGATACGAAGGGCCCACTGAAAAACAGATACTATCCTCAGATACACAGGTACCTCACATGTAGAAGATGGCAGCAACTACTGTCTATTTTTATCCCATTATTTTACTGGATGCTGTTTGTGATTGTGTTCTTCACTGCTCCACCCAAAGCTACAAATATGTAAATGTAACCGTTGGGAAGTCTGTATGTGTCAGTGGCCATTTAATTTATTTTCCTTACTTTGCAGGAATTCCAACTGTTTGATTTCAGCTTTACCCTTACATAGTATGCCTTGTTACAGATTAGGTCATATTTCCTTATGTACTGTGATTTTCCTTGTGCACTGTGAAAACACTGGGGTTTTTTTTTTGTTTGTTTGTTTGGGTTTGGCTTTTTTAAGAATATTTCAATTATTTTTCTGGGTGCTGCTGTTTTTTTTTTAATTTCAGCTCCAACTGAAAAACAATTCATTCATACCAAACCAAAAACATCTGCAAAACCAAGAGTGCCACACACCAAGCCTGGTAACAGAGTCATTCCTGTATTTTTATGTTTGTATTAAATCATTCTTTTCCTCTAGCCTGAGTTTTTTTGTGTTTTAACAGAAATATTCATAGCTGGTTTTGTGCTGAATCAAATGCATTACCTTTAAGTCAATTCAAAATGTCAAAACTACAAGTCAAGTCAAAAGTATACTGAAAATAACAATAACGTCCATGGTCTAGCACTAAAAATGTTTTTCCTCTTTTCTATTACTTTCAGCAAGCCATGACTAAAATGTAGTAATTTGAGTGTGAATACATTTCAGTGGCTTAAATACACTGGGTTTTCTCTTATTATCTTATAATCAGAGAGGCTCTTTGTGAGCATGTTTTTCCCCATAAAATGCTGTATAACTCTTTTGAAATGTGCTTATACGCTTAGCAACTGATGTGTGTTGTATTGAAACAAAGTACTCATAAAATGGTTAAGATAACTTGTGTCTCTCCCCATTTTTGTTCTAGAAGCAATGTATAGGAGAAGTTAATAGAAAGATACCGTTAAAAGTTGATTTTTAAGATATTCTGTTACTTTTTAACTGGGGACATTTTTGAAGTTTTAGAGATAGTGTAAATGCTGCTTTGTTTTGATTACAGTTTAATGTTTTAAGCGTCTTCACATTTTCTCCCTTAACAGCAATACATCGAACAACCCCACAACCAATTATTACAAAATCCACCACCACTGAGCAGTCAAGGGCAACAATGGGTAAATAAATTTCCTTAAACTTGAGATGCAGATGTTTTTAATTTTTCAGTGGAGAAATTTCTAGAGAATGTGCTCTGATGTGTTATTTTGTGTAACATCAGTCCACTGTCCTTCATTCTGCTTACACACATGCAGAATTAATGCAGCAGAGTCTCAATTCTATCCTACAAGTAATGCAGAAATTGCCTACAGTTCATCAGTTTGTGTCTAGTCAGAAGCCTGTATTTCTCAATAGTTCAACCAAATACTGTGGTCTAATTTTTTTTTAAGAGCAAGAATTTTAGCCATTAACTCAACTGATCCTACAGCACAAATCTAGAATTTTTCTATTTTTTGGATAGCCATTTTGTTTCAGGTTCCAGAAACCCATGGAATTGTTATTGTCTTTTTTTCAGGCATTTGAGGCATACACTTTCTGTGGGCTAGATATGGACACTGGATTGTGAATCCTGAAGAATACAATAATATTTTTTTTCTTTTCTTTCAGCTCCAAAAGAAACACTGCTCATTCCTTCCAAACCTAAAACATCTGTTGAGCCAGAAGTACCACAGACTAAACCTGGTAATCTAAAGTTTTTAACTTTTAAAAGTGTTATTGCAGTGCTACCTTAGTTACAATTTTTGCTGTAATTCCTTACCACAGTGATACGACATGCATGGTATTTAGAGATAAATTAGTATCATTCGGCTCAGAGTACATCAGAAAGAATGCCCAAAAATTGCAACATGTCCACAGGGCAAAGAAGTAAAGATGGCTTTTTTTAAAGGTTTATTTTTAATTGGTGGGTAGAAGCTGTAGTTACAACAAAGCATAGTTATAATGAAGCATGTACGGTATGTGATCTTCACGCTGAACGTGAACTATTTCCATAAAAATTACTAGGTAGAAAAGTTACAATGAAAATTAAAATTATTAGCCAAGGAGTGACAGCATGATCATAATTCTTGATTTTTCTTAATCCCTAATTCTCAGTTACTTCCAACTGGTAATACTTTATTTTTGACGCAAATGAGTTAATGAATTGTTTTATCATTCCCCCTCTTTTTCCTTAGACTTCCTATGTAGCCAGAAACAATTTAAGCAGAGATCCTATTCGTTAAAGAACTATACATATACTTTATTATGGAAATCAAATTGAGCAGCCCAACAAAAAGATTTATTTTCTAAAGGATTACTTTGAAAGACTCTCTGCAAATAACCAAGCAACATTCCAAGTCTCAGTTGCATTAGAGCTATTTCCAGTCATGTCATGGCTAACAAGTACCACATTTTGGCACCACTACACAGTTTGGTTTAGTGGAAGAATTTTAGAAAACACAAGTTAAGGAGTCATGTTTTTTCCTTTTAAAATATAAATCATTTTAATGATCTATATGCAAAAGAAACTCTACTGTTATCAGAAAAGTTGTTAAAAACAAATGGTACTATTTGGTCATCGCTCTTTATACTAATAAGTAGGTTACTTTCCAGCCTCCGTGTTTTGACCTTCTGAAAGAGAAAAAGACATGTAGAGTGAGTTTTTGCCTGCCAGTCTCTCCTTTTCATCCAGTATCTTAGATATTGTTGACAAAATTTGATCACATTTGAGTGAGGAAAGAATGCCTTAAAGATGTTAGGGAACTGCAAGTTAGTGTCCGCCATTAGGATGTCTGTTCTGAAGCTGATGAAGGCCCAGCAGAATGCTTGCAGTGTCTGACTATCAGCTTAAAATACCTCCAGGCTAATCAGAGCATGCTACATGTCTGTAAAAGTTGTCTTAGTGGATGTGTAGCTCGATTTTTATGAAACAAAGGACGCACACGCTTAATGAAATCCAACATCACTGATCTCACTTCTCACAGAACAATGTTTTATTTCTCATAGCTCCGAAGACACCACACCTGGGATCAATTAACCTTATAACAGTTCATGTTGTTGATGGGTCCAAAATGACTTTAGGTAATGAGAATATTATGTCAGGTTTTTTTTGTTTTTTGTTTTTTTTTTGGTATAACTTTCCTTTCTGTGCTTTTCTATATGGCTAAATTTATCCTTTAATCAACAGAAATCCCTTAAGTATATCTTTGTCTTGTTCATTTGTTAGTCATACTCCAATGCATGTACAAAATGTTGATGTTTTTAATTTTCCTGGCACTTTCCAGCTATTTTGTTTGTAAGTCTTTATAGAAATAAGTACTTCATATACATGGCTGAGGAGTCATATAAAAAGACAGTACTTACTCATCTTTTCTTCTGTTTTCTGGCTCATTAATGGCATATATCTTCCCAGTCTTGATGTCTTTGTATAAAACCATGATTTTCAGCCCGGTTTCTACCACTGACCTGTTTTGTTTATGGTCTGCATTCAGTTTGAATTTCTCTTCTACTTCGGGTGTCTTGATGTTTAAAGAAAATCATTTACATTTGATAAGCAATAAAATCTCCTCTTTCAGTTCCCAATGAAACATACCAGATTTCACCCAAACCCAAAACTGCTCTCACAACTGAAATTCCAGGTAATTCTTATGATTTTCTTAGTTTGTTGCATTGAGAGTCTGTAGCTTTTAGGTAAAATCAGTGTGATTTAAGGAACCTTATTTAAAGTTTAATAGCCTGTTCTTATTACTCTTAAAAGTTTTTAAGCGCTATTAGTGTTGTGTGTCTGATCCTCAGTTCAATAGTGTTGTGAACACAAACATAACTAACTTCCACCTTTTTCTTTTGCAAAATACCAAATCCAAGTTTTTGATGTTTTTCCCAACTATAAGCATCGAAAATGAATAATATATTCTTTCCTGCATAGATGTTTTCTCAGGCACTTCAGAGAGGGTAGAGTAAGTGATGTTGATGGAGTGGTTGTTAGATTCAAATATCAAATTGCTATCTGTATTTATATAAAAGACTATTTGAGTTACTCAAGTGGCATGAGATGACAGTGATGACTACTTACATTTTCAGCTTTCAGAGTGATTCTCATACATATTGTAATAACTAAAATCTTGGAATTATTTGTGAAAGGTGACAGTAGGAAAAAGTGGAAGGCTTGTAATTTAACCTTGATGGTGACACTATGCTTCTACAGCTCTGCATAGCATCTGCATTGAATGCTTCCAGTTGTCTTCTCAGCAATATTCTAATGTTTCATGTTTTTATCTGAATATTTGATTTTGGGGGATTCAGTGTGGTGTTTTATTTTGAGGTTTTTTGTTTGTTTGTTTTTTACAGAACCTAATTAAATGTCTTAAGGCCATGGATACCTTGCAGAGCTAACTCTGTATCCATATACAGTTGGGTAACTGGCTGTAAATATTTTATGTCTTTTCCTAAACCTAAACATGAATGTAACTGGTCAGATTGCATGATAGAGTCATCTGACCGCTAAAGAAACTAGCATTTCCAGCGTGCATTTTGGATCAGAACTCATAGAATTCTCATATGTCCATTTTGCTATATCGCATTGGTGCATGGACCTTTTTTGTGGCAAATTACACTGCAATATTGATGTTGCTTTTACACATAGCATTTAAACTGAACTTTATTTCTTTTAGCAGCACATAAAACACGTATCACTTCTGCAAGACCAAGGCCATCTGATAAATCACAGGCCAGACCTGGTAATAATTGTTTATTCAATTTGTTGTGGGAAGGAGAAAAAATGATTATTTAATGAATGATACTCACCTATTCTTAGAGGAATTTTAAGCATTGCTGAGGAAAAAAGGGGTGTTTTCTTGCAATTAATCAGTCTGCAGGTAAAGCTTTTCCAGTATAGGGGGGAACAGAAGCATGTATCACCACAGCAACTCTTACTTTTTCTTTTCTTATATGGAATTATTGGCATCTCATGTAAGTCTATTTGGTTTTCTTCTTGTGAAACTTTTTATGTCTTTATTTTTTTAAACTTCCTCACAGCTCTTAGTAAAACCACACCAGCACCACCTAGAACAAAAGCACCTGGCTTGCCAAAGTGGATTGTGCCATCAACAGGTAGAGTTGTTTGTTGGTTTTGTTTTTGTTTTTTACTGTATCAGGAATGTTACTTATCAAAATAATCTTGAACCCTGCAAAATATTTCATTACATTTGATCTTAGAAGTCAATTCTTTAGAGTACAGCAGAGTATAATTGCTGTTTTTCATCATGCTATACTGTTCTTGAATGCCGTTGTGAGATGATATTGCAAATAATAAGTGCAGACTTACAGATATATTGTTATATGGCTACTTTTTATTATGTTTTCCAGATGATAGGTCCAGAATAATTACTGGAAAACTTTGTGCTGAATAGTTAACAAATTATTTAAGCCCAAGTCAGGATTGGTAAGAAAGCCTTCAAGCCGTGTGTCTTGCTTGTTTTCAAGTGGTGTGTTCGTGTAGGACCTACTCATCTTTGGATTATTCAATATTCAGGCTTGAACACTTCCAACACAAAGAAAGGTCTGAGTTGATGGGTGTTAAAGGAGGGTTAAAGGAGGGGTTAAAGGAGGACTGTCACCTTATGCATCCTTACACACTCATAGTTAACATGCATCATTATTCATAGTCTTATTAAAAATACTGTTTTGGTAGGGGAAAAATATTTTTAATTTTCAATTGTACATGATTTTTCCATCCAATCAAAATAATGTTGTCCGTACTAACTCATAGAGAAGATGGTACCCATGATTTTTTATTTTGTCAAGCATTAATTTATTATGTCAATATAAATGTTAATTTTTAATTTGGCATTTATTAATTTAATACTGAATTTTGGGGCTCTTCATCAATTACACGTTTAAAGTGTGATTTGGGCTACTCGTTCTTGTAGATTGCTTTGGGAAGCCAACCATATTCTTAGTCAGAAGAGATGGTTGTATATTTAAACTGAATTTAAGATAGCCTGAAAATGATATATTTTTGTATTAAATATAATATATAGAGCGGATGTCTTCATTGGAGGTATGTGTTCTTTGACCTTCCATATTCTTTATGGGAAGTAAAATGAGCCCATCTGATTCCAGGACATCAGAGACAGTTACAGTGTTAAATGATTGATGGCAGTAATCATGGATCGAGAGGTTTTGTTTTTCATTTGTGTTGGACAGTCTACTTATAAGTGAACTTTCAAATGTCTGATTACCAAAACAGGCACGGAAGTCTCCAGCAATAGGCGTCTTTGAAATCGTATTACGAAATTATTCATGAATACACAATTATGTTAGACAGTATATGAAAATTTTCCTTTTTCCCATATAGCAGGGCCCCTGGTAGTGACATTTTTAGATTAAAAAGAAAAAAAGAAAAAAAATGCATTTTAGGTAAACCAGCAGCATAAACATAACAGGTATTTAAATTGTTTTAAATGTAGTTTATTGTGCTTACTGCTAAATTAGGTGATTACTAAAGTATTATTTCAAGCAATCTTTATTTTAAATGCTCCAGTTGCAGTACCCACTAGTCTTTATTCTCCTGTCTTTACAGAAAGGCCACTTGCCAGCAAGAATTAGTTTCATTGTGGTAGGTGGTGCAAAAACCTTCTCAAGGCTATTGCCTTGCTGAGTATGCTACTTGTATTCACAAGCAAATTGGTACCTTCTTCTAAAGTTCTGGAAAATTATCCTTTTTCAGTATTTTCCATTGCTCAGCTAAGTCTTTTTCTCTAAGTGAAGATGTCATGAAGATGTCTGTTACTTAGATTTTGCATCTTGCCAAGTGAGCCCTGTAAGTTAAACAGGATGTCCAAAGTACTAAAGAAGAGTTGACATTTATTGTCTACTATCTGTTTAATTGTACCTCTAGCCCTGCTGACATAGTATCTCACTGATACTTTTTTATGAGACTGCAAATTCTTTTCATTCTGCACTATATTCTACCCTTGATGATCAATAAGCAAATCTTATTACCCCCAAACGTCCTACAGAACGGGTATATCACAATATTGTGGCAAATGCAGTGTCTGAGCCTACAAGGTTGTCTATGCTCACAAAAAACATTTTGTACCTCAGAGAGTTAAGGTGTAATCAATTACAAAGAAATCTAATAAATCTTCTATATCTCTCCCAAGAAATGTGCAATTATGTATTGTGAACTATCTCTAAGTCTACAGAAGAGACTTAGAAAAGAGAATTCTACTAACCTTGAACCCTAAATCTTACCAGCTAAGCAAACACAGGAGATTCTTTTTCAGTAGGCGATATCTTAAATAAGTTATAACTGGGGACTTTTTTTATTCCACTATGAAAATGGTAAGTTATTTTCTGTGGTTAGCTGATCAGAATCCTTAATCTGGCTGTAAGGGACAATACGTTTTCAGGCTTACATCATTTTTTTTCTTTCTCTGAGGAAAAGTGCATTTGATACTCAGTTGTTTTAAGACCGATTTGGACTTTTTACTTTCCTGCTGATTGGGCACCGCTGTTGAATGCACTCCAGTTCTTCTTCCTGAGTGCACGCGTTAGCATCAATGCAAAGAAATTTCACCCCATGCAGAGTGTGCTTGGCAGCTGCAGGGCCCAGATGATAAGCTGTGGAATTTGTTTTTTCCAGCAACAGCACATGGGATTGCAGTTGGTTTCCTGGCAGGCCTTTCAGTCTCCTGGCTAGCCATATTGATAGTTTAATGCCAGCTGGTTAACTTGACTCTGGGAAAGGGGCAGGGACTGCATCCTCCTGACTAATGTTCCCTTTAGTTTTCTACCATGTTTTAGGCCATATTCTCTACAATGTTTATTTTAAAGACATGGATTTTTGTATTTGTTTTCATGCATATAATATATCTCACCCAAGCATTATCTGGTTTAATCTTAACCATTTAAAAGTTGTTCATAGTCCATTAAACTTCTGGGCAGCCTTCAGCAAACAAAGTTTCAGCAATGTTTCATCTCTCCTGTGACAGAGATAGTTGGTTTTCATCTGAACAGCCATCAACTTTATGCTCTACTTTGTTTTTGAAACTGTGAGAGTATAGTCAAGTTCTAGAGGAACTCATATATTTGGGTGTTGCAATTTTTATCAGTGCCACCTTCTCCACTTCCTTCCTTAAAGTGATCTACCCTTCCAATGGTTTTCCTGCTATTCCAAATGCAATGGTTAGTTTTAAGGCGTTCCAGACACCACAAATACTTCCAAAAAAAAAAAAAAGAAAAAGATTGGAATAAAAAGAAAACATGGGCACACATTCATCCAACACAATTATTCTCGGTTCTGTTAAAACTTTGGGTGAATGTGATAAGCTAAAATGCTTACAATATGCTAGCTAATTGCTTAAGGCAAATTCTGTGATAAATACAGAAAGCTGTATGATAGTGCAGGTACCTTGTGTGGAAACAGAAAAACTATTAAGTGACTTTAAAGTGCATTAAAACATTCAAAAAGGAGATTTATGTCAAAAGGAGAGTGTTATGGATTGAACAGCTTTTTCCTTTTGCTTATTTTTCACTCCTGCTTTACTAATGGCAGTGCAAGTTTCTGAACAATTTCTTTTTCCGCCATCTAGAATGCATACAATATTTTGTTTGTTGCTAGCTGATACAACTCAGAACAGGCTGTGGTTCTAAATTATATAGTAAAGAATAGAGGCAGGCTTTTCTGTACACACAGTCAGGTGCAAAACTAAGTTAGACTTGCAATAGATACTTGGGTACTTGGGTGATTTTGTGAGATTTAGGCAGTATGATGATACGTTTTGTTGGTGTTGTGGGATGAAGTTAAGAAGCTAGTATGCTTGGACTGTTACGTATGGCATATAAGATCTCTTTTTCTTTTTAAAGCTGATGCTGATGTTCTCATGCATCTTCTTTGAATGCCGTTCACACAAAACATCAATTAGCACCCTGATGCTTTGTCTATCTGAAGACCTAATAGACAACTTCAACTACCTGAAGACAAATAGCAGTTATACCAAAATCGCAGATACATTTAGGAATTGCAGTCACGTGCAACAGAAGGCCTGCATCTTGTTACCAGCTTATTTCAAGTCTTATTATTTTAACCTGTAGTAAATCGTTTAATGTTTTCATACTGCTATTTTACCCTGTGAGGACAGGAGTACTGAGATTCATTCGCATTTTTAGAGTGTACACTTTCTACCCAACTGCATCCTGAGTGTAGGGCCACAACTGTGGATTCCAAAGATACACCTAGCAAGAATAGTCAAATAGTAAAATATATATAAAAAAAATCTGCTTCATACTGTTGAAATACCAGTGTAGTCCAGTAACAAGTTGAATACCAGATTATAAACCTATGAAATCTTTTGCTGAAATGTTTAGATCATGTTGGAATAGGCTATCTAATTTGATAACTAATTTTTCCTTTTTTTTTTAATTGGTTCATTACAATTAATGTTTTTTTTTCTCATGTCATGAAAAAGGGTAAATTTTTCACAAATGTGATAAAATTGCAATGCGTATTCTCAGTCTACTCATATAAAGAGTTTTTATAAAGTAAATATTCTGTATAGGGAAGGCTGTCCTATAAATGTCAGCATGTGAAACAGTTGTTCTGTACGAGGAGTTGTGTTGATCTTTTTAATGCCATTTACTTCATTAAAAAAATAAAAGTGTTTATATGACTTTTACGTAGGACATTCTTCTGTATATAAACTGAATTTTATCCACACTTAGCCCCTAGTACTCCAAATGCAGATTATGTTTGATTCAGAATTCCTCTAGTTATTCAATGTGGAGGATAACCAAATACGTTATTTTTGAGGGAAAGTAAAACTTTGTGCTTTACAAGAATCAACAGAGATTTTATTCTGTGTGCTGAAAAACTGAAATGTTCCCTATACTCGTCCTTCCACATACAATCATCAGTTATCAAACTGATACATCATCAGTTATCTTTTAATCTTTTTCTCCCTTTCTAAATATACGTTTTCCAAGAAATGTTTAAATTAAAGCGTAGACTCTCTAGATCAAGACTGCCTTCTACTTACTCAGATAGGAATATAAGAGGTACAACAAGGCTATCACCAAAAATACCAGTTTTGCACTTCATGTTAGCTAGAGTTTAAAAGTATCAGATATAAAAGTATTACATAAATCAATAATGCCCTTAAGGTAATTAATTAATTTCCTTTTGTTTCACAGATGATGTATATACACCTGAGGATATTGTCAGACAATTTGGCATGGACGTAAAAAAACCTTTTGAATATATTGACACCTGGGAAAAGCCATTCTCAGGTAAGATTAATAAAAAAGACAAAATAGTGATTTTTAACAGTTACAAAAAATCAGAACATTGCCTTTCCTGCACAAAAACACCTCACTGAAGGAGGGAAAATAATTCTTAATCATCCTCATCAATGCATGTTCTCCTTGCTTCAGGATGGTAGTAAGAGATAAAAATAAGAATATTTCATGGTCCCTACTTAGTCTGTGGCACGTTTGTGACTACAGATTACCATCACAAGTGTTTCTTGTATCTTTATGATTAAATAGCCACAGTACTGTAAGCACTGATTATTTTCATACCTAGACACTCTAGATAGCAAGGAAGAATGCACAGCTGAATTACCTTCCTATTTAGGAGAATGTTGTGTTGAACGTTAGGTTTGTTAGGAACTTTAGAATACTACAATTGTTGCAAAATACCAAAGTGGAGTGAATAAGCTTACAGTTTCTTTACGTGTGCTTTACCAGGCTTATCAGTTTTCCCTCTCTTGCAAGTCCTACATTCAAAGTTACATATACTGAGAAACAACTTCCCTGAATAAGCCTTCAAAAATAGGCTTTTACTTTTCACTTTTTTTCTAGTCAACTGCTTAGAAATTTTTTGTTTCAGCTGAAGGATTGAAATACGGAGAGTGTTTGCATGCCATATGTACACATAAACATACATACCAACATGCAAACACCTTTGCATGTAGAGAGTTGTTTCATTAGCGTAACCAAGAATGGAGCTTGGTTTTTGCTGTGCTTTTTTACTGGCTTAAAAACTGACTAAACACAGAATAGTTCTGATATTGTCCACAGATTCACTCTTCAGCTGCAGCTGCTGAAATTAGTTAGATTTTCCTTTGAAAATATATAATGAGACTTAAAAATAGAGATACAAAGATATGCCTCATACTAATGTATAAACTGCTGTTTGCTCCTAATCCCTACTGGATGTCCTTTGTACCTAATTTACCTACTCAAAGACAGCAGCCTTGCTTGACAGCTGAGTTCTGATGTTGCACCTTTTTAAAGTTTTCTCATTCTTAATGTATTTAGCATTCAATCTTAATGTATTTAGGCTACGTACAGTGTGATATGCAATCAGTAGTAGCTGGATCCAGACTGCAAACTGAAAAGAAGGATGGCTCTCTGTTTTGTTTTGTTGCTTTTTTGGTTTTTCTGTCATGGAATGTCCAGCAGTTATGTCTACTTAAGTAAATCCATGCTGTGATTTGCAAAGAGTTGAAATTTTTTTGTGCGCGTGGATTTTAAGGAGGGTCTACATCTGCTTTTACTTATCTTTTGACATTAGATGCTTAAAGTTAAGCTTTTAGAGATTTAAAGTAAGCCAATACCTTGAAGTCTAATCATAAAAGACAGTTGGGTATGCTTGTGAAATTAGCTGCTACTGTTCCATAATTTTCTTGTATGCTTTTGTGATCTCAGCTCACTTAATGGTGCCTTAACATGTATACAAAAATTCAGAATTAATTGGGTTTTACTGTAAATTACCCAATATTTGACTTTACTTTTAAATACATATGCTTTTTCTGAAACTTTAATGTGTGTTAACTGAAAGATTAACATTTAAACCATATATGAGGTATGAAAAAGATACATTACAACACACGGGAATTTGGCTTGATGTGTTAGGTGTCTGTCTTAAGATGCCATGCACCCTTCTTTTTCATGAAGCATGATACAGTCAAGGAAGTACATTTACCGTCCGAAGAACCACTGAGATTAAATAAATCCTAATAGTTCACCATGCCACTGTCTTAGCAAGAAGCTAAGCTATTGCAAAATCCCTAAATTCTTGCATGTGTCCTAGTTTACAAACTCAGTCTCCACACATTGTTAATTAGATTTGGCAGCATCATAGACCATCTCCCAACCTATTGTGGAAGTTCTGGAAGGGAACAGTAGGGATTTTTGCTTTTCCAGAGGGCAGTATAGTAGATTCAACTGTGACATAACGTTTTGACTTGTGTGTAATGGTTGTGGTTATGTTGGTCAGAAGATACAGTAGAAACTACCAACAAGTCAATACTTACACGTTTTTATCCCACAGATGTCTCAGACAATCCAATTCCTTAAATATAGTCAGGGAGAATATTAGTCATGGATGCTACTACATAGTAATATCTAGGGTACAATAACATATATACCAAAATCATCATCCTTTTCCAGGTGTTTAGGCATATTGTTTTTAAATTTCCACCTGGGAATTAAGAATGAATATGAAACCTACATATGCTACTTTCAAAACCACTAAATTAGATTAAGGATTGTTACCTGTCTTGATCTGAGAGATGATTAAAAAACAGAAGTGTTTTGTAAGAGATTACAAAAGTCCAAAAGGAAAAGTGAACAGAGAAAGATGGAGATGTTCCTCTTTGTTTATTTTAAGTATTTCTATAAAGGCATTCCCAAATGAATCTTTGGATCTGTTCCCTTATCGCCCACAATCACTCTATAAATAGGGTAAACTAGGTTCTGATAAATAGGTTCTGAGGAATTCTGTGTGGCCGGTAACTCAGTATGAGGCAGCTTGCAGGTTTGTTGACCTTGGCGGCATTTTAAGAATCATACCACTCTTATGGACTTTCTTCTGTTAGGTACAAAATGTTTTTTGTTACATAAATTTGTTGCACTCGTCTCCTAGTTTTTTGCTAAGGAAAGAAGGGCAAAGGTGAATAATTGAAGAAAAATCTTTTCCTTTGCCTTTCTTTTGCATAATTAAATCCTTTCTAATTGCCTGGAAGACACGGGAAAACATCATGTATCAATTATCTTAGCTTCAGCCTAGATGGCTGCTTCAGGAGTTCTAGCACAATAACAGTCTTTAGACATGTCAATCCATGAACTGACAGTGATTTTTTAATTTTTTACTTTAAAGCAGCATAGGATAATATATCCCTAAAAATAGTTCACCTTTTGCTACATCTTATGCCTCAAGCTGACAAGGACTGGTTTTATAAGTTAGAAGGTACAAAAGACCAGGAATTCTGTGAGTAGCATACTGAAGACATTTCTAACTACATTTGGGTGGTGTTACTGTGGGGTATTCACTGTTGGCCGCCAAAGAAGAACTGCTGGCAGAAATAAGAAACTACACAGAAAACAAATCTCTGAAGCATTTGTACAAAATCCCGAAGGAGCTACATTTTCTCATTCTAAGCTTGGTTTAAAGTTCCGTAGCTCATACTTCCCAAAGAATTTAAGGCTGAAAATACAACTGTTTTTGTCCCCTTGCTTCACCTCTTTGTTTTGATACTAAAACAAACATGAAACACTGTTTCAGATGTCAGAATGTAGCTTCTAGTGGGTTTTCTGATTTTTTGGAGCTTGGGGTTAAATAATTAATGACAATATCCTGTAATGTCATTTAGTAACTACATCACCTAGACCTCAGCACCCTCCTATACCTCCTGTCAAGCCTACACCAATGCGAAGAAAACCTCTGCCTCCAAACACTGTGACTGGTAAACCAGGCAGTCCAGGTAACTCAGCCTTTTCAGCATAAATATTTTGTGTGTTAGATGCTCAACTGACAAGCTGTGTACAGGAGAATTTTATACTGTAGCTTCTCTTTCTTTAATCAAACGTGATATCTGTAGAAACCAGCCTTCTGGAACAGCTTCCTGTCTTTTGTCTAAATATATAAATTGTATTTTTCTTTTGTTTTTTTTAACCTCATTATGTAAAAGCTATCCATAGTAAGGGAGCTGAAAGCAAACTAGCATTAAACTAACACAATGCAAGTCATTCTTTAAAAAGATCAACCATAAAAACATTTCACGTCTACTAATAGCATTTGCAGTTAATGTATGTGTTGGATGGGGGATATCAAATATCATGATTCAATACGTACTCACAGCTGGTAATTCATAAAAAATTCTGCCCCATGTATATGGCACATGCATTAACCACTGCAAATAACTTGAGCTAACAGGCAGCCAGAACTAACCTCACTGGGAGGTAGAGGAATATAAGTTATCACATGTACAGTGAGTTTAACTTCATTTATGTTCAACAAGATTCTTGCTTCTCAGTATCAGTGTAAGAGCATGCAGAATCTTTTGCATTTCCTGTCTTATTTTAATTTTATCCTGAAGCTAATATTCAATATCCTTCTGTATGTTTTGTCTGTAAATTTGAAATTAGAATCCTAAGGTTAATATTGTTCCATTTCAGTATGCTGAGCACCATGAGTAATGCTCCCTGCCTCACATAGTCTCTTTAGTTCACTGGAAATATGAAGGTCTTGGCTCTGCTTTGTTACCTGTTTGCTTTTTTTGTTTCCTTTCATTTGGGTCTGTGTGTGCTATCACGGCAAGAGAGTTGTGAATCTTTTCTCCATTTTCTCGAAAGCAAAGACTGCCTTTCTGTTTGGGTCTGCTAGGAAAGCCTCTTTTGTCCTTTATACCCTTTGCCCATCTACCAAAAAAGCTGATCCATCTCTGTGTCAGCTGACATCCTTGTGAGAAAGCTTACCCCAGTGGCAGGTCTTCATGCTGACTGTGGTGGGAGGACCTAAATAAATTGTTATTATTATTAATTGCAGCAAATTAGAAGTAAAAATCTCAAAGAAGGATGAAACAAGCTGTATATCTGCTCAACAGCAGAGCCAAGATAGAAATGTTGTGTCTGCACTTCCTGTTGATTGGTGGTGTTTCCTTAGTAATAGCTAAAACAGAGCATAAGACGTCAGTCTTAAGCTGTGGCAGAAAAAAATGTTGCCTTGATGCATTTTCTTTTGCTTGTAATGGGATCTATGCTTATTCTCTCCATGAAATCTCTAACTCGTCTACCAGCATTTTGGAATTCCACCTTTTTTTCCATACACCAGCGACCAGGTTATGGAGTAGTCAGCAGTTGTCATGTCTTCCTAGACATTCAGGACGGAATAAACTCGTTAGATGATCTGGTCCTTCCTTCTAAGGCCAGTAGTAGATTTTCCTTTTTCTTTGTTTCATAGTGTTTATCCAGCTTAGTTTTAAATATCGTATAAGTTTCTTCTAGATCCCTGGAGAGACTGTTCCACAGCATTAACAGGGAAAAATTGCTTCAGTGTTCCTGTTGGATTTTCCCTTTCATAATTTCATTCTGTTTCTCTTTCTTATTAACATTGTGATTAATTCCTTACTTTGTCTTTCTTACTCATCCACTAGATGAGTATTATGGGAAGGTTTCTATGCAGATATTAAGTCTCCTGAATGAAAAAAAAAAAAAGAAAGAAAAAAAGTAAGAGAATTCCAAAGCATTTGTGAAACCAGATTCTATTGAGAAGTGAGAATCTTAATAAATTTCCACTTTTATCCTACCTTCCATTTTTTTTTAACTTAGTTCATCAACGTTCTGCCTTCAGTCACCATGTCCATATGTGTCATACTTTCAGGGAACGTGACTACATTATGTAGTTTGTGGCTTTTTGGAGGTGAGATATCACAATCATGATTGTCTGGGAGGTTTCCAGGTTCCAGCTGCTGACTTCGTCTCTTTTGTCGTGTGAAGAAATGTGCTCTTTCATTCAAGAAATAGGAATGTTAATATTGATTGTTTCATGACATTTTACCAGTCTGTGCTTTATAACCAGGTCATTTTCTGGCTAACTGAAGTTCTCAAAGACAATCTCCAAATAGCAAAGAATTTTCTTAATAGATTTCAGGAGTAGATTGTATTGGCAGTAAGGACAACTCATAGTTTTCCTAAATCCAGCTGGAAGCTATTAAGTAAGTTTTGAGGGGAATATCATGATTTTAGTGAAAGTAGATACTCTCTTGTTTTTTAAAGCATTCATCAGAAATCTGAATTCTGTTAAGAGAGTGAAATAGCTCTTTGATTTTCTGAGTAGTGAATGCCGTTTTGCCATAAGCTCCTCCTTCTGTCACTGCAGCTAAATCCGCTGGACCAACAACGCCCGTGAGGACAGGAGTGCCATATAAGACACCAACAGCTTTTGCAACTCCAGAGTATTTTGGTAAGTATAAAACAGACAGTTCTGGTTTCTCTTTTTACTTCAGTGAACATAAAGGTTTCCTTTTTTTCTTGCATCTTTTTTCTATATTGATGCACTATAGATTTAATATAAGAAGTACTCTATCTGGGGATTATTCTTATTTCTGTTATGTCGCTTTGACTTCTGTAACTTGGCTGTATCTGGGTGTCTTCTAATGCATGTAAATGTGAACATAATGGCCCTTCTATCTTCATAGAAATCAATACATGCTAAGTAGGCTTTCAATACTATTCAGCATCTACTTTTAGTCTGTGAAAGGAGTAGATAAGATACTTCTTTTACTGAACATTTCATTTTGCATAGGACGTAAATTAAAATTATTATTTGACAGCGTGCTCAAGGTGGTTGTGGTATCCTACTAGCTAGGATCTATATGCTACTATCTAGATAGAAAAACTGCAATAGGATAAACATAACAGTTTGTTGATGATTATTCCTTTGTAAAATTAGGTTGGAGTAAGCTACAAGTTCAGATTTAATATCCTCAAAGTGGCACACAGGACTGCTTTGCAGAGGTGGTGTGCTTAGAATTAATTTTTGAACCAAAATGTGCAGTTCTAGATGTACTGTCATAAATGATCCTACTTTTCCTGATTTATAACAACACTGAAATTTTTGTCTCCTTATAATGATCATGAACTCATGATGCAAGATATATGAGAATTTAAAAAAAATGCTTACTCTGAGTAGATCAGGTGTTCTGTCCACTGAGGTCCATTTTAGTATTTTTATCTATGAGAGGATTCTGTTCAGCACAGTGGTTATTTACCACAACATTGTTAGGAATACTGAGTGCTTTTAAAAAGGTCAAAAGAACACTGTGCATGTATTGCATGAACTGAATCCAGCAGTGATCATTAACTCGGTCATTCTCATTATGGCTATATTTGTACTAGCAGGTAAGTATGGGGTTTGCTTATCATCAGAGCCAAAATGGAGACCTTAAAAGGAAAAAAAAGATCTGTCATCAAAGGTCTACCATGGAGGAACATTTCCAGGGATGACTTAAAATGGTGGAAGAACTGTGAGATGCTGCAGTTCTAACATTGAAAGTTTGTATTTATTGCAAATTGAATCATAACTGTGTCTCCTAACAGTTGATGCAACTGTCTTCAGTTCAAGTCCTACATCAGAAACAGATTCTTCAGGCAAACCAAGGTACCAAGGTAGGATTTTAAAAGCTACAGTATTTCTGCTTGGGTGAATACATGGAAGCTGTCTTTAATCAAAATTATCTTGTTTGATCATTTGAGGGCCAGAACTTCATTTGATTCTATTCCACTTCAGTCAGATGAAAGGACTCTATGGAGAGTCAGGATCATCATCATATTCTTGGCTATATTTTACATCTATTCTTCTTTCTTCCCTGCTACAGCTTCCTAGTTTACAGTCTAGCAGGCAAATACACTGTGGCTGTTTGTGTGCCAGTAGAAGTACAGCTGGACACAGTTCCCATTCCACCAAACCCAATGGAAATCTTTCTGTGGGCTTGTTAGCATACCTGGAGAGATATTGGCCCGGTAGCTGTGCACCTCACTGTAAGGGTTGTCTACCCATCGTGTTTGCCTCGCCTCTCGTTCCAGGCTGTGCACATTTAGATGATCTAGTAGTACATACGCTAGACTGGATAATAAAGTAGCCAAGTCATTGCTGTTGTAATCTAAACAGTTTAGCAAGGTGAGGTGACAGGAAGAACTTCTGTACCAAAAGATTTTTCAGGTTTATTTCTCTGAAGACACTGTCTGTCTTGCAAGAACTTATTGTTCACATCTGATAGAAGTTTGAATTTTAGAGCTAATGTGTTTGTTTTCAGTAATTTTCTTATCCAAATTTTGATGCAGAGTACAAGACATTTACCTCAAGTCTTTTCCAGAGTTTGATCCTGTACCACTAGAAATGGTTGAGATTTTGATAGATTTTTAGAAACTGTGAGTTGATGGAGTGATTCTGTACCTAAGTTATTACTTTTTCTGGTGAAGTGATGGGCATTACATCTTTGTATTAGAATAGAACTCAAAAGCTCAAATGGAGTTGTGGTGTCACTTTGCTAGAAAGACTACAGCTAATTGTTCTATTTCATGACAAAATGAAATTATTTCAAACTGTTTAACAATGCGCATCACCCACTAGTGCCTGCACAGTGACTTTTTGTCAGTGGTGACAAAAGCAAGGGAGTGAAGATAGTGTAGACTCCAAATCTAACAAACAAAAAAAAGGCCAAAAAGTAGCTTTGGGAAGAGTATTGAATTTATAGTTTTCATTCTCAACATTTTGTGTTTGATTCTGACTTGTGCAGATTTTTGCTACATTCCCTGAGCTGAAAGTTTTGTGCTGTGTGGAATGGCATTGAAGTTCTGTTAAAAACACTGTGCTGAATAACAGCTCTTTCTTATTGCTCTTAGCACCTCATGTCAAATACATGAAGAAAGATGATGATGTGCCTTGCTCTATCACAAGCTCTCTTGAACATTTTCCTCAAGAAGAGGCTGGCATCAAAGAAGAACCTACACGGCCTCCACAAAATCCTCCAACCAACCTCACAGTGGTGACTGTTGAGGGCTGTCCAACTTTCGTCATATTGGACTGGGAAAAACCAGACAACGACACTGTTACTGGTTGGTTTAATCTTTCATCCATTGTATCAGATTGCAGTATTTCTAGCTTAATTTTATTTTTACAGTGATTTTATGCCATTTTAAAAATATATTTTTATTGCAAAGGAGTTTTACACCCCAGTGCTTTTGTTTCATGCTACTGTCAACTTCAGTATGGATAAGAAAATGCTAATAGATTAGAACAAGATTTTCTCAACTATATCATTGGAGTCTATGATGACACAAGAGGACAGTTAAGAAATATGACAGTATCTTCCCTTGATTTTTGGCTTCTGCATTCTTACTTAAGTAAGTATGTAAGTAAGCAAGCAAGCAAGCAAAAAATCTACAGCATGTCTGGTAAGATCTAGTGAAGTAGTTCCAGCAATGTCACAGTACCCTTTATTACTTAGTTACATACTCATAATGCAGACATATTTTGTGCCTTGAGGATATTTTTGATTATGAATGAGTGAGCCAGATGTAAGCCAGAAAGATTACATCAGGCTAGTAGCTCAGTAGAACTCTGCAAGCATATTACCTGCTGTACCCATCGGAAAGCCAACAAGTTCACTCTGTTTAAAAATATGTTTGTATGTTTGTTTTCATTTCCAAAGGAAGGTTATTGTATTGAGAGTTAGTACTTGTGAGTGAGGCATCAGTGAGTACCTAAATAGGTAAGCAAGTAAGAAGACCACTCATGACTTTTCTATCATCTTCTGTATATCAGCACAGACTTAACCAGAATTGGACATGAAAGTTATGGTTCCTCTGTACTGTCAGGAAAATGGCTTTCATTTTTACCACTGAGATAAAAGAGAACTTTGATTTGCAGTATCACTGGCTCATCACTCCTGTGGCCAAACAGATTGGGCTGTGTTGCTTTACAAATGAGTAAAGAGTAGGAGCTCTGGAGAGCAAGACTTGATCATTAGATCTTCACTTTAGAATGTAAGTGAAATGTTTTCAGATGTTGCTCTGTGTGAGTTCCATGAGAGATTTCAGTGCAGAAGTATAATGGCAACTGTCACAAGTTCTCTTCCCCAAATAAATCCTTTCTTGTTTCTCTAGAAATGATTACTAGGTCTGGCTTCCATTCATTCTTGTTCTTCCCACAGTCTTTGCAAATAATAAATGTAAATTGAATCGGACACTCAAAACAAAAATTAGCCTGTACCTTTTTCTTCCAACAATGAGGAAGAAAGTTGCCCCTTCTGCTGAATTAAAAGGAAAAAAAAAAGTCTATGCTAATTCACCAACAAGAGAGGTTAATGATCACCTAACTTGCTGTGATGTGCAGGAAGAAAAGAAGTGAAAACTGATTCCTAGGCTTAGCATTCAGCTGAGTATAGGCCCCATGAACAGTCCCTGTTCTAAGCAGTACTGCAATGTCTCTTTTTGTCCAGGGAAAGCCCTTTTTTGTTGTTTCTGTTGTCATTTGGAGGCCTCCTCCACCTACCTGAACTTAGCTTGATTAGATCAGATATTCACTTAGTCTGCATGCTTTCTTGGAAGTAGATCTGCTGTTTTTCTTGTGTAAGTTAACAAATCCATTGCAGCACAACCAGTTCTATTACAGAAATAGAAAAATGTTTACATTGTAGCTGGAAAAACTGTCAGTGTGCGCCATGTAAGGATGAAATGGAAGCCTGCTTGCCCTCTGATACAGTCTTATTTCCTTTCTTTATCACATCTGTTGTGAAATACAGAGCAAGCAATACACACTGGTTTTTGTGAGTCTTTAGATGGAAATGCTTCCTCTGTTCAGCTGTAATCAGCATTGGTAAAAGTTAGCTTTCTACGAGTTTCTTCTAGAAGTCTGTTCCCTGAGACACCTAGCATATTCCTCTCTGTTCTGAGAAAGGAGGTTAAAACTTTCTGCAGGACATATGAACAGCATTCATTTTGCTTAGTTGAGAGAAACTTTAGTTTTCATTTTAGATATCTTCATTTCCAGAGTTAACAACTTTCCCATATATATTATTTTGATTCTTTTTGACTTCAATATGTGTAATACACAATGCTTGAATTCTGTGTTTACAAATACTCCCATTGAGTTTGTCTTCTTCATCTTAACTTCAAAAAAATTACTTCATTAACGATTCATCCAAGGACATTTTCTGAGCTCAAGAGAAGGCAACAAATCCCATTTTCTCAAAAACGGGATTACTTCATATTGGCACAAGTATGATATTACTTGTTTAGTCAAACTTAAATCAAATTTTCTGTCATCTCCTTTTTATTTTTGTGTTTTTATGCATGTTTTCTCAATGCCCTGATTTGGACATTGTGTCTTTATTTTTAATGCACATTTTCAGATAGAACTGGGAAAACAGCAGTGTAATTTGTTCAGCCTTTTTTTAAAAAGATTGCTGTGGTTGACCTTTAGCTAATATATTACGTGAGGGTTTTCATCATATTGGTTATTACTAAAAACAAAATCGTACTTCAGTAATGGAAAGGTCTGACAAATAATAACCAAAACAGTGATTGAGCTTACCTCCTTGTTTTCATAAAGCCTGCAAATGTCAGGGACCAAGACCTTTTTGCTGGTGCTCTGCTACTCCTGTTGTGTTGCCTCAGAGATGTAGGGCAGTGTATGACCTAGTCCTCTGAGAATTATTGTTAATACACTGTAACAATCAGGTGCTGGATGCACTCCAGTAGTTCTTTGCGTGTGTGTATGCATGCAAGCACATGCCTACGCAGAGATTGTTTTATGTTTTATTCTCCCACTTGAATGAGTTAAAAGTTCAAAACACATGTTGATGGGGCTGGCAGAAGGAAGACAGATTGAAGTCCTCTCAGGTTACCTACTCACTCTCTATCTGGATGTTCCTAACGGAGTAGATATCCAGACTCTCTGCCATCCTTAATAATAAATATGTTTTCTTTAATCAAGCTTAATTATGGTGAATGAGGGCTATGTCAGCAAGGGTCTTTATTTCCAAAAAGGAAATGCATCGAGAAAAAACACAGATATGCTTTACACAAATACTTACAAACTATTGATGCTAATGTCTTCACTCATTCTGTCAGGATCACATTTGAAAAACTAATGTAACACAAAAGCCACTGTTTTGTTCCTCTTGTTGTTTTATTTTTTGTTTTTGGTTTCTGGTGGTTTTTTTTGTTGTTTTTTTTTTTTTTTATCTGAGCTATCCATTCCTGCAGGTCTCTGGTTTTGTGTTCTAGGGGAGCACTTTAAAAAGTGGAAAGTTTGAAATCTTCAATATCAGCAGTAATTCTTTTCTTCATGCTGACATTCTGACATACTCTGAAGCCTGTTTTAAAGTTTCGTTTTGCTCCATATATGCTCAAAATAACTGAGTCTATTATACGATATGGTGTAAAAAGACCCTTTTGAAACTATTACAGCGAGTAATCTAAAATCCACATGTGCATATGCATATGTAATTGCTTGGACTGGATGACTGGCTTAGAAACTTGGAATTTTAGAACATTGGTTTTTTAGGGATGCTTTGAACCCCCACTTAGTTGTATCATTTTATATAACTTACCTGAGCGTTTTTGGTGCCTGCTTTTTGCATAGCAGGGTGCAAAGAATACCAGAGTTGAACAGAGTCAAAATTAAGTCAATTAATGTGTGCATTTGTGCACATGCTCATTTTCATACACAACTCCTGACAGGTGCTAGGAGACAGAGAATCTGAGAGTCCAGCAGTACTTGTGAGAATTGTATTCCTTTTCAACAGTGAATTTCATTGTGGATGATGTTTCATCCTCCCATGTTGACAACAAATAGACCTACTTGTATGGAGAAATTGGGGGAAAAAAAAAAAAGGGGGGGAAAAACCCTACGGCTTGCTAGCATTTAGTTAAAAACTTGAAAATTATTAGTGTCATGAGAAAAAAAACAGGAAATAAAATAGTTTTCTAGAGGTTTTGTGAATGTTCCTAGGTAGTCCCTGTCTTTATTCTCACAGTATAATGCATGCTTTATTCCACTGTGCTGTAGATCTAAACTGCAAATGTTCTTTGAAATGTTCTGCTATGCTAGCTTACAATTAGTGAAGCAGCATTTGGGATTATGGACAGACTTTTGGAAGAAGAAAGGGTAGGGTCTTGGGAGGTTGTCAATTTCTTTGCCATGAGAGGAAAATTAGCAGTATGCTCCGTGTATTTATTAGAAGAGACAGTTGTGAATCAAGTCAGAGGATGATACTAAAGAGAGACCATTTCTTGGGCATGGTTATGATTTGCTGAAGGGTTATTTTCTTCCCAAACTCTTGGTGTCACTTCCTTGCTCAGAGTATGGCTTGCCCTTGATAGCACATCCCATTGAGAAGAAAAGAAAGTAGTAAGTTTCTATAAATAATATAAATACAGAAATAAAATTAAACAAGAACTATTTAATTCTAAACTGACAGATTCCCTAAGTGCACAAGCGAAATTGGTGAACAGTTTCCTGTGGAAATCTTAAAAGCATAGCTTTTATTTAAAGTTCATCAAGGTTTAAACACTCAGAAAATGTAATTTCGTCTTTGATACTTCTTTAGTCAAACTGAAGGACATTTAAAAATTTGTGTTCAGAATTCTGTCAGTAGCGTACCTCTGGGCGGAGGTGAGATGTTGAATATCCTCTGTCCCATGACTGAATTATGAGAAAAGAAGAGGGGCTTGGCTCTCACCAGTGTGTAATTGGAACTCTAAGGAGTTTTCCTAGCCATTTCAGAATGCTAATGCCCAGACTTGTTCGCTTAAGATGTCCGTACAGCCTGTTAGACAGTAGAAGTAGAAATCAGATTAGAAAAGAGAGAGCAAAGAAGAAACTCGAGTTAGAGCTGTTATTTAAGCAAATTTCTCTTTACTGTAATTTTCCAGAGTACGAGGTTGTGTCAACTGAAAATGGAGCAAGTGATGGTGAAAAGGAAAAGTCGATCATCACTACAAACCAGACCCATTCTACTGTGGAAAACCTAAAACCTGACACAAGGTAATTAAACAAGGTTATTTTCTAAGTTAATTCAACTAATTTAGAGTGCCAGCTATCTGCTACTTCGGATGATAATATATTATATATGTAAATGTAAGAACAGTTGCTTCAAATAATATGTATTATATACATAATATTCTTAGATAGATAGATACGCGCATCCATATGTAAGACCAAATTGGTTTTGCTCCTGCTCCGATAGGAAAAAGGAATGCTTTGATCTTGCTTTCTTTTAAATTAACAGATAAGACAGTTCTGAGGAATCTATAGGAAACTTCTGAGAAAATATATACACTTTAGTGAGAGGGGGGAAAAAAGCACTATCTTGTATTTGTGTTGTTCATTTATTGCATCAGAAAGTTACTGAATGACAGGTTGCTTTTCCTGTAATACCATTTGGCTTTGGCAACCATATTTTTCCATTCTAGATAGACAGTTCTTTTCTATTATTATCCTTAAGTTGGTAATACAGCACAAAATTCTGTGTATAATCCATCAGTGGACCCTAAGTTATATGTGGGTTAATCTGAGGCACTGGTTTTTAGCTCACCTAGTTGTGACCAGCAGCTTCTAGAAGGAGGAATAAGCAACTGTTGCAGAAAGCAGAGAGGAAGGGAAGTGGAAAAGAGAGGCTAAGCAAATTGGGATACCCACTAAGAACTTCTGTGAGAGACTCCAAAACTTGAAAGATGGGTTAGAATTGTTGTATATTGCATCATGATCATCTCTGTTATTTCCTAAAGGCACCCTGTTTGTGAAAGTGAATTGCTGATATGTTGTTCTGTCAGCTATGATATGTTAGCAATACAACTGGTGATTAGTTTCCTCCATCTCATCAATTGACGAGGCTTAGAAGAGACAGCAAAGCAAAAGATCTCTGGAGTAGCAGCTGAAGAAAGGCAGTGGGCACTGCTGTTGTGCTTTCATTTGTGTTTTAAGCTCTGCTTTGAAACGATACATCCTTGAAAATCATTTTTAGACTGCTGTTTTTCAGAAAGGAAGCAAGATGGAGGCAGGCAGACTCAGCGAGAACAATTGGAAAGGTCATAAGGAAAACAGGAGCTATTGGAAGCAGATAAGCTGGTTTTTAATTTGTAACAATTTGTAACAATTCTGTCAGTCCTATGAGAGGACTTGGGTTTTGGTGAGCAAAAGCAGAGCAGACACCATGGAGAAAGGCTGTCTTGTGGAGTGTGGATTTTGTTAAACCAAGCTAGACATGAGATCAGCACTAACAGGTCGATGATGACTTGGGACATAAAGGGATAACTTTTCCCCAATGAGGTGATGGCTATAATCCTGACTTCCCCACCCTCAGAAGGGAAAGACAGTGAGTCTTTCTGGATTTAGGAGGCCATCATCTGAAATTGAAAACATTTCTTATAAACTCCAGTGGTGCATATCCCTTTAGTCCCACAGGATTTCAAGAAGGTAGAATCCCCGGAGCAGATCTGTTTGATTAAACTCCAGTTTCAAAATGTGTGTTTCCTAATTTTGAAGACGTCTTGAGAGCTTTGGCAGAAGCACAAGAAATTGTTGCTGTTGCTATTTGAATCCAAGCTTGTTGGCACATTAAGTTCAGAGAAAATAAGAAAGTTATTGAAGACAACTGGCATCATGTAGACAGTGTCAGTGTTGCAAGGGAAGACATATGTCCACAATAAAGGTTTTCTATCTGTCATGAGCTGGTTACTTGCTAGATGGTGTAAATGGACTTGTAGATAAAGCTGATTGAAAATAGGAGAGAAACAACTAAATAAATTAACAGTGTCCCAAAACGTCTGAAAATTCATCAAGTAATACATTAAATCTTGGAAGTGGATTTTTCCTTGACTAACCTTAAAGGAAAGAGCTGTAGAAGAGGTGGAGCTGGAAAAGAAACTTGGTGGAGAAAAAGAAATCCCTCTTGCAAAGGACCAACATTTACAAAACTACCAGCAAGTATATGGAAAGAGATGCTCAGTAGCAGAAAGTGAATTAGCTAGGAAAGAACCTCTTGGCCATGAAACACTTTGGAGAAGCTGACAGGCTGAATGTGAGATTCTAGTTTTTCCAGCTTTCCTAAAGCCATTGGCGATGCTGTGTGAATCCCATATGTTGCTCTGAAGGTTCAGTGCCTCCAGGGCTGAGGAAAGTCCGAGATTGATCTAATCTGGGCAGATCTAAATGGAGAGTTTCCAAAAGGAGTAAGAACGATTGTGAATGTTGTATCTCAGTCTTTATGGGTAAATTTTAACCAGAAAGTTCCTACGACAGCAGAATTATAGTTCACAACTGTAATTCTCCGGATGTTTACTCTTGAGAAGCAGTACATGACAAAGATGATCTGCAGCCCCGTTGCCCTGTTGAGGTAAATCAGATAGGATGTTAGTGCCTGGCCAGAAGCTGAGGAATTAATTGCCCACATCCAGCGAAGCAAGATAAATCTTCAATGTGAAGGGGATAGCAGTGAAAAACTGAGTGTATCTGTGCCTGACAGATCATGCTGTTTCCTTTTGTCTTTTACATTCTTCTTTCAAATAGATCATACTGCTACTTCTGGAAAGCTCTGCAGTAAGCCAGACACCTCTCTTGAGCAAGACAGCTTTTACAGATGAGGAGATAATGGCCAGACTTGGAATGTTTAAGAAATTGGGACTGTGTTAGGAAGACGGTTGCAATGAGAGAATGTGACAGTCTCTCTTAAAAAATTGCTTGTGTGTGTGCTGCAGCTGTCAGTAACTACAAATATGGAAGTTAAATGGGGTACAAATTTATCTGAAAAAGAGGATTATTGAGTAATATTCCTTATGGCCATTTACCTGAGAAGTGACTAGGTCCAGAAAAAATTGACCAAAAGAAAAAAGGAGTTCTGATTTGCTTTGAAGCTATCAGGTATTTAGTTTTTAGAGATTCATACCACCTTAGTATGGAAATGAAAATGAACCTTCGTAGACATACAGCAACTTGTGAGGGTTACTTTTAAATAAATGAAGTCATGTACATTAGGGCAGTTTGTCATATCTCCTGTTTATCTTGTAATATGTATGCCAGCTTTATTCCTTCTTGGTGACTTGATCACAAGACATCTGGACTCTGAGATGAGAGTAGAATTTGAAAATCTGTCTGAATGTGAGGACATACACCCTTTAAATAAATTTGATGCACAGTCCCCTGTAACTCCTGTACAATTTGATTTCCTTGGAGCACTAAGATTCCTCTGCCTTTTGCCCAAGAAAAGGGACACTGTATCCATTCCATTCTCTCATAGTAAGGAATGCCTGACAGTGGGCATTTACTTAAAGTAGTTTTCCTTATAGGGCAAGTATGTCTTTTTCACTTGGAGATTTGCCAAACACAGTGCTTGCAGTATTTCAGTATTGCATCTTAGGAAGATGCTGTTCATATTAGCAACCTGGAAAGTAGTAATTGTGACATGCATTATTTGGTTGGTCAGAGTTCTTGAAACTGCTGCTGTTCTGGGCACTGAGCTGTTATCTGGCTTCAGATACTCTGGATCTCTATATGGATTTCTATTTAGTTTCATCAAATATTTTGCTTTTACCTGAAATCTCTCAAAATGTTGTATGGTTATGTGAGCTAAATAACTATATATAATTCTTATACAGATTGTTATCTCCAGTTGTGCTTGAGGAGGAAATCTTTCTCTTGTTTTACACAGGTCTTCTGCTTAAGTAAGTGTTTCTGTTATGGATGTGCTTCTGTGAGCTAATAATCACATATACAACTTTGTATTGCAGGTAGCTTTTATTATCCTTCACGTTATTTTCAAGAATTTCACTATAGATTCAGGTCACATTTCAGTCAGTCCTCTGTTCAGTATCACCCTTACACACAACAATTTTCTGCAGCTTTTGCTATCTTTATCCTTCAATTATTCCTTCTTGTTAAATGAAGTGGAATAGCTAAATACCATTTATCCTCCTTTCTTCCAGTTCATTCAAGCAGTGTCTGTGTGCTTGTTCATGAACCTGAGCAACCTCGTGGCTTTCAAGTTGACACTGTAATGATACGAGGCCTGGACCAGATAGACCTTCAGAGCTCTCTTTCAACCTAAATTATACTATGAGTTTGTCTTATGAGAGTGGTTTCTGATCCTGTTCATCTCAGCTTTGCCCCTTTTTTTTAATGCAGGCTGGTTTTGTATGTTAATGGAAAAATCATTCGTTTCTTAGCAAAGAATGAGAGAAAAGGATGTTCTAGTATGAACTGAGCTGTCAGCTCAATTTCTGCCTTCCAAATGGAAAATTCACAATTTTTATGCTGAGAGCAACTCTCACAGGCTTTTGAGAAATGTTGCATCTATTCTACTTGGAGAACAGCCAAAGCCAAACCACAAGGTTAATCATTTTGGTCAAAGCAATTGCAGTCTAGCTTCCAGGCAGTCATTTGAGGAGACCTGTAATACTCCATCTAACCCGTCGCAGAGATCTCTTGTTTTTGTGTTTGTTTACAGGACTGCCCCCACTTGAACCCCTATTTTCATTGGCATACCCAGAACCCCATTCTTTGTGCTTTTTGTCTATTCTTAGTCTTATGGTGCCCTTAAAGGAAGTATTGCAGTAATTTCTCCTATGGTAATAGTCAAGCAAGATCTGCCATGTCTGAATCTGGCGAAGTGAGCTCATTATTCAATTTGTTCAACATTTCCTTTCTTGAGATGCATGGTTGTAATAAACCTAGAGAGACCTGACATAGAAAAGGGCTCACTATGAGTTTTGTTTCCTTCATTCTGTCTCACGTGTAGTAATGATGGTGTTTGTCTGCATTCTCTCTGTCATTAAGATCAGTTTCACTGTCCTGCAGACTTAACATGGGCCTTTCCTAGCCTAGAGTATTAAATACAGATGGGGTTTTGATTTGGGTTTTGGTTTTTTGGTGTTTTTCTTTATTTTTTTATTTTTTTTGCTTCCAATTCTACTTTCCCATTTCCAAAGGAATTTTAGGTTTGTGAGTTTACTTTTTTAATATTTTGGAGTTTTGTAACTGCTTAAAATTGATTTATTTTTTCTAAGTCTCCCAATCATCTGATCTAGTATCATTTTTACTTTGCTGTTTCTGCTGGTTCCTCTGCCAAAATACGTAGGTTTTGTTTCTGTATCTCTGCCCCATCTTGAAATATTTTTTTAATTAGGTATATATTTCCTCTTTCATTCTGGTGGTTTGTTTAAGGGCAGTTAAGTTCATAGAACATGTCACTAGTGTCCAGGAAACTCTGCAGCACTAATTTCTATACAAGCCTTCAAAAAAGAGTCTAAATATTGTTGAAAACAGTTCTTGTGCATGTTTGTGTTGGCAGTAATTGGAAGGTAATAAAGGAAAATATGAAGGCCGCAGTTCTGCTGTATTAGTCAGAGATGTGCCAAATAGCCCTGGGGAAATCCAGGTAGTCATTAAAATAGGGGGTGTGTCCCACCAGACTAGCGCTGAACATTTTCATTCCAAACAAGTGTTATTAATAAACAAAAAGCCTGTGATGCCTTCATTCTACAGGAATAGGTTCTGATCCTTTGCTTGGTTAAGCAGCTTGATAATTTCAAATATACTTTTCTCCTTTTTAAGTACATTTGGAGTGGTCTCTTGTGGACTTTTGGTTTAAATTGTATCCCTAGGCAAAGTATGTTTCCAGCCATGAGGTTTCTGGAGAAATATAAATAGCAGGAAATGTAAAAGCAAAACAAAACAAATAAAAATAAATACTAATAAAAACACCAAACAAACAAACAGAAACAAGAGAGAAACAAAACCTTAAAAATGAAATCTATAGGCTATATATAGGATGTACTGGTTTTATAATGTGGTAAATGGATTCCTTCAAAAGTTTTTTAGTGTTTAAAGGAATGAAACAAAAAAGAGAATGTTGTTGTAATTTACTCAATGGCCATAACCTAGTAAGTCTTCAAACCTCTACTGAATAAATAGTAGAATCATAGAATGGTTTGGGTTTATTACAAAACTGTTTATTACAAAACTGCTGTTTTTATTACAAAGCTCACAGATTTTTGTACTCAATTGCTGCTGATGCCACAGTTCACCTGTAAGGCCTTCCCACTGCTCTTGGCCCTTCTCCCAACCTGGTTAGGAGAAATACTCCTCAAACAAGCTCAGCATCATTTTTTAAAGAATATATTTCCTTCTGTTAAATCTAGTTTTATTTGCTATGTGTGATGACATTGCTACTCAGGCATACTCTCTAGAAACAGAGAAGCTCAGTCCACTGAGACAGCCCTGCACGATTGTCATTGAACCACAGGCATCTCACCGCCTGTTGACCTGATGTCCCAGGACTGCACTCTGCTCCTCCAGTCCTCAGCATTATGATGAAAACCTTTCTTCAGCTATTTTCAGTTCTGCAATCTTCCATCTTCTCCTTTTGAATGATTTGAAAAAATGCAGGAAAAGTTACGTCTGCCAAAGTTCCATGTGGAATAGTGATTTCCTGTGGTGGAAAATTGTGCTCTGCCCAGTAATTACTGTTAAGTCAAGTCCATTTAATCTGCACAGTGACTTTTATTGTCTTCTGCAGTTTGGAAGGATTTGGGAGGCCTAGTCCTCTCCCAGGTGTGTAAGATGACATTCTTAAAGAGGTTAGAGGTGTGAAAGATGTTAGATGGTAGCAGTTTTTGGCATCATGGATGGGTGCACAGGTATAAAGATGGAATATAGGCTGCAGTTTCTCATGAATATCGTCTAGCTATGATGTAGACATGGGATAATCATTATGTAGCTTTCCTATTTCCCTTTCTTAACTTTGCCCTACATACACTCTTGAACCTCTAAGCAATTCTCCTCACCCTTGTAACTTGTGTTGAAATGCAGCAAGTACCCTTATTTTTACACATTCTATTTTTATAAAACTTTAGAATGGTTTGGGCTGCAAGGCACCTTAAACGACATCCAGTTCCAATCCCCCTGCCACAGGCAGGGACATCTCCCACTGGATCAGGCTGCCCAGGACCCCATCCAGTCTGGCCTCAAACACCTCCAGGGATGGGGCGCCCACAGCTCTAGGGGCGGATTGTGCCAGGGCCTCACCTCCCTCTGAACAAAGATTTTCCTCCTAACATTTAACCTAAATCCTCCCCTCTTTTATTTTAAAGCCATTCCCACTTGTCCTATCACTACAGTCTCTGATAAAGAGTCCCACTCCAGCTTTTCAGATCTTCCACCTGATACACAGAAAGGGAGATTTCATACAGTTTTCTGTGAAGAGAACCACAGTACAATTTTAAAATTACAGTCATATCTGTAAACTCTATTGCACCATGAGCTCAGTCTAACTTTACCTTTCTCTTCGCTTCAGTTTTCAGACAACTAGTTTTCTCTTCATCTCCAAAACTGGTTGTTTTTCATTCTTGTCTTCCACCCACTGGTATGGTTTCAGGCATGAAAGTGGCAGAAGAAAAGGATGCTTAGGTACCCATGAAT
Source organism: Penelope pileata (assembly GCA_013396635.1). Classification (NCBI taxonomy): domain Eukaryota; kingdom Metazoa; phylum Chordata; class Aves; order Galliformes; family Cracidae; genus Penelope; species Penelope pileata. The sequence goes on along the minus strand of WBMW01003934.1, from coordinate 52,092 downwards.
ACACCTATCTCAAAGCTGGAGAAGTGCAAATATTTTAGCTGAGAAACTTACTCCTTAACATCCTTAATAGGAAGCTCTCTTAAGTGACTTTTTTTCCTAAAAAAATAAAAGGATCCATCCATTAAACTTCATGTTGGACGTTATTACTTGCCCATTTTCCAGTTTTGTCTCTACGTTTACATGGGCTGAAAATCTCTATGTGTAGATTTTTGTTCTTTGTTTAAATTTTGGCATAAGTTTCCCCGCTGTGATTTGGTCTTTTGTGGAGATCTTAGTGGTCTCTCGACAACACTTTGAAAAATACTGCTTGGAAAATATTTAGAATTCAGTTCTTGTTTTGTTCTTTTTATGGAGTTAGAGCATTGATGGGTCCAAGTTCGTAGATTTAGGTTTCTTTGGAACAGGACTGTTTCCTGTGAAGTATGTTACTTGGTGCCATGCAAAGTAGGATGTACCAGCTTCTGAGGACAATACAGTGGTACAAAAATCGGCAAAATATCCTAATTTGTTTCAAAACTCTCCACCATCTTTTCTAGCTCCAGATTTTCCAGATGATAAAGGGGTATAAACTTGCAAAAATCCTTGTGTGTTCAGGTGACATCCAGTTATGGTGCCTACAGATCTTCAGTTCACACTTGCCTGCATCCTTACCTTCCAAATCCCAGCAGCAATGGCCCAATCCAGTTCCATAAAAGCGGGTCATCTGTTCAGTTTTTGTCCTTTCCTTGTAGCCACTGCTGTGGAATCAAAACAAAATTCTAGATCAGGAACCCTAGGCAAAAATTTCTTTTGATTTTGTATGAAGTGACATAAAGAGATTATCACCCATAAGGTCAGACCATAAACTCCCATTAAAACAGCAGAACGTGCCATGCTGAGCTATCAGTGGTCGAAATTGTACGTAGTTCTAGATGGAGTGTTCTGCTGTGATGGAAGCAAGAGAACTTCAGGGGAGCCTTCTATCTGAAGGTATGCATTCATTTGTATGTTGTCCAAAATGCATCTTGCAGCTGTTGTTTTCGAGCACTGAATGTTCTAGTGAGTCTTCATTTATTCATCATTGATTGTTCAGAAGGAATCACCAACTGCTGAGTTACAGGTCTGTGGACAGCAACCTTTCCTGCTAGATGAGAGCACTTCTTAATCTAAAGTGTTACCATACCACAGTATCTTTAAAAAAGAACACACTATAAATAAAGGCAATTGCTTATATAAGCAATTTCAAAGTTAGATATTGTCTTAGGTACCCTTTGGATGGAAAACATTTGCTTGGTGCTGCTTGATTAGTCCATTGACATTAATTAGCAAGCTGTGCAGGTTCTGCAGGAGCCAAGAAGTAATGAGGAGTCGTCTAAGGTTTGGGTCGAATTACTCTGTCTCTTGTAGGGATTTGGAAATGCAGTTTACAAATTTCCAGCCATGCAAAGAGTGTTACGTTTTTTTCTTTTAAAAAATGCTACTTGGAAACAATTCTAGCAATGCTTTACAATGCTGCGTTACAGCTGTGATCTACCAAGTTACCACTTGTAAATGATCCCTCATGAGTCAAGAGCCGGGTGTTTAATTGCCAACTTCTGGAATTCTCATTTTGTTCTGTGTTTAGTGTATAAGTTAGGACCCATAGTGTCCTGTGGATCTCTCTAGATGATGAAAAAAATGTTCTGTGTTAAGAGAGATTCACTATGCAAGCACCCAGAGCGTACGAAAAATCTTTGCAGCTGGCGTGCATAGGGCAGATTATTGCTGCTAACTCCTGGGGAAGGCATGAGGAGGCGGCTGTCGGCTGGTGTGAGCGTGCTCCTGGTCAGGGTGCTTTGGCACAGAGCTCCTGCAGGTAGGCACCGGCAGTGGGTGAGAAACTGAGCTGCTGCTGTGCAGTGAGAAGTTCCCAGGTGCTGCCAGCCTGGAGCCAGGTAGCTATGTCCAATCTCCAGCCTTGCAACTCTCTTTCCTGCCTCATCTGGCTGGCACCTTCTGCGTAGCACTTTTAGGTCTGCAGCTGTCTTTCAATAGCTGTTTACCTACAGCATCTGACTGAACATCTTGGCCTCAGCTGAGCCGCTGAGTTAGAAACAACCTAGTCTTGCTTGTCAACATTTAGCAAGTGTGAGGGGTTGGGGAGGCTTGAGCAGAGGAGTTTGGCTTGGATTTTTTCTTCAATACTGTTTTCTTAGCGTTTAGTTGCTTCCCAACAGAGCTGTGAGGAAGAGAGATCATGAGATAAATGCGGAAAAAACTGGTGTTACAAGATAATACTGTGATAAAATAAGGTGGCACCGTACAGTATCTTCTTGTTACTTCATATATGGACTGTTGACATGTAGTCAGGCAATTGGATCCCTGCCTCGGCTGAGCTTCTGTCTCAGAAGACATGCCTTGTTCTACATCCCTGGCCCCGTCTGCCACTGTTGGTGGGCATGGGAGACATTGCACTGGAGTTTGTGTTCTTACGAACGAAAAACGTGCAAATAAGAGTCCTTGTGCTTTACTCAGTCTCTCCTTATCAGATTGCTTCTGACCCCACCTGAGCTGCTCCTTTTGCCAGAACCAAAACAGCCCGTGAGAGAGGAGACTTAAACCAGTGGCGCATTAAATCAGACGTTGATAGTGTGTGCGCAAAGAATTACCAGAAGGGTTGGTGAAATGTGTGCTCAGAGAGGCTTGGTGCAGGGAGGGCAAAGAACGTCTCAGTGCTTTCAGAGCAGGAAACAAGGCCTTCTGGTTCCTTTTCAAGAGGCGAGTAGCATCAAGGTGTGTGTTAGCAGTCTGCTTGCTCCAGACTCTGAGAAAATGGTTTGCAAAATTTTCATCTCATATGTTTTTTTTCCTCCAGTTATGAATTCCACGTGAAACCCAGAAACCCTCTTGGTGAAGGCCCAAGTAGCAATGTCGTCGCTTTCAGTACTGAATCAGGTAAGAACTCCCAAAGGCCAGACTGTAATTTTATTATCCATGTTCGTGAACAAACTTTAATCCGTTTGTCTGGGACATGTGATAGGCTCTCTTGCTTCATTTTGTATTTTGGATCTTGCTCTTTCTGATCTCCAAATTGATTTTACTACTCAGCACGCTACATTAGTGGCTGGAAGGTCAGCCTGAGCTCAAGGCTATGTTGTGTGAGGGTGTAGGATGGCTAGACTGCAGGAGAAGAAGGCAGGAACACAGAGGGATTGTCTGGTGTTCCCTATGGAGACGCTAACTTTATCCTTAAGGAAGGCTTAGTCATTTGAGATCAATGTTCCTGGCCTTTTTCTCTCTCTCAAACTCATTAATATGTTCTGGATGGGGAATGAAGTTTTTCTTTGGGCTGCTGTGTTTATACACACTTCTGCTACCTGTTCAGAAAGGTTCTTGTGTAATAGTGATGTCTTCAGGCTAAAAAAAGGATTGAGAAATAGTAGGTGGAACAGCTGGTGTCCTCTTCCATCCTGTTTACTCTCCTCTGAAGCCATTAAGGAGGTGTATACAAGTCTATTTGGAACATTGGTTCGTTCCCAAGCGTAACTCCTATCTGACTCAATGGTGAGAACCAGAGACAGCCTTGCTTCCTGTGCTCCAGCTCCCAGGGGGCTAACTGCAGCAGCCTTTAATGGCTCTGCATGAACCGGGTATCTTCTTCTGTGCAGAAGTGATTTGTGTTTGATAGTGCTCCAGGACCATATGAAACACAAAATGGGTTTAGTCTCTTTCAAGGGACTTTCTCAATCTGTCTTTTGAGCCAGGTGTAAAAATATAATAGTCCTGATTTAGTGCTCAGTCACTGATGGATGAGAGTTTTGGCTGAGCAAGGGATCAGGCAGGGAGGAGCTCAGACTAAGCCACACGCATTTAACGCTGTGAATACACTCTTTGTAATCCCAGATTGTTAAAACTGAATTAACGTTTATGCTAGGTACAATTTTCATGAGTGGCAAGGCGTATGTTCTGTCTCCTATTTAGCTTGGCCAAATTAAGCGTTCAATTTTATTTTTTCTTGATTGCACGCATCCATTTCTCACTTTTTGGGCTTCCATAGCCAAGTTTTGAGTGGCAACTGTTACAGAAGTATTATAGAGGGCTCCTTTCTTTTAATTTAAGTTTTGACGCTGACATTCAAAAAAAGAGAAAGAAAGAAAAAAGAAAAGAAAAAAGTGCAGTAGAATTGGGTTACAGGTTTAAACTCCTTTTTACCAGAACCTGGTTTGTACCCAGCGTCCCATAAACAACATGTTTAGAAGGACATTGATGCTGTAGTTTCAGACAATGATGCAGAAATTTCTTTATCTCAATACAGAAGTGAACTTTGCTTCCAAAACACTTTCTATTTCACAAATTAGAGGCTATGTTGACTGTAGAAAATCACTTGCCAATGCTCTTCCATTGAAATATTGGGCAAGTTAATTTTACAATGTCTGATTGCATGTTTGTTTTCTTTCCACAGCGGACCCAAGAGTGAGTGAACCTATTTCCAGTAAGCATTTTATGTAAATGATACTGTCTTCTGATCAGGATTTTTTTCAGAAATAAGATGATAGCATGATTTTAAGGGTGATGGTGAAGGTGGTGGTGGTCTGTACTGCACCAGTTAAATGAGCTATGGAATCGAATCAAGCAGCTCTTATGCATGATTTCATTCTTTCCACCCAAATTTCTTGTCAGGAATTGATGCCAGGCTACTTGTTTACCTGAGCAGCATGCAATCAATGTGATGTGGTGCTCCCATGGCAGCTGGGATGGCTTCAAACCAATGTACACAAATGAGCCAAGGACAGCCTCATATTTTCTCAGCCTTGTCATTAAATCAAAAGAAAGCTCTGCAAAATGAATAAGCTATTTCACACTTTTAAAGCGAGTTAACAGAACACAACTCAGAGAATACTATTTATCTGCCATTGTGTTTTAGAAAAATTTTCTGCTCCTGAAGGCTTGATCCACCTCTGCTTTCTGCCACTTGTAAGACTCTTGCAGCCTTCAGGAAGAGGTAGACTGTGCTTTTCAAGAACAGCTGAGATCCCTTCGAGCAAATTGGGCTGTTTTTTGCATTAGTAGTGGACATCACTTTGACAAAAGCAGGGACCATTTATTTCCATGTAATTCATGACACTTAATTTTTATGTATTTTTCTAATCACGATTTGCTGCAAGTTGACGGTCCTGTTTCCAACCCACTGAGAAACGGTGACTGTATCACATACTTTGTAGATGAGAGTTTTGGCAACACATGTGCATTGTTCCCCTAACAAGATAAGCATCAGCTTGCTCTGAACTGGCTCCATGGGCACAGAGAGCAGAGGCAGTTCACTGCATCAATCACAACTGCACGCTCCAGTGCTCCCCTGAAGGAGCTTTCATGCTCTAAATGCAGGTGACGGGTGCTATCAGTGTGCTTCAAGGTACATTCTGCTCCATCCAGCTTTCCAATCCTATCTGTTTGGATATATTTTTGTCGTACATAGTTTTATATGAACTGTCGTGCTCTAGCCTCTTTCTTCCTCTCCTGCAGTGGGAAAGGATGCTATCTGGACTGAGATCCCCTTCAATTCCGACAGCTATTCAGAATGCAAAGGGAAGCAGTACGTGAAGAGGACTTGGTATAAGAAGTTTGTAGGTGTGCAGCTGTGTAATTCTTTGAGATACAAGATATACCTCAGCGACTCACTCACAGGTGAGAGATATTCAAGTCAGTGTTGTCTGCTCAGAAATACCGTAGGTCCAGAACTATAGGCTTAACAGGATGGGCACTGCTGAAGCATGATTACACATCCTTAATCTACTCCCTAGACAGATTAATCATAAATGTTAGTCTGCTTGTGCTCAGTAGTCATTGGTTGATACTGAATTTTCAGACCCAAGAGCTACTTCTCCATGGTCATCATCTGATCTACAGCACTTGTTGGTATCCTGGGGATCTCACTGATCTTGACTCCTGCCAGTCAATAGCTTACGTTATAATGGCGCCAAATCTCTATTTAAAGGGCAGCCTGGGACAGCACTTAGTAGAGGATTAGGACCTGGTTTTAGACCAGGACTAGAGTTCAGTCATTCCCATTCCGTTTCGTAAACATCTGATAACTTCATTACCGTGGACTTATGAACACATTACTTCAAACCTAGTGAACAGGATTTACTTACCTGCTTTGACATTTTCGTTTTCACATTGCCCATTTTTGTTTGTGATCTCTTTTTGTCCTCCTCCTTTTTCTTATATTGTGTTTTGTCACTAACAGCAGCCTCCTCACCTTAGTTTCTCCAGTTCTGTTGAGCGTCTTCAGGTCGTTGGAAAATGATGTGGCTAAGACCTGAACCAAGTGGCACATCCCATGTCTCAGCTGGGGAATAAGCCCGTACAAGTATTGTTTTTCAGTGAATTGATAGTTAAGCAGAACTTTGCATCCCACACAGATCGTCAATGCTACATTTGGAAACATTTCAACTTCTTATAATCCTTCCGAAGTTCCTGGTTTCCTTCTGTATGAGGTCTTCTCTTGACATCTGCGTTACCGTGGCAGTAGTGTAGCATCCAGAGCACAAAGAGTGTAACACAACCGGGTATGGGAACGTCTGCGTGTGTAAGTTGGGCAGCGTGTTCCTCACACTGGCTGGAGTTAACTAGGAGAGACTGGCTGAAAGAACCGGCTTTCGTAACTGCCCCACCTCTGAGCTCAGCACCTCACAGGCGCAGGGCTCGGTGGTCTCTGTGTGTGGTAACAGGGAGTGAAAGGAACGGGGGCTGTAGGACAGCCTGTGCCAAAGCAGCTGCACGCTGCCGAGCCTTGTGCCCGCCGCCATTCCCCACGAGCAGGCAAGGAAGGAAAGCCCAGGCGTTAGCAGTAAGCGCAGTACCTGGTGCGTCAGTAATACCTTGGCAATTACGCGAACAAAGAGGCAGTTTTGAACAGAGGTGTCATTCATTCAGCTGTTGCCGCACTAACCAGCTGTGATCAAGTGACAAAAGCTGGCAATGAGGCGTGGCGTATCGCACAGCTGGCCAGCAGAGGAAATAGCAGTGCTAGTCTAGCAGGACTGGGCCTTAGCTCTAAATCAAGTGAGTTAACGCCGCAGTGAAAGCTACCTCAGCCCTAGAATAAAAGTCCAATATATCAGGAGCCCATTTTCCTATTTTTGTTAGATTGGTTTTGTTCTTGCTGGAAGAGCGCTGATTTAGCTTGGCTGGGGAAAGACCACGGCAGCTGCCCTGCGTTCGCTGTGCTAGCTAGGCCTGGTTCCTGCGCGCGAATTCTTACGGATGGTGCTCAGCAGTTGTCGCAATATTTGAAGGAACTGAAATGTTTATGCAGGAGGAAAACTGTTCTGTGAATTTTTTTTTTCCCCACCTAAATCCTAAGTGAGGCTGCCATGGCACGGGCCTCTATATTGGAGTGGGAAAATTTCCAATGTGAAGCCGAACTCTGCTCTCATGTGTTTCACCGTCCTACCTTGTCTCTGTGTCTGCGGACAGCAGCCAGCTGGGCAGCGTGCCAGGAGCAAAGGCCTACACCGAGGTCTTAGTTTGACATCATGCTGAATAAGTTTTGCTGTTGAAGCAGCACAATGATCTTGAAATTTGGGTGCCTTGCAGACATACTGTTGTATGAGGCCACCCAGAACTGTATCTCCGCATGCTTGTTTTGAGCACGAGTTTATACCTCTATTGTGGCAGAATTCACAATGTATAAAATAAAAATAGCACCTCATTTTCTTAAGACCATCCATAAGAAAAGGAATGCTGAAAAAAAACCAATTTACTTTATGCCAGAGTTACTATCCCCAAAAGAGAAAGGCGAATCTAAGCATTCGCTAGCTAAGTGTTTTCAAGTGTGTTCCTTGACGGTGGAATTGGACAGTGAGAGTTTATGAGTTATTTTAATGCTGCTAAGTTAAGTATAGAAATTGTTTGAATTGTGCGTAGGTTGCGCTGCGGGCCAGAGGACTGTGTGTATCTGAAAGTTGCTGTTCTTGTGCTAGCCATAAAAGCGTCTGCTTCACTCTGTCTCTGGTGAAGAAAAACTGATCTGCACTACGCACGCCAGGCCTGCTCCCTAAAGCAGCATCTACTGCTGACCTCATTTAACAGCCCTCCAGAGCACACNAAAAAAAAAAAAAAGCATTTATTGAGCAGAGGAAAAAGATAAATTCTACGTGTGACGTTCAGCAGCCATGGAAAGAAAAAAGGCAAAACAAGAAAAACAACCATGCAGTTTTGGGCAGGCTGAATGTTCTTAACTTCAGACCAACAATTCACCAGGAGGAGCTCCCTCTGAGCAGTTCGCACATGGAAAAAAATTTGCTTGCAGCCAAAGCTAGACAGTAATAAATAATTTTCTAAAGCTAGGCCGTCAAGTGGAGGTGAGAACTTTTGGCGAAGTATTGATCAGACCACAGCAACGTGAGAAGGAGTGCATTTATGGGCAGGCTGCTGCTTTGTGAACGGAGCGTCAGGGGGCTGCACCAGCTGCCTCACCTCCTGTCACAGGGCCAGGCGGGCACGGGCTCAGGGCACCCAACGGGGAGCATTGTGCTCAGCGTGTACTTCAGTACGGAGCCCTTCCTAAACGTTGTCCCCTTTCCTTTCCAAGTCACAGCCCGAGGTTGGACACATTAAGACGTGCTGTGAAAGGAGCTCAGATAAAATGCTGATTTTATCTGAAAAGGCTTCCTGCTGAGGTGTGGGGAGAGAAGATGACATGCTTTCCTCCATCTGTTGAACTGAATTGTGCTAATTTATTATTTGCAAATCATAACAGCAAGGAAAAACCTCTGTTGAAACTCCTTCACTGGGAGTCCTCAGCAGCACATGCTGTGCAGGGTACGTAAGACCTTATTTTCTGCTCAGTCACAGCCAAGGGTCCCGTTAAGCAATCCTGCAAGGCATTACAAGGCCCCGCTTCATGTTCTGGATACGCAGTTACTCGACCAAGGTCACCTCGTTGTTAGTTAAAGGGCACCACTTGCACATACACGCTGTAAAAATACGATTTTAAAGCAGGGCTGGCATGTGTTAGGAGATGGGCTCTGAAGAGACCTTCAAGTCCACTCAGGGCTTCCTGGCAGGGAACCAAGCCTGCCTCGCATTAAGGTTGCTCGCCAAACTTACCTCATTTTGGGTACAATCAGGATGAGGTTCCAGGTAATCAGAGGATTTTGCTTACTGTGTGAAAGTTATGGAGGTGGAGAACACATCAGGGCATAGATTTTGGCAGAGCGAGGCGCTTCTGTCAACAGCCGTGAGCGCCGCGCCTGCGGTGTGCACTTAACGCTGGAACTGCAGCTGCAGGTCCGGAGAGGGACAGAACCGTTGCGTTCGCTTTGGCTTCCTCAGAGTGCCAACCTCTGGTGGGTGGCTTTAGCCCTCACTAAACTGGATACGGATTTTCAACTATGCTGCTTCTTTCTTTCAGGACAATTTTATAACATAGGAGACCAGAGGGGCCATGGAGAAGATCACTGCCAATTTGTAGACTCGTTCTTAGATGGAAGGACAGGACAGCAAGACGATCTACCTGTCAAAGATGGTAATGCCTTAAGAATGTCTCTGCAGCAAACCTTGGCATTTCCTTTGTTTGTTTCTTCTTTCTGCCAGCGCACCGGGGGCCCACCACCAGGGTGGGCAGTGGGCAGGGACACCGCCTCTGCAGGCAGAAAGGAGACGAGGAGGTGTTGAAGATGAGCCGTGACTTATTAAAAGACCATTACGGCTCAGGTTGTGTTGGCATTCAACAGCCTCTCTCCTGTTCAAAACATTCCAGCGAGGTCTTCACAGTGGGTATTGCCCCAGCCACAGATTTCAGCTTGCAGAGAGGCATGAAGCGTTATGCTCAGCCTGGCAGGATTGATTTGAAGTGGCATAAATCACCAGCTGAGCATCAAACAGCTCTGTTCAGTGCTAATGAGAAACAAAAAGTTATTGCTGGAAAATATAATTCATGCTGCAGTAACTCTGAATGCACCAATTCAAAGTGGGTGCCTGGAACCCCGGCCTGGGCTGAGCGGATGGGGTGTGGATGTCCCACGCGCAGCCGGGCCCAGCCAGGCTATTTTTTCACATGTTCCCAAGGCTCGAGCGTAAGCAGAGTCTGTCAGCTGAGCCTCTCTGCCTTGCTTGTGTGCTGCATCACCCATGGGAGGTATTCCACTCCCCTGGAAGAACACAGGCCGTATTGATGCAGGTGCGCATGACGAATGAGCAGTGGAATAGTTTGACAAGGAAAAAGTGGCCAGAGTTTTCAATACGGCATCGGTGCGTTGGCCAAACCTTCACGTACGCAGTGCTTCCTTTGACAAACACCTGACCCAAACCCTAGAGCGTAAACGCACTGTGGTAGGTGTGGTGGGTTAAAGTGAAGTCCCCAAATCTTTCACAAGTTTTTCAAAAAGCAACATAGGTAAATGATCTGAAAAGTGTTTGTTGTAATTACCATAATTATGACTCTTTTAAGAGGGCTTTACTTCCCCTTCCCCAGTCAGTGTGGCCTATTTGTAAAGGTTTTTTTGTTTGTGTAAGGAATTGTCTGGATCCAGCTTGGCACTGCCAGGGCAGCAGACCTCTCAGGTGTATCAGATTCTCTGTTTTAAGATTTTAGAAATACAAAAAAAGCTGCTGACCCTATATGCTTAAGAGACAAGCAAAGCCGATTTGATTTCAGCTACTGGATTTAATTGGCTAGATTTATGAGCTACATTCATTTTTAGTTTAAAAAGCTAAAGAAAACCGAGAAAAACCTGGTTGTGGCAGCTGGGCCGCCAGCCTGCTGACTGCTTCAGCCATTCGTTGAATGGTACGTGGCCCCCACAGGGAAATCAGAAGGACTCTCTCCTGGGTTTCTTGCAAACAAGCTCTGTTCTCTGCTCTAGGCTTTTTCAGGGCAGTTCGTCAGGAACCTGTCAAGTTTGGAAAAATAGGCGGGGAGACTCAAATCAACTACGTTCGCTGGTACGAGTGCGGGACGTCAATACCTGGGAAATGGTAGCTGTGGCGGGGACCTGGCGACAAGACCCAGCACTCAGCACCCTCCCGACCGCCCCAGAGAAGCTCAAAGACAGAAATGTATGGTCTGCCTGTCACCTACACGAGTTCGCTGCCGTGTCAGGTTTATGCAAGTCTAATGCCAATGCTGCATTAATTGTGTAATAGCGTAGGCTGCTTACCGTAGTTATCCAGTTTTACAGATTTGTCTTTACGTTAAAAAAAAAAAAAAACCAACAGCACAGGCTAGGGACACGGTGTAGGATAATGCATAGGGAAGCTGGCTCCCTATTCTTGAGGTATGGGTTATATGGTATTTTAAGAGATGCGGTGTGTATATTATTTATCACAATGTTGTAATAAATGTTTAAGGCACAGTTACGGTGAAGTTGATCATGGAATGCAGTGTGCGTTAGTTCTTAAATATTCACTGGTCTTACGGTAACGTGCCATAAGCTATCTATCTGCCCCGGAGAATCTGTCGTGTCCCCCCCTTCCTAAATTATAGACAAGACCCTATAAGTTTTAATATCCTGCAACCAGTGAACTTGAAGTGCTTCCTCCTTACATGTACGAGCAGTCTATACTCCTGCCAAGACACTGAAGTAGGTTTATAGTACGTGCAGCTTTAAACGAGCAGGTTAGTATTTTTTTTGTTTCCATATTTGTTTTCAAATGCAAGCTTCACCTCCAGCGAAACTTCCAGTATGCTCAGCCCACGGCTACGGGGTTAGGAAGTGTTGCCCACCACCGCGGCAGTGGTTTGCGTTCCTCTTATTGAAGCAGACAGGTACATACGTGCATGGAAGAAAAAAAATGAAACTGGACTCCATCGCCATGGCTTTCCATAAAAAAAAAATGGAGTTTTCAGAGAGTGAGGCTTTAAAGGCTCAGAAATGAAATGTATGTACAGTGGGGGAGGGTTTGGAAAGATAAGGGAAATGGGAAAAGTAAGCTCGTCGTAACGGCATCACCAGTCAGGCTTGGAAAAGTTGGCTGGAAAAGAAAGAATGGTTTAAAACGTTGGGGCAAAAGGGGAAGCAGTGACGACCGAACTTTTAAAACTGCTTGACGGCAATTAAGACCTCTCCCAAAGCTACTCGTTGTACTGCTTGAACATTTATGAACTAAATAAAGAGATGTAGTTTTTTTTTTAAAGGTGTTATTCATTACATTACTAATGTATTGGAAAATCCGGACAGGAACACCCAGATATATATAGTAGAAACAGTCATTTATAGAAAATGCCTTATAAAGTACATTGCAGGTACACTGTACTCCTAATAAAGTATTTTTTAATCAAGCGCTTCTCCGACTGTTTGACACGCAACCAAGTGCTGGTTTCCGTGGGGATCGCTGTGCCGGGAGCCGTGGTTCTGAGCAGCACCAGTCCGCGCACAGCTGCTGCGTTAGGGCCGAGGAGCACGGAGCAGAGCTGCATCCCACAGCTCCCGGGTAAGCGCGCGGCTGACGGCAGAGCAGCGATACCTAGGGGGTGCTGAAGGCAGGAACGTTTTCACCCCCTACATCATTTCCCAGTTTGTCTTCGTGAGAGGTCAAGCAGCCTGCTGCTGCACTCGGTGATTCCATTCCCTCCTCAGTTTTATGTATTCCTAGAATCCGTACGACGGAAAATATTAACGAAGAGAAAGTTCTGCCCTTTGCTGTTTATATGGTTCACAGAATTCTTTTACAGCTCCTCATCGGCTTTTCCTTGGCTCCGCACTGAGTCGCTGGGATTGCACTCCCAGGATTTTCCGGGTGGCAACGAACCTCTGCTAAGTTGTTCCTTTCTAACAGCTCTTCACTCTAAATGCAGACTTGGCTTAATCTTCTAAGCAATGAACCAGCTCTCCCCCACCCTCCTTGAAGTGGGAGCGGTGAGGGGTTCATTCTAAGATGTTACGTATCAGTTATGGATATATCTGGCAGGAGAGGTACCTGGCAATGACGTAGTAACAGCAGACAGTGCAAATCCCCCTAGTGCTGCGTGGCCGCTGCAGGGCGCTCTGTAATGGGATCGTTTCTCCATGATCACACCTGAAGCTCTGCCACCTGCCCACCAACCAGAGCAGCTGGGTGGCCAGCTGTGTCCCAGGTCCCCCTGCGCACCCAGCACGATGCACGCCTCTCAGCATCGTTTCCTTGTCCTGTAGGACCTAGATTTTGAAGTCAAGAGCAGGCACGTAATAGATTCAGGGTTTTTTATTAGCTTTCCAGGTGAGCATTACAATTTATAATACATCATATCTAGTTTTACCTCCAAATTAATCTAATTTAGTACATCATGTTGTTAGTGGGCTAAACTTCCGGCTAGCGATTTAATATCCTTCGAACGAGGCAAGCTAGGATGGCAGTCGATCACTTTACGGACACGTAGGTAGTGCTCCCCAACCACCCCAGCCCCAAATTAAACTAGGAAGCAGATACAATTCAAAGCAGGAGCGGCTCGCTGGCTCCTTCCCTCCCCCCGCAGGACTAATTAACACTTACGGAGACCCTTCTGCCTCCGGGCACCTCTGGGTCTTGGCGGGGACCCCGCGGCTGTCGGGCCGCAGCATCGTGCTCCCGGCCCTTACCGGTAGCCGGGCCCGGGCTGCGTGTAGCCCTGGGGCCCGAAGGGCGGTCGGGCGCGGGCGTACGGGTTGGGCCCAGCGGGCGGCGGCGTCATGGTGCTGCCGGGCGGCGGGGTGAAGCCGGGCCGGGGCTGGAAGGTGCCGGGTGCCGCCTGGGCGCCGGGCGGGCCGCTGTAGGGGGCCGGCTGTGAGGCCTGCGTGGTGTAGGGCTGCGGGGGGAAGCTGCCCGCCGGGTACTGCTGTGGCTGCTGCCCTGGCAGCTGCTGCGCCTGGCCCTGCCCCGGGAAGGCGGCGGCCGGGGCCGGCTGCTGGCTGTAGGCTGGGAACTGCTGGGCTGGCTGCGAGGCGGCCTGCTGCGGGCTGTAGCCGGCTGCGGGGAGAGGGACACAGCGTGAGGAGGCACCGAGGGCACGCACACACACAGCGACCGCGGCGACGGCAGAAGGAGCCCAGTAAGCAAAGAGACGGCAAGCACAAGGAACTGCAGATTTCCCTGCCGTCACGTGAAAGCACGTGACCCGGTTTCCCCGTGGCCAACAAGAAGTTCAGGAGACAGCCAAACAATATTTTTACCGTCACGTTAAAAGTAAAATGTCTTTCTTGGCAAGCAAGGCAAAAATGCAGCCTTTTCCCCAACTGAAATTAACAGCAAATTGTCAAGAAATCACGGCGAGTGCTCAGTACTCGAGTCACTGCGCTGGTTAAATCATCGCTGTTTTCTGTTCTTTAAAAGCAGACTGCAGTCTGACAGAAACAGTCACAAACAGAATACTGGGGTACAAAACTTCCACTGACACACGTCCCCAACTTGTCAGTTCTGCACAAAACCAGCTTCCCAAAGGAACTTCTCTTTCTGAAGACTTAAAAACAGCAGCAATTCCTTTAATGAAGAAAACAAGTAGCTCCTTTTATCCACCATGAGACACACCTGCAGCTACTTGCACTGAAACCTCGCCACTGACTGGAATCCTGTCAGCATTAAACACCGGACACACGGGTTAGCCAACCTGCACAGCCCTGGAAGAGGAAGGGCTGAAGAAGGCACTGCAGCAAATTTTGAACTCACCTTGCAACTGGGATCAGAATTGAGTCGTGAGACAAACCCTGGGAGGCTCCGCGTTCACTACCAGGAGCCAGCAGGCACGGCGTTGCCTCGCAGAGCTACGGGACAGCAGGAACGCATCCTGCTGCGGGGGACGGGGGGTGGGGGGAGATAGTGCTCGTGGGCACCACAACAACCGGAAGAATAAATAAGCAGCTGTCACGAGGCCCTCCCAAAGAGGCTGTTTCTGACAGATGGGGTTAATCATGAAAGGGGCCTGGGGAAACACGAGGAGCCCCAGGTCACTTCTGGCGATGTTTAGTTCTTACTGGAGGACACTGTAAGCTCACACTGCACTATAGATCCCACAGGAACTTCCCCAGTGAAATAATGGATTAGAACATTGTACGAAATGACTAGGAAGGAGATGGAAACTCCCTTTATTTTTTTTCCTCTGCTCAGTTTTTCATTCTACAGAAAGTCAGATGGACCCTTCTATTTCCTGAGGTCTAATTTCAGCAGAAGGCGCGGGGCTGCTGGCAGCGTGTCACTGTCATCTCATTACAGAAGGCAGCGAGAAATCCTCACAGAACACAACACTACTTAAAGACCCAACTCACTCAGCTCTTGCACAGAGCACAGGAACAAGGCATGAGGCACAAACCCTCGGTTCCAACTTTTCTAGGGTTCTTATCCAAGATAAACAGGGGGATTTTTTCGTAAGCTGTGCAACTGCTCTCATATACATCACAGCTGATGCACTTCCACTGTATACACGGTGGAAAAACAGAAGGGCGGCCTTACAGGCTGTGTCCTGAGTCAGCTACCAGTAGGGGAGTCTCGCGTCTGCTTCAAACAGCCTCGGTTAAACCAAGGGATGGTAAATGCCTTCCTCATTCTCTAAACACATTAAGGGATTGGAGTTCTGTTATGGCATCTGCTGTTATCTGTTCATCCCTGTGCTGCAGCTGGATTAGGACTCCCAGCATGTACTATCCGTTATTGGATGCCAGCTTCTGCTGGAGTAAATAACGGGAGATTCTGAAGGCAAGTTTATTTTGAGTGTACGCAAGACCCAGCTTTTCACAGCTGCAGATAAACCAATGCACTAAAATGGGCTCCTGTCAAAAGCAGCAGCACCTTCAGTCGAGGCATCAGTAACGTCTACAACTTGACAAAAAAGCTTTAACTTGAAAGTTTCTCTAACATTCAGTACCTCCTTACTTTTACGCACGCTATCATGACAGCATAGTTAGTGTTCACACCACTGTATTTTGCACAGTGAGATCAACCCAGGTGCAGGAAACAGGGCCCATCTTCACACACCTCCAATGTTTAAGCTACAGCGGAAAGTTTCAGTTATCTGCTACAATCTCAGGATGCAGACATTAATCCTGCAGACTGCTCACTCTTCAGGTGATTTATTTCACCTGCTTTCCTACCAGTGACAGTCAGGTAGAACTGAGATGCCAGAACTCCAACTCCAGTAAAAACAGAGGCACCTGCAGCGTTCTCTCATCGGTCCCTTTCGAATGGTGCCCGTTTCCCTCCGCAGCGCGGGCACTCGGGATGCTCAGCACCCTGAGCTGCCCCACGCGGTCAGGACCCGAAGCTCAGAGGGTCAGGCACAGAGGGAAGGAGACGTCCCACAGCCACGCTGCAGCCTGCAGGAGCCACTCACCTGGGTACTGCACGCCATACTGCTGCTGGGGCTGCGCCGGCGGCTGCTGGGCAGCGTAACCCGCCTGCTGGTACTGCTGGTACAGCTGGCCTGGGGGGGGAGCACTGCGTTAGCTGGGCGGCATCACAAACACGGGGTGCGCAACACCCCAACACTTCACGTCGCGGAAATAACGCGTAAACGTTTTTCTTAAAATCTGAACACGGTGAAGTTTGTTTGTCACCTCGTTACCGGCGGAGACAAAACCTCAGATTTTTCTTTCTGAGCGGTGCCATTCTGAAGACAAAATAAATACTCCCAATTTGACGTGAGGCTTACTGCTTCTCCTTTTGAAGGGACGCCAGAAGCCGTGCCACTTAGTTAGCACTACGCTGGTGTGTAACAGAGCAGGAATCCTTAAATGTCTTGATAGCTGCCCCAGAACGTGCAATGTAAATTAAAGTACTTCAGAAGCTAAACTAGTCCTCAGATTGCCCATTTATAACAGTCTGTAGGGCTATTTCTGTACAAGCACGGTAAGCAGAGTGGTGCAGTATTTATTCTGACCACATTCTCTAGACAAGCCATCCATCTCCTCACGGCTGACCTGCTGTAAGCCAAGTCCTCTTAAGAGACCCCTAAAGCAAAAATAAAGCCACGCATTCTTAAGGTCGGGTGTTCTAATTCGGCGCTGACTTTTCCTAAATTTACTTTGTCCATTTTCTTGGCAAGCAGAGGCAGAATATTTGTTCGACTTAACCTACTCTGCCCTGCTTAGGCTTTATGCTCCTGCTGTTTCTCAGTTTAATAACATGCACAGCTGAGAACAAAACTAATTATCTGCCACACTGAAGCTTAGCTGAACTGGAGCAGACCTGGAGACTTTGCTACCATAAAGCGTTACTGCACAATTATTCATTCTGCAAAGATCAACAGGCTGTATAAATATAACCATAAACCGTTCCTTCTGAACTGCACCAAGACAGTTCAAGGCGCGCTGCTCCAAGCCCTCCTGCACCCCTATGCATGCTGCTTCTACACAACTCTGCGCTTCCTTTTAACTCTGCATTATTTGCAGCTGAAAGCAATGGTGTTTCACATTCCCACTGACTCTTCAAAACTTTATTTGGTCTACAATTATTGTGAGATGAAAAAAGTACTGGGCAGAAGGGCTGTAGAGGTCTGTTATCCTGATAATTAAGCCTGTTATCTCGATGATTAAAAACTAGAAGCTAATGAAGCATGCTTCTTGTTGTTTCCACTGGGATGTGCCAAGCTGCAGGAGAAGCAGCAGGAGGCCGCCTGCCTCAGGCAGCTGCCTGCAGGGTAACACAGGGACATGCTGGCACCTGCTGGAGAAGGAAAGGGGTATGGAAGAAAGAACACATCTGGTGGCACGGAGTTCTTCAGAAGCTTTGTGAAAACGCGTGCTGTCTTCACTAGAGCTGAAGAGAAGATTCATTTAGTGAGAAGCACAGAGGTGCTCCAGTGCCATTCAAGAAAACGTTCTTAACTTACAGCAATGAACATACTCAGAGATCCCACTGGTCCTCAAACACAGTTTCAGAGTTTCCCCTCTCACTGGATTTCCCTCTCAGTGCACGGTGAGCTGCGCTGTCAGTGTCTGGTTTTGTGTTTAGCAGCGCTTATCGCAGTCGAGGACCTGCCAGCATGTACCGTGGCTCCTGTGCTCTCAAACAAGTGTTTCAGCTTGGTTCAGACAAAAGATCAACTAGGCACATCTGCACAGCATCCTTTTCCCTAGAAGATCATACAGTGCTTACACCAATGAACTTTAAATCTACTTCAGCGTAAGACAATTGGTTCTTGTGAGTGTTCAGCACTGGAGTCAGCGGCACAAAAGCAGACGCATGCTGCTTTGTTGAACTGATTAAACTCAAACCAGTGAATGCTTGAAACTTTTGATCAGGGGTCAAATGACTTGGTATTCACCAAGAAAAGTAACTAATAACCAATAATAATTATCATACCTAATTCCATTTTTAAACATTTCAGGTTTTAAAAAAAAAATCTTCTTAAAGGTTTAAGAAAATCCCATTCTGGCATACCAGACTGATTGACATCACCATTTCATTTGCATCTTCAAAATACTGAAGTCCGAACAGCAGAAAATCTAACGTAACTATAAGATGGCAGGGGTTTTTGTGACAGTGAAGGGAAGCACAGCACAGGAAAATGCTTTGTGTCAGCACTGCTGCTTGTGTGAGCCAGTCCTGTTGAAAACCTGGGCAGCAAAACCTGCCCGAGGTTCTGGCTGGGCCATGGCCCTGCGCTGGTTCATGGCTCAGCTGCACAAACGCAGGGGACAGCAGGACAGAGGCTGCCCAAGTTACCTCTGGCTTAAGGCACTATCAAACAGGCAGGTATGGAAAGCTACAGCATTTTTCAAAGGAAAGACTCTGAACACCTTGGATAAAAGCAATGCAGTGTATAAAAAAAAAACCCTGAGACTCTGATAACCAACTTTTGGTACCTGCCTGCTATTTTTACCACATGCAAGCAACAGACACTGTTAAGTGCTCCCACTAGGAGCTCTGACCCCTAATCTATTCCCAAGAATGGAACCATCCTATTCCATCCAGAGTGAAGTAAAACTAGTAATGTAATTAATATATTTTGGTGCTGTAATAAAAAATGATTAAAACCTTCTTGCATGCAGAAAAAGAGGACTTGGGCAAAGGTACAGCACAGTTGTGTGGTTTTGTGCTGTTCTTTTTGTTGTTGTTGCTGTTTTTTAAAGAGAAAAGCTTATACTTGTCTTGACCCTGAATTACTTATTACAAAAATAAGTAATTTTTCCTTCCCTGGTGTCAGCAGTGATTCAGGGTTCCAACTTACTGCTGCCTGTGCCTCTAAGAGCTTCACTTTATTGTTTCAGTTCTAGCATAACATCAGCACTTAAAATCTCATAACTTATCGCATTAAAAAGTAAAAGGTAACATTCATAAAGACAGAAGTTCAGTACCTGAGAAAAAAATGTTTGGAATATTGTTTCCTGTCTGCTGATCCTGAAGCAGTTTTCCAAAAGTAACTTCTATGTATATCAGACATCAAACCATTATTATTGCCTTAAGCTACAAAGATGACACTTCTTGTGCCATTTCTATCCCTTAAACATTCTAAAAGAATTAAGCAAAAAAAGCTGAAAGCAGAAAAGCAAATGTTTTTATATGCTTCACTTCAACCAACAGCTTTAATGCTTCCTTAAATATAGACCTAACTACAGGTTGCTCAAAAACTCTGCTCAATCAAAATGTTACCGACAACCTTCAGGCAAGGAATTTCAAGTGACTGTGGATACTCTGATCACTGATGTCTCTTACATTTATCTCTGTTACATCAGTAAAAGAAGTAGCAGAGGGTTTTAACTTGTTTCTGCATCAAAATACAGAAACAACTTTATAATGTACTTTGTATGGAGGTACAACTAGCAAAGCAAGTCATGCCACAGTTTTGGCTAGAGCTATGCAGGTCTGAAGTTTCAGGGCTCTCAAAAAACATCAACAGAAAATTGAAACTCCTCGCGTTCCACTACCTGTCCTTCTAAATAGAGCTACTGCTCCACCTGCCGTTTGGATGTTGAATAGCACATGGGGAGAAAACATTCTCCCAGGTGGGACAGATGAATTTGTAGTTTGGGACTGACTTTGGGTGCGTTAATTAGAAGCCTTCAGTACAGAGCACAGAGATTCAGACAGCACCCTTCGTGTCAAATGGCAGAGAAGGTGCTGCTCACCTTCCACCTGCTGACCTGTCTGCGGCTGTGCTCCTGGGTACGGCGCCTGCTGCGGCTGCACGCCGGGGGGGTGGGCTGCAGAAGAGGAGGAAGCGATGCTGTCTGGTGTTCCCGATCGTTCTTCTGCAGGGGCACTGGGCGGGCCTGGAGGAGTGAGAACAAAATACAGTAAATGGAGTGAACAGGGAGTTTGAATAAAAAGTCCATTCCCTTGCAAAGTTTTTAATACTTTTTCCAGTTTTCCACAGATTTACATCTGAAAGTATAGCTTTGCACATCTCAAGTCTACCTTAAAAAATTCTGGGGGGAAAATTCCCACCTGTCTCTAGGTCAAAGTTGCTGAAATTTCATGCTTTGGAGGAACATGACCCACTTTGTGGATAAAGCCCTATGTAACAACACAGTGGTGTTTCTGCAGCTTCAGGCATTAACCTTGCACGTGTGAACCGAAGACTTGCTGCATTTGGACAGAACAAACTCCTAATGTACCT
Source organism: Penelope pileata (assembly GCA_013396635.1). NCBI lineage: Eukaryota > Metazoa > Chordata > Aves > Galliformes > Cracidae > Penelope > Penelope pileata. Next base: position 31,625 of record WBMW01003934.1, on the reverse strand, counting down.
ATTCTTCTTCTGCACCTGGAACAAAGGTGCAAAGCTGCAGGAAATCATTCAAATGCAGCAGTGTTTTGCTGTGGCTCATAAGGGCCCAAGCAATTAAGTGTTTCACCAACAGTCACACAGCACGTGAACAGAAAACCTTTAAGGGATGTGTCAGATTTGCACCCCCAAACTTGGTAGGGCAGGTGTCAGTCTGAAAGGAATTGTCTGCTTGGATAATTCTGAAACTATCCCAGCTACTGAGCAGCACCCAAAGAAAGCATGGAGACAGAGAATTCAGTTTTTATTTAAGTTAATAAGAAGTTGTAAAGTAAGCACGTGAACAGGTATGGCATACTACAACTAAACACAAAATGTTTTGTTAGAATCGAGGGAGATTAAACTCGTATCTTTCCAGCTCTTAGCTTTATGAGTACAATGTGTGAGACACTACGTTCAAATACATGCATAAAATTAAGCACGGTTATTAAAATTTCTGCAAATGCACTATGTTAAGAAAATTGTATTTATACAATATAAACACACATGCAACAAACATCCAATTGCATTTTCACGTTACCCTTACTAGGGGGAAAATGAATCAAAGCTGCCCGCTTCTGATTTTGGCTTTCAAAGCTACAATTCTGCAGTTACACATGTAGGAATGCAATATCTCATATCCTGCTCAAATGGTCTTTTGTGACATTCTTTGTGCATCCAAAGCATGGCCAAGTCAGTTCACTCTATCAAAAGAACTATGGAGATACGTAGATCTTGAAGTATCACTGATGCTACAATGAATGCCTTAATTGACAGTGAAGCTTTGAACCAAAAGAGAAAAACACTTCTTCGAAAATAAGCTCCAGTTTTCAGCTAGTGGTACTTCAAAGCCTGCTCTAACGATTGTTCAGAAGTACTTCATTGTAAGTTTTCAAGTACCAGCAAATCTTTACCTCGTGTGTGAAATAACCATGCTGTGACATACCCAAAACATTCCATGCAGGAAGAGATCACTCAAAACCATGTAAAATCATATAACGACCACATAAAACTTGGTCTAAAGTTGAGCGTACACAGCAAATCCTGTTAACAGCAGGTTTCCAGGTAACAAGGCTACACCAAAATTTGTCAGACCCAAGAAGATTCTGTGCAAAATCACTTCTCTATATTCTGCATCACACTCCCTACCACATCCTGTATTTCTTTTACAATTTCAGTTATCTTGTCTTAAACTGATTGTATTCAGCTTAGCATAAACTGTGTTTAATGTTTAGCACTCTACTACTAGTTGTAAGTCATACTGGTACTAAGAGTCATGCAGTTCTTCAAAAATAAACATCATTCGGACAAGTAGCCTACTTCTTTCTGTCAAGATTAAAAAACATTGACACTATTTACTTTTGGAATGCAAAAGAGAAAAGGCAGGGTTATACAAACCTTTCTGGCTGACCCAAGGAGCAGAAACACAAGCTGAGAACCTGAGCTGAACTGTGAGATCAAACCTTAAGGCAGAGTGGTAGGTTCTGTTCTTCCATCACTGGCAGATACCAATTAAGTTACTCTACATTAGTTATTTTAGTAATAGCTTTAAGTAACTCAAATAAAAAATATTAAGCTATTTTCTACTCCAAGCTAGAACATCAAGCCACAACCAACAGCGACATTTCAACATTTCGTATACAAAATGTAGCAAGCCCACTTACAATACCTTAATGCATCACACATTTTAGAATTCTGAAAAGGAACAGTCAATACAGAAGGCAGCTTAATACATCTAAAATACAAATGCTTTGTTACAAATCAAGATCTGAGTCATCGTTTATTAACAGGTTTTCCTCTCCTTTTCCTCAGACGTACTCTTACCTGACACCTGATCATCTGTCAAGCCAAACGCTGACATGACATTCTTGCTGATCTCATCCTGGTTCTTTAGCGGATCGAACGCAGACATGCTTGCTGCTATAACTTGAGTGGATGGCTTAACATTAGACTCAGCAGCAGCAGGCTTTTCTTCCCTACCATCTACAGCATCTACAAAACAAAATGCCCTGGTTTTATTTCTTGAAAACTCAACGCACTGTACATACCTATTGTACTACATCAACTTTAAAACTGCAGAGTTTTTTTTGTAAAAAAAAAAACTGTTCCAACTGTTGAAATGCTTATGTTAGGATAATGTGATTAATCAGTGATGTATCTGAAAACACGATGAACCACAAAACTGAGGTTTCATTGCATAGTTACTTCAAGATACACTGATGCTGGAGCACTAGATCTCTTTACTTTGAAGTTCAAAGGTTTCTGCTTCAGAAAACTGTTCTGGTATGATTTACCAACAGCAAATTCTAAATTAAGAAAGCTTACAGGACAGTTTCCAATTTATTTTGTTTTATCAACTGTAGTTTTTGTTCTGTTCTATCCCCTCCTCCCCAGTTCCCTTCCCCAAGCCGAGGGGTGAAGCCCATCTCCCTGCAGTTACACAGGTAGCGCTGACTCCCCCGGAAGCCCCTTTCCACCTATGGGGTTCCACTTCCACTTAAAAACAAACAAGTGCACGTAGAGTTTAAACTGGCTGTTTGCACTCTATGATCATCACCCTCACCTCCTTCCAAACAGTTTACAGCCAAAATCTCCAGTATTCCACTGAAATTAGTAACTGCTGATATTGTAGGAGCAGGGGTTGGATTTCTGTTGGTTTTGTTGTTAAAATAACAAAAGCAGTGCTTCTTAAAAGAAAGCTTGGAGCTGCTGGTTTGCCTCTTTACTCAGAACACTGTACTCCATGATGCTTTATCATTATTTTGTGTGTCCAACTTAACCAGAAATCTGTCATTAAGCACACGGAGGTACACTTTTTACAGTACAACAGCCCTAAGCTAGGAGATCACTGTCTCAAAATTGGGAGAATGTGTTCCTCCCCCATTTCGCCCTCCCCCTATAATCCTTTCCCACCCCTATTCTGCACCCCTGTGCTGCTTACCCTGAGACAGCTCTGATGCTGGTCTGAGCTCAAAATGTCTGGATTCAATTTCCTAACCTGGCAAAAGAAGCGAATATAATTTTTGCTGAATTAGCTTTTTACTGTTCTAGTGAATCAAACTTGCTTAGCAACATGACAAGATAAGCACCAGAGCTAGCCCAAAGTAAGCAGTGGGAGTGCTCAGCTGGAAGCAACATCTCCCCTCTTCAGCAACAACAGACTATTAATTTAGCTGAAAGCCCTGTCAAAATGCTGTCCTGACTCACAAGCATTAGTTACGACGTTTACACACATGGCAACAAAAATCATACTTTGAGGTGTTACTTCTAAGTTAACTTACTGCTTTACTCCAAATCATATGAATGCAGATTCTGCCTCTGAAATAACTCAAGCATTACAAACAGAGCAACAATCATGAATGATCACAACCAGTACTCAAGACTCCACCTTTCACTTTGCTGAACAGCACACACCCCTGCAAATCAAACCAGACAACTCTTTGCCAGGCTGCCTACCACTTTCAGGCAGATTGGTGGACACTCCTGGTTCAGCAGGTGGTTCTAAACAGTCCAGTAAGCGATTGACTTTATTGCGAAGTTCTATCAGCTCTCGACGCAGGTACTTCACCTGATTAGATTCTAGGGGTCTTGGTTGTCCATTGACTGCAAAACAACAATTAGGTAACAGTTACAACTGTAGTAACGTTCTGACATCCAGTTTAAAACCAAAAAAAAACCATTACCAACTTCTACTTCCCTGCAGAATCATCCTACTTTGTGGAGTTCGAAGTGCCACAGTAAACACAGGCTAAACTCATTCTAGAGTTTACTGTTCCTTTAATACTATCTCATTTTAGCCTAGCTAAAACTAAAAACTCCACAGAACTGCGGAGTAATTTTTGCAGCAAGTTTCTGCATTGTTTACCCAATTTCCATGGATATACCCTGAACAATACAAATACCATACTTGGTTGTGGAAATCTGTCCCATTAGCACCTTTAGAACTAAGGCGGAATACACAACACTCCCAAGAGCAGGGTCAGTCTTCAGGTTAAAAGCTGCCTGCTGTTCCTTGGAACTATGTGCTTAATTACCAACAGCAACTTGAAAATAATTATTTTATCAAAGGCAGAAGGATAAGTATTAAAATCGGCTATGCTAGAAGCACTCAATGTTGTTTGTTTTTCAGTAGTGTATTAGCAACACTACAAGTTTATCACCACTTAAAGTTTCTCACACGTGTGAAGAAAACCCCCCAACAAAGGCTAGAGTGGAAGATTACAGCAGAACAATTGACCCTATCTTTTTGTACACCAGTTAATGTAAGCAATCTTATAAAAAGGGAGATAGTTTGTTTCTCTGAGTTTAGACATCACAGGAAATAGCAAGAGAGGAAACATTTGTCATATATTAATCCAGTATTATTAAATTGCTGATTTAATTCTTCCAATGTGACATAAATTGAAAGTTCTTAGTGTTTTCCAGTGGACCTCTCTGCCTGAATTTTAATAAGCATTACTTAAAAAATGAGATGAGCCATCTTCTATACTTACCAAACAATGTCAGCTTAAGTATCCTGCTGCACTGAATTGCAAAAGAAAGATCTGAGCTATCAAAAATTGTTATAAGATCTCCATCTGAAAAGAATATAAAAAAATTGTTATATTAAAGCAAAGCCCGTTAACTGCTGAACTTCACACTAGAGTAAAAGCATTACTTCATTACTACAGAATAACATTCCCTACTTGATTCCAAAGCTACTAGAAAAAAGTTGCGAATTGATGCTATCACTTACCATACCCCATTACACACGAGGAGGAAACTGAAGACACAGAAGTAAAAAACAGAGGTTTTGTTCTATTGTTACTCAGTGAGAATGAGACATTAGAGATAAGAATTCTCAAAAGCCACCATGAGAATGAACATTGCCAGTTAATGTTATGTGTCTATTTCAAGTGGCTCCACAACTCTACTGTTCACGAACAGTTCCTAAAAGCAGCCACAAGAGTCTGCTGTGCCTTATATAAATCTACTGCTGGCTCTTCTCATTGTTTTTTCCTCAGGCATTGGGCTCTACTGTATATTCAGGAACATTAAGCAGGACAAACGCACAGCAGAGCAACCTGCTTAGTTCAGAGGTTTGAAAAACACTCATCACGAAAATAAATCGTAACTCCATAAGGCAGTAATCACACTGAAATGTGTTTGCTCTGGTAATTAATAAAAGCATCACATAACCTAAGATAAGTTAGAAATGTTTTTTACTATTTAGATCACAAATCCAAAGACAGAAGTCTTGGGATTTTAAGTTTCCTGGCCTCACCAATTAAGCATACAAGTTTGAAAAAACAAATTCTATTCAATTGAACAATCACAACAGTTCGATGAAGATGCAACAAAGCCACAATATTTTAAAGAAATTTTAAGCACTAAATCCCATGTCAAGGCCTGAGTATCACTAGCTTCATGTTTCAACAATAAGAAACAAAGCCAGGAGGGGCAGATGAAGCATTCTTCTGAATATCTGAAGAATACACACAGGAATTCTGAGAGCACCCAGATCAAGGTTGTAAAAGTAGCAGAGAACCTTATAGCAACACACAAAAAAAGTCCACTTTTAAAAGATGAAGACAAGCGTTCCTCCAGGTTTGGAGGGTAAAGAAAACTGAAAGAGCTAATTGGAATAACTAGTTCCAATCTTTCTAATGACTGAAGCAGACTTTTTTCTAGGCCTAGATGCAAGAACAAAGGTTACTTGACGTTTCAGGTACCACAGACAGTGCTAATGCCATTAAAAAAAATGAACCTGAATACTTCAATAATGTGGCACTTTTACTGTACACATAACTACAAAAGACAGATCTTCTACTGATTAAATCAAATGATTTCAAAATAGATCATTCGCATTTGCCAACAGTATTTTGGACAACTCTGAAGAGCTGAGTTTCACAATTTCTGTCCTGGATAATTTCTGGGTAAATGCTATCAGAGCAACGGTAGTAATTAAACCTCAACAGTAGTAATTAAACCTTACCTTCATCTTTATATTTTATTGTGACTTCATCATTACTCAGAAGTTTTCCTCTAAAAACTCTTTGCATCATTAGCACTAACTCGTCATAGGTGATATCCTCATTATGGATAGGAATTCTCCTAATATCTTCGCCAAGCTGAGCTTTGATGATCAGCTTCCCACTCAAGTCCAGCTGCCCGTTCATGGTGGACTCCTTGTCACCCACAGACCTGTTAACAAGAAAACATTAAAAACATACTTTGGTAAACTAAATTGAAGCTGTCTAGAGAACCTCTCTCAGACATGTTCTACAATGCACTAATTTCTCAAACCACTAAGTGAACCATATACTTACTGTACGCACAAACAAAGCACAACTCTGCAAAATCAGATGCTCCCAATTAACAGTTTTCACAGTTTCTGGAAGCTGTAATCTAAATGTAAAGACTTCTTGCAAGCCAGATAGCTTTAAAATGAGTGTGACATTTAAGGATTCTAGCCCTGTTTTTTGTTTGTGCCAGATAATCAGCCATAAATTGTAATGGAAAAAAGTTACAGAGGTAGTAATATCTCCAGGACTTGCTCTTGAGATGCATGAACACGTCTCTCTCAAGGAAATAAACACTGCAGCAAAAGCTCACAGGCCTTACAATATTCTATTGTCTACATTATCACCTTATTAGACTACATTTCCATCTACCATAATTATCATAACCAGCAAAAAGCTTTTTTTTTCTTTTTTCTTTTTTTGCCTTTTGAGAGAAGACCGCTAGAAGAAAATATTGTATTTCAGAAACTGTAGGTGGTAAGGGAATCAAGCTGAATCATGTGACGTTTCATAAACAAATGATCTGAACCCTGGTTTTACTGCATGCACCATCAGAACATATTGAGGGTTCTTCCCCAGAACGAAAGACAGAAAATCTATCCTGTTTTCATATTTTATCCAAGAAGCTTTAATCAGGATTTTCTGGTTTAAAAAGCTGCTCATTAGACCTTGCTACTCATCACGCTCCAAGGTGCAAAGTTGTTACACATGGCCAGAACTGCTGGCTACTCTCTGATGCTTTAAGAGAAGTAAGTGGACATCAACTTAAAAGGAAGTGCAAAGCCATCTTGTGACCAAGAGGCACGCAGCCTATACGGAAGTCTTATCTTTAATATTTCACATATAACAATTAAAAAATCACCGCTTTGTATGAAACCTCTCTTGTTAAAAAACACTAAGGTCTTACATTTAAAGAAAGATAGAAACTACAGAGAAGTTACCAAGGGAAGGAATGAAAAAAATGTATATATTTCCCTATCTCTTCACTGTTCTGGACAAGATGAAAACAACAGCTCTAGAAGGAGAAACTAAAAAAGCAGGTTTTTACATCTAAAGTACAAATAGCGCAGAGCTTAGAAGCACGAAACTGCATGCAAGTTACGTTGTTCTTTCTCCTTTGCAAAAAGAATTACTGACAGTGATACGCAAATATTTCTCCATTACCATTAAGGATGTTGTAACGGCGTTTTATGAGAAAACTGAATTTTGCTTAGGTCAGCCAATTCTTAATGTACTGCACTGAAAATGTTTCTCTTCTACAAGAGAAATGAGACACTCAGCTAACCACCCTTAACATACCATTCTTTGATGCATCTATATATATTTAGTTCTACTACTTCAGTGGCAACATTCTGCAACTAAAAAGATGTACCATGCTACTATGCTACATCTAGATTGCAACTCAATTTCTACCTTTTCGTAACTAACTTAACACAACGCAAATATTTCATGCAAATCTCTTTGTTGAGCCCTACTGAGATCTCAGCAGAGTGTCCAAATTTTGGCTTGGATAAAGTCAAATAATTTTCTTCCTTATAGCAGGTACAGAGCTGTGTTTTGGATTTAGGACGAGAGTAACACTGACGGCACACCGATTTTTAGTTGTTGCTGAGCAGTGCTTTCACAAGTCAAGGACTTTTCTACTTCTTGTGCTGTCTGGCCAGCGAGGAGCTGGGGGTGCACAACGCCCTACCATGTGGCATTGCTCTCAGCAATAACAGCTGCCTAAAGAAGGAGGGTACATTTGGAGGGAAAGCATTTACATGGGATGAGGTTAACTTAACCCTTAGGTTAAATGGATGAGGATCTGCCTGCTGATGGGAAGTAATGGATGAATTTCTTGTTTGCTTCCACACATGACCTTTGCTTTACTTTAGTAATCTGTCTTTATCTCGACCTATGAGTTTTCCCACTTCTACCTTTCTGATTATCTCCCCCATCCTACTCAGAGAGGTTAAGCAAGTGGCTGTGTGGTACATAGCTGCCTGCCACAGTTCAACTGCAACAGTCCTTCTGGCATCCAACGTGGGGAACATAGGGTCTGACGACAGACTACTGTATGGAGTGTGTTAGACCACATTTGTAGATACTGTAACTGCTAATTGGCAGGATCCTGTGTTTGTCATAGGGCTTGCTTGCCTTACTGTACTTCAGAGTCTAGTGCTTACTAATGGCTACTTCTGCTTCTGCCATGTGCTCTACTCCTTATCATCTTGTTTTGCTGTGTTTGGGAACTTTTTAGACTGTGGGCTGGCAGACAGCCAGGGCATCACTGCTGTCCCTGGACTGCTGCACTGGACAGGCTGGGACTCCACACAGAACTCGAGACAGAGGGACTGTGACCTGTGGATGAGTCCATGTGGGAGCACATACACCCTGAAGCATCCGTGGCCAAGGATAAGTTCACTCCGGAGCAAGCACACCTCAAGGCACCTGTGGCCATGAAGAAGTCTGTGCTGAGCAGGTACACCTCGCAGCATGCGTGTCTGAGGACGTGGCCATGCCAGAAGGATGGGGAAGTCTGGTGTGCACCTCAAGGGGATTGATGTTGGGTGAGAACTGCCGGTTCTTTTAATCGCATGATGTTAATTGCTACATAATAGTGTATGACGGCAAGAGTCATCAAGGTTAACAAAAAATGAATTTTGATGGAACTGTGCAAAGCACAGTGGCGACAGATAAGCACAGCCACAATGGAATCACAACTGGCTCCAGCACTCAACATCACACACTCTCTCCCTTGCCCTAAAGAACTGTTAGGGCAGTTGAAGTCCAAAGTCATGGACTAAATCAACCCAAGATACATTTAAGATGGATGACCCATAAACTAAGGGAATATCTGTGTGTATCTATCAAAAGACAGGAAAGGTGGGGGTGATTAAGTGGGATGGAAAAGTGTGTGACCAGAGCATAATGTAGTTGATAATGAATAAAAGGAGAATATTGTCCTGGTTTCACCCGGAATAGTTCATTTTCTTCCTAGTAGCTGGTATGGTGCTGTGTTTTGTATTTAAGATGCTAACGTTGTTAGCACACCAACATTTTAGTTGTTGCAAAGCAGTGCTTACACAAGTCAAGGACTTCTCTACTTCTTGTGCTGCCCTGCCAGCAAGGAGCTGGGGGTGCACAAGGAGCTGGGAGGGGACACAGCCAAGACAGCTGATCCAACCTGGCCAGCGGGATGTCCCATTCTGTGTGGTGTTGTACTCAGCAATAAAAGCTGGGGGAAAGAAGGAGCAAAGGGGAGGGACATTTGGAATGATGGTGTCTGTCTTCCCAAGAAGCTGTTGTTACATGTGACAAGCCCTGCTTTCCCTTAAGTGACTGAGCACCCGCTTGCCAATGGGAAGGAGCAAATTGATTCCATTTCTGTGTGGCTTTTGCTTTACGCAGCAAAACATGTTTTATATCAACCCATGAGTCCTCACACTTTTACCTTTCTGATTCTCTCTCTCATCCCACCTGGGGAGGGCAAGTGAGCAGCTGCGTGATGCTGAGCTGCCTGCCAGAGTTAAACCACAAAGAGACAAGCAGCTACTGAACAAAAATCATTCTTTTAAAACGATGCAACAGGAGGTAGGTGGATACAGAGAAATTCAGTCTAACTGCAGAGGAAAGGGACCAGTAATTCCCACAGCAAGGTAGCTGCTCAGACACTCTGATGAAATGGTGACATTCATAACAGTGTCAATCCTTGCTAATGCATTATTCATGTTTTGCAAGTCTTGACTGCAGGAAGAACAACTCAGTCTGTTTCAGTTCTACTTTGTTTCAGCAGAAGTTGGCTGTAAAAGCAGTGCTTTTTTGCAGAAGGCTTTTTCTAAAAAACGTAAACACAAAAAGATAAAATAGCATCCATGTGCAGGCAGCCTTTCAGTTTCTTTCCAAAACACCCATTGAGCATTACCTTGTCTTTCTCACTGATGCTGGATTATTGGTCAAATTCCCCACCTCACTTCAGGACAGAGATAGGATAAGCCGCCATGCACTATCAGTGGCAGAAAACAGGAAGCTGCATTAAAAAAAGATATTTGCCATCAGACTTCCTTAGAGTTATATACTTCACGTTACTCTTTCACTTTAAAACATTTTAACAAATATACTCAGCTAAAAAAAGTCACTATTTTATCACACACAACAACCAGGTTTACAGTTCTGAGTATTGCACAGTTAAAGGTTCAACTAAAACAGATCTTGAACAAGAGTTTTAATTTCATAATTGAAGAATTTTGTTTATTTTTCTATATTCTTCAACTGCACGCAGGAGTTCCTAACAGTAACGTGTTCTGTTCCAGGACAGTAAACTTCCCCAACAGTCTTAAAACACTCACTCATGTGGCATCCATCTTAAAACCCCAGGTTAAGTTAAATAAATTAAACTTAGATTGATTTAGCACTATAAAAACCCATAAAGTCCATTTCCTAGTTTAAGGCTGGAGCCTCTGTGGCATTAAGCAGTGCACCTTCCAGGCAGCACTGGGACAGACTACCAGCACTAACAGAGCAGTAATGCTGCTTTCCCACAGGCAGAACCACCAAACTGGGCAAGAAGGAAATACAGTCAGAAATACACAGTACTTAAAAATACAATCTGCCCTCAATTCAGTTTCAGAGTCTGGTTTTTGGGCTGGAAAGAGTGAGATGAGCTGCCTGAAGTTCATGTAGTCCATCTGTTTATTACACAGGTGCTCACTGTCCAGAGCCAGAACACACTGATTTAGCATACAAACCAACTCAGTGGAAAACATAACCCCCTACCACTGGCGAAGTACACTCCACTCCACACTTTTCTCTCTCTCATGCACACACGGTTCACATCAGTGATCTGAGTTTTAGACAATTTGCTGCTAACCAATGGGGAAAACTACATTCCTCTCACCCCCATGAAACTGGGGTTCACAACTCTCCTCTTCCAGCTCAACATGGAAAAGCTAAAATGGACAGGCACCAAAGCACAGTGCAACAATGGACAAAGCCCTCTCCAGCTCTGCAGGCTGGCAGCTACTCCCCTTCTCCTCCTTGGTGTGAGGCATCCACCTGTGCTCACTGCTGAGAGGGCAAGGCTGCTGTGACACACCAGGCAGGTGAATAGGAAGAGACTACTTTTCTGATTCGTCACACACACTTCGTGACAGGGGTAACACATGGTGATGGTGCTCCTCTTCCTACAGCTCCATGTACAATGTAATGCAACGAACAAATCAGGGATACAGAAAATGCATCTAAAAGTGGATTAGAACAGTTCATTTAGCTCGTATCTCATGTTGTTTAAGCATTACAGTTGGGCTTTGGCTTTGCTTCTTTAGCATTATAGTGCAATGCACTTAGAAACTGACAACAGTAAGGACAGAGCCTCTTCTGTAGTTCTCCAGACACGTTCTGGGGGACACACCTGAGCGGCCTTTGGAATGCATCACTGGTATCTCTGTACAGGGAATCACAGAACAGCTTAGGTTGGAAGGGACCTCAAAGCCCACCCAGTCCCACCCCCGGCCATGGCAGAGCTGCACCCACCAGGTCAGGCTGCCCAGGGCCCACCCAGCCTGGCCTTGACACTTCCAGGGACGGGGCACCCACAGCTCTCTGGGCAGCTGTGCCAGGGCCTCACCGCCCTCTGAGTAAAGAATTTCTTCCTTACATCTTATCTAAGTCTCCTCTCTTCTAGCATAAAGTCAGGAAACTCGCTACTGGAACACATTCACAGAACTACATTGTCTTATTCACCAACATCACACACAGAAACCCTCACATGTGTGGCGAGGAACAAGAAGGTAACAGAAAAGCACTTAAACCCACGCTGTTTTGTCCAGCCCTTCCCCACTGTGCTCGCAGGCAGACAGGCAGGGTGAAAGAGTCCCCCAGCACCGCACCTGCTACGGGAACGACGTGCAACGTTCCCACCGCTGAAGGGCACAGCCCTGGGGCTCTGCTCCCCTCGCTACCACACAGCCAAAGGGCTCGCTCACCCCAGGCACCTCCCCGGAGCCACCCAGAACGCACACTCACGATCTCCTGCACAGCACCAGTTCGGGTACGGTTTAGGGGAGGGGGGGACGCGAACCACACCAATAGAACGTAACACCTTCGTGTTTCCTCGCTGAAGAGCCAACCTTCTCGCAGGGACCGCAGCAGCACCCCCTCCCCTCCCGGAGAACCACAGGGACCCCGGAGGCCCGGGCCCGCTCCCGGCTCTCCGCCCTCTCCCCGGCAGCAGGGAGGCCCGGCCCGCCGAGGCCCGGCAGCCCCGGGCGCAGCTCCCCGGCGGCCCCTCCGCCACAACGCGAGGGGACGCGAGGGGTCTCCCAGCCCCTGGGCCAGGGGCGGCGGGGAGCCCCCTCCCCCGGCCCCGGGATGCCCGCGGCCCCTCCCGCCGCCCTCTCCCCCTCCTCCGCAGTGACCACCCGCGGGAGCGGCACGGGAGGGGAGGCGGGAGGCCCCGCTCTCTTACTCTGGCTCCGGGGCGGTCCCGCCGGTGGAGGCCCCCGCGCCTTCCGAGCCCGGGCACGGCCGCCGCCGCCCGTACGTGGCAGTGTGGAGAAGGGGCCGGCAGAGCGCTGCCGCTGCCGGGCCTGCGCGCCGCGCACGCATGCGCACTCCGGCAGCCGCCCCGCCCCGCGACGCAGCACGCATGCGTTGGAGGGGAGTCGGCGGGCGCCGCTGAGGTGCCTCTGTCCGTGTGGGGGGCGGTGTTGCGGCCTCCAGGGTGTGCGCTCGGTCCTTGGGTTGGAAGGGACCTTAAAGATCATCCAGTTCCATATAGAAAACATGTAGGAATAGTTTGGCCATTTCTAGTGTAAAAAATTTTGATAATCTTTTCGGTTTTACGAATGTAGGAAAGAAATGTGGAGGACAGGGTGTCTCCATCCATTACGCGCAAACCGTGCCTGTCGTTTCTCATACCTTTGTACAGATGATTCAGTCCTTCTCCGGAACATTTCTTTATCAAAGGAGCTTTTCCCGTCTGTTAGCAAGGAGAAACTTCATGAACTGAAAGCACGCGTATCGCAAAGAATAGCAAAGTTCACCATATTATTAAGATTACTGTACTCCACATGTATAGATAAGGGTTGAACTATTGATCCTGTAACAATTAAGCATATAACCTGAAAAAGGTGAATTTTACTTTGCTTCGTTTCTGCAGTTCGGATGCAAAAAAAAAAAAAAGGCCATAAAATTTATAATTTTCCATATAGTTTATGCTTATTAACTGGGGAGGCTGGCCACACTTCTCGAAACAGATTATGTAAAACTCAACATGATGTTTTCGTTTTATTAAAAACCAGAGGTGGCAAAGCATACAAGTGTATGTGAACAAAGAAATCACATTTTTAAAAATTACTTGTCTAAATTTCTCAGGCTTTTTTTTTCCTCACACGGGAGAGAACGGGATGTGTCCATACAATTCTTCCCATTCATTAGACAAGAGCTCACTGCGGTGGGCCTTAGAGCTTTGCTCAAAGTTACAAAGTGGAAAGAGCTGCTTGCTCCTCTCCCAGTCTCCCCATAAGGCCAAAGGGCAGAGAGGCAGAGAGAAGGATGCAGCCCAAAGCCAGTGCAGGGCCAGATGCTGGTGCTCTGGCAACACCTGTGTGTTTCCAAGAGGAAACCAGTGTCCTGACACAGGCTGATGCTGGGGGGTGATGTCAATAGGACCTAAGTTACATATTTATAAAGAATTTCTTTCCTAGCTTGTTTCTTCAAGTGCCTGACTTCTTCATTTTCATATATGAAAACAGAGTTTTTTGTCTAACCATCATTTAAACTAAAGGTGTTTTAGTTGGGAAATTTAAAAGATTATTCTAAGATCCAGATTTTCTTCTGTAAAGGCATTCATAAAGCCAGCGTTTTATGGAGGTAGTGCATACAAATACATACAGTTTGGACCCAGAACCAGTAAGAACTGTGCATTTGATTTACCTTCTGTTTCTCATTAAATTAAAGTTGTTCTTACAAAAGGGAGAGGAGAGCTACATTATTATAGGCTAGGTAAACACGTTCAGCTGGCCTGAGAAATGAAAAGGGCAGAAACAGAGCAACATCTGCATGTCTGTACTCTAGTATAAATCGATAATAATCTCCTTCCAAAGACCTTCCTCAGTGGCCTGTAGGGTAAGTGGTATCAAGATCTACCACAGCGTTGCCTCTGCACAGTCACACGCATGTGGTCCCGCTTTGACGCCCGCTGATCTTGCCTTAGGATCCATTCCAAGCTGTCGGCAGTTGGAACAGTGTGTTCGTCGTTCAAGATACCAGCGAGACAAAGCAAGCCATGACAAAAAAATCAGGATTATATTTCACATATTTACAGGTTTCTAACAGCTGCTAGGCAAGGTGGACAAGGAAATATTTTCTGAAGACGTCTCAGATGGTCTGAAAGTTCCCTGGAAATGTTTTGCAGGCCGTGATTTTGAAACGTGGTAAATTTCTGAATGCAGATAAAATTGCATCCTTGGCACCTGAGATCTGGAAAACACTTCATAAACTTTTTTCTTGAAGATTGGTGATCTGAAAGTGTACAGAATACAGATCTGAAGTCCCTGTAGAGTAAACAAAAGCACCGTGTTAATGTTTCACTGGCAAAACTAGAAGAGATTAGTCAATATTATTTGACCTGAAAAAAATAACTGTGTAATAGTTTTCAGCAGCAACTAACAATTACATTAATACCTTCATATACAAGAATTACTTTAATTGGGAAAATTTTTGCTGTAACTATGATATAGCTACCTCATTTCCATATTATAATGAATTAGCTAGTATTTCTCAGAATGGCATTTTTACCTTTACCTTCTACTGAACAGGGTGACTGTAAGACTTGCCTGACTTAAGCACTAAATGTGGCTGGTGTACCCTATCAGCACTTTAAGCAGACACATATATAGGGAAAGCAGGACTTCAAAATTTCGCTTCTAAGTTCTCATTTAAAGCATTAATCAGGAGAATCATGATTTTCAGGAAGAAAAAAAAAAGAAAAAAGCTAATTCTTTTAAACAGATCTGTGTTTTGTCTCTGTTCATTTTTTCAATTTTAAATCACTGAATCCTCACTGGTGTACAGGGCCTTAGTCTTCAGTAAATTAGATTTTGGGATAGGGGAGTTGTGGAAATTGTCATGTATGTCCAATTAGCCATTCTGCAGAAAATATTTGGCAATATAATAATGAAGTATCCATTATTTCATGTACTTCATACGGCTTATTGGAATACAAAGCCAATAATCCATAAGGGCCACGTTACTCCGGGCAGAAAACAAGGTGTATGTCTTCCTGTAGGCTCTTATCCAGAATCACTGTGAAAGTTCTCAAGCCATAAAGCTCTAGTTTCTTCTCTTTCTCTTTCTTTGTGGGACTCTTTCCTACAGCTGACACAGACGTTTTTTCCTGATATTCACTGAGTATCATTTTATATTGGTGACCCAAAGGACATATCCCTTTCAGAACAAAAATTCTGAATTTCCACAGCTGCTTTCCAACGCATTCTCCATTCTACCACCATTCATTCAACAACTGGATCAGACTCTTTTTTCCTCCCATTATCTAAATTATTAGGCTCTGAGTTGCTAGATACTTTACCTGCGTAGCATTAAAAATGCAGAATGCATAGCTGAAAACAAGACTAGTTTCCTCTTGACTTATTAGCATGAGGTAGCCTATTGTCCAGGTGATTCCGAGCACTACAACTATAGAGATAGTGCCAGTCATCTTTTTCATGAATGAATCCTTTTTATTCCTAGAAATACACCAAAAAAAGTAATTACTTAAATACTTCTCTGTATAATTTAATCTCTTTTTGTGCTTAAACTTCCTATTTTACTTATTAAGGGCTATAACACAAGTATCTGTTATCCAGCTAAGTTGAGAACATATGCCTTCCTACATCTGTTTGAGGTATCATCCAATAAAGAAATACAGAAAAGGAAATCTGCCCAAGCTTGTCTGAATAATCTCTCTTCAAAATAGGTAGTGTGAATGTATCTATCTTTAACTAAAATGTGAGGTTTACCAAAGCAACAGAAAACATTGAAAATTAACATGCTAGCTACTACAAGCTTTTTAGAATGTTTATAACATCAATCCAAATGTTCTCAGTTTTCAGTATTGAGAATAAGCTACCATTGAAGTGTGGATATCCAATTTCTCTCAAGCCTGGAAGGAGTCAGAGATAAGGTATTTCGATTTACTCCAACTATGAACATTGTATTTAAAAAGGAATAAAGTGCAAAGTTTTGTTAAACAGATCAGTTTTTGGGGATTAATAACAATTAAAGCAATTCCCTTTTAAATAATGCAACGTACATTGCAAAGGTTCTGATGCTTAGTCTGTGACAATACATGGAGTGTTGATGTAAAACTGTGCAGAGAAATCTGCTTCAAAGTATCTAGAGCACTGGCCTGGCATTCAGATATGCTGAGAAATTCATAATTCTCGTTTGGCTGGACCCAGCTCTGCTCTCACTTGTATTGATTTAAATCAGGCATTAACTTCATTGAAGTCAAGTTGAGCAACACTGCGACCAAAACCAAAGTGATGGTAGTAGGGGGGAAGACTGCAATGTGCTCATTGCTATGTAAATGAACAAATCCTGACCCATTACAGCAGTGGAAATAATTCTCTGTTTTAAGTACACATTTCTTTAAAAGAAAACATTTTCTCAAAAATCTGAGATCGTCACAAGAAAGCCTGAGCTCATAACAAGAGATTGAGGAATACATATCCTGAAAGATCAGAGGAGTTCTGTGTCACCTCACCTCGTCAAATTCTTGTTCTCCTTCCATATCACAAAGACAACGATCTTGATGAAGATGATAATGTTAAACAGGAGTATGAGTGCTACTGGCAAAAGGAAAGACCAGAACATGGGCTTTTTCATGCTGAAATTCTGATTTTGATCCAGGGCTGCAAGCCAGCAACTTTTAATATAAAGAGAAGCCATTTCAGAAGATTTGTTAGGCACATTATGCAAAATACGAAAGCAAAACAAAACAGTACTACTTTTCATCCTGACAGACCTCATAGGGTTTTGTAGCCCTAACCTATCTCTGAAAGACGATCATTCCTTGACAACTGAGGGCTTTCAATCATGTTTCTTTTTCTCTGGGAAATGCAAACAAACTCCGGAGGGAAATATTATAAAGTGGCATACAGCTAACCAAATAGTATCTGGCCACCACATACAAGTTTATCTTTGGAGTATATATTATAATAAAGCTAAAGAGTAAAAGGGAAGACCTTATGGACAAAGGCTGAAACAAAAGCAGAGGCAGCTTCAGGAGGATGAGGTTACTCTGCACTCATAGTTACCTCTTTTTTTTCATTGACAAATAGTGTCAAGCTAGATGTCAGCACTCTCTAAATGAGCATAATGAGGCGACCACCTTGTGGAAGGGTGTTTGTGTTTGTATTTCTAAAAGAAGTCTTGCTTTGTTCTGCATCATCCACTGTCGCCAAGGAACACTGGGAGCCTATTAGGCTGCTTTGGAGTGCTGACATCCAAATGAGTGCAGTTACAAAAAACTTGGGGTAATTAGACATACTGGCCAAAAGGATTTTAAATGAATGGGAGAACTAAGTTTAGGTACTGAAATACAGTTATGCACTTAAACAAAGGCCTTGAATTTCTGTTAGTGTAAGACCATCTACAACTCCCATTTAAAGACTCAGGGGATCTTGCAGGAGGATTCATGGCAGGTGTGGACTCAGCACCCTAAACCCTCAGTGAGAAAAAGCTGCAATTCCTTATAGTGAAAGTTTAGTTTCAATGAAGAGTTTTGTTTTTTTTTTCTTCTGTACTTAAATATACAAAGTAATATACCAACAATAAACCTGGAATGGTATTAATAATAAGCCATCATGTAAGGTATGTGATAGCAAGTATTGTAATAACCCACAAACTTACAATTCTTCCTGTCGGTAGTTCAAAGCTTTTCCTCCTCCGTAAGTAGCTCCAAGTGTTACTGCAACGACTACGGCAGGGATCCCTAATTAATAGGAGAGACATCAGCTATTTATTGTTTGGTTGCATACATACGCCTTATGTCCATTCTACATAAACAACTTCTTGCCTAACAAAATCCATAGATATTAAGACTTCTTTTTCATCTGCCTTGCAGTAAACCCAGTGTTTTTTCTGTAGCCTAGAGGGAAAGGCGGGACGGAGGTTGGTGCGTAGTATTTCTCTAAAGACAGCTCAAAGCCATGAATTGCTGATCTTTGCCTTTAAATAGACAACTCTAATGTCAATGTGCTGTAGCTGACTCCCTCATTACAGCTGTGCAATGCTACCCTGTTGTTGGCAGTGGGAAGCTATTTTAAGGAAATGCTGCACCAAGCACCATCACAATTCACACTGATTTGAGAGGGTAACTTTTCCTCAGAGAAGCATGGCAGTGTGGGGTTGCTTCCTTGACCCCATTGCTTCATTTCCTGTGTTCCCTGTCTCCTAATTACCTGTTAGAAGAGTTTAAGTAGCACATCTCATGGGAAGGAGCCTCCCACACGAGTTTTTGTCTGGGAAATAACCATTCTCTCCCTCCTTTAGCCCTACTGTGTATCTTCCAGACCACCAACTTTATGCTGCCCTCTCAAAGTCTGAAAAGCAATGAGTCAGGATCATGCTCCCTCAGAAGTGTAAATAGTATCAGGACAGTGAAGAGCCTAATGCTGGAGAGCAGTGTTGTGTGGCCAGGCAGCTTTCACTGAACATTCTCTGACTTGCACGTGCAGTCCAAATTCATAAAGTTTTAAAGGAATTGTCTCTGCCTCCACCCAAGTGCAGAACATAATAAAACAATCAGGATCTAAAACTGCTTGGTAGATGCCATTAGAAACAACATACCACACAAGCTGAATACACAATGGGGAAAAGGCAGGTATTCTTGTATACTGTATTTTCTTGAAGGAGGCTGAGATTTTTACTTTTAGTGGGCATCTGACCGCATTCTTCAGTTCTCCAGATAGTCGTTCCCTTTCAGCTTGCGTTGCTGCTAATTGCTATACTGTTTTAAGAATGCGCTCTTTGCTTATTAAAAAATAATATATAACAACTGATGTAAGTCAGTCCACACTTTTGGATGCACGCAAGGCTCTGGTTGAGGTCATGAGGAATTTCAGAGATAGCTAAATGAAGAATTTGAAACCATATATGCAATCAGTGTGTCTGGAAAAAAAATCCTGTAGTTGACAGAAATGGATTGTAGAATGCATTGAGTACTGCAGAAATTTCTCCTGCATGCAACAGATGCATGTTGCTGTGCTGGTGAACGAGCTCTTGGTTTCAGTGCTGTATCCAGACTGTGAAAACAAGATCAGTTTATACCAGCTGAGTAAGCAGTAAGAGGGGATTATTTATTAAACCACGTTACCTAAACCACAGAGATATTGATTGTAGTTGCTCGCTACTGGTCTGCTATCTTTGTATCTCCCTCTGAATACACTATGTGCTGATACTTTGGCGAGAGTCAGAAATATGTATGACTTTAAATCTTACCCCATCCAATTGCTGACATGGTTACAATGAAGTGTCCAGGAAGGGGTTTCATGGTTCTTAGCAGGAGTAAGTACAATTGTGCAGAATTCAGTGCTGTCCACATAAATGTTGCCAATAAAAAATAGTGCAGTAGGACAGCGACAACCATGCACCAGGCGTCTGCAGGAGGATCTACCGTATCAGATGTGAGTAAGGTGTTAGTGGTGGCACTGTAAGTACTGTTTTGCTGGTTGTATCCACTGGTATCACTGCTGTCTTTCCTGGCATTTTGGTTTTCAATTCCGGAGATGAAGATGATATTAAATATTAGCATGGAGAAACAGAGACTCACTAACATCCACGTTATGGATGACTTTCGTGTTTTCCTTGGTAGAAGTACATTTAGGGGGAAAAAAAAAAAAAGGAAAACAAAATAAGAAAAATTATAAAACTCTTCCTCATTTATGCTGATCTCAAAAGCAAGCTAGAGTGTGCAATCCTTAACACACAAAGAAAGAAAAAAAGCAATAACTTGTTTGCAGAATTCCACACTGTAGTTACTCTCAAACAACTCATCTAATTCCTCAGTTTTGTCTGATTTAAACCAGAGCACAGAAGATCCAACACCTTTTAGGAACGGGCCATTTCCAAAAGCATTTGGAATGCATCTAATTTTTTTTTCACTCTTTTTTGAATCATTTTCTTCGTGTTCGGAGGTGAAATAGCATAAGACGTATTTGTAAACACTCTTCAAGGTGGAAGAGAATAATAAAACTCCACTTCCAAGTTCTGTCTTACAAATTCATTCAAAAGGCAGAGTCTGAAAGCTCCTAAAATCTTAAATACATTGACCTTGATGGAATTACTTCAAATCTACATTATGCAAGCAATATCAGAGAGTTCTTAATCTGCAATAACTACAGCTCTGTTGGCATGACTTTGCTCCTTGTTCAAGGAGGAATCACATGACACCGTTAATCCCAGGCAGGTCCATCTAGGAAGTTTGCTGTAATTGTATTTGAATGAAATCATTCACAATAAAACTGAAACACAAGCAGCATGCATAACCTGCATTGCTTTGAAATCATCTGTTTTCTACAGAAGGCAATAAACAGAAGACAATAGAGTACAGAAACTATCAAACAACAGGCAACAGACAGCAGAGAAACATTTAAGTTGGATAGCAAGAAGAGAACCTGAGGAGTGATTCATATGCTTCTGCATGACCACTAAAAGTCTAAGAGCAAAAAGAGTGGACTGAAATGACTAGCCTTCAATGAAGATACCAATGTAACAGGCATATTCATAACTGGTGAGAAAAAAGACAACCGATTAGACATTGTAGTAGCAGGGCACAGGGCATACAGGAAAGTAAAAAGTGGGTCATACTAGTGATGGAAGACTATTATACATTTTTGAAATAGTAAGTGAGAGCAAAGGAAAAAACACCTCATCATGTAGCATGGATCAATGTAGCAATCATACAGCTGTAAGACTGTATTGTCAAATGCCTGACAAAGGTAGGCACCCAGACGTCAGCAAGGCAGGGAGTGTACTGTTA
The DNA here is from genome assembly GCA_013396635.1 of Penelope pileata. NCBI lineage: Eukaryota > Metazoa > Chordata > Aves > Galliformes > Cracidae > Penelope > Penelope pileata. The sequence goes on along the minus strand of WBMW01003934.1, from coordinate 10,304 downwards.
TTACACAATGGTAACAATTACCACCATTACCCCTGTGGTGACGGGGCAAATGTCGTGCTAGGACATAACCCAGAGATGACATTTTTAGTCAGGATCATGGGAGCATATGGTAAAAGGATCAACCCTTGAGCTGGTCCTCAGTAGCACACAGTGCCTGCTTTATTATTTTATAGCTGGTGAGCTGCCCTGTACTATCACCCCTGGCACACCTAGAGTGAACTTTCCTGTTGGATAAACAGAAAAGAAATCAGTCAGGTTCAACTTGAAAATGGTGGCATACCATAACTTCTTCTGTATAGACATCTTTACAGCTTCACCAACCAGTAAGACACCTTCCCAAGCTACGCAACACAATTGGATTGTTTTGTAATACTGTCTGCTGATCAATAATATTGCAACGTGCTCCACTCTGGATGCTGTCTCTGTTTTCTCACAAACTATATACAGAGTAAAATAGTGTAACTTAGCATGAAATACAGTTTCACATCTCCACTCTTACCTGGTGAATATTTGAAACAAAATGGTGATGGTCAGACCAGCAATGGACAATCCAACACCAATGTAAGAGATATACTCCAAAGGCTTGGCATACTTATATTTGATCTGAAAGGCCTAGAAAACAATTTGTATCAGTTATAAGATAAAAAGAGACCCTTTCCTTTCTAAAATTTGTTTCTGTTTGCACACAGAAATGAAAATGTTTTAGTTAAGATATGACTGTTGCTAGCCACTGCCAAAATTTTCAGATAATGTAAAATTATTCCAGACATCAAAACAAGAGAAGCTTGTGGAGAACTGCAAAAGGAGACTTAACAATGACAATCAAATATTAAGCAAAATAGCAGATTAAATTATTCATGAAGAAATGCAAGGCAACAGACTGAAAAGAATAGCTTTAACTTTTCATACTGTTGTGCACTCTGAATTTTGGCTTCTGAGGATAAGGTCTAAGGTAAGATGTTGTGAGGAATTCTGAATCAAAGTCAGTCTTTGTATAGTGTCAATAAAGCAGTGAGCAAAATGTAAATGTGGTTAGAGAAACAGAAAATACGTTTAACTTTGCATAAATGGATGGAAATGTTCTCTCAGAATACAGCATTTTATGCAATAAGGACATGCATAACATAAAGGGAAACAAGTAAATGTTTAAATATGGAAATGCTAATCCATATTTAAAAGGAACCTGTGAAATCCTGACGCTCAGGAAGTCAGTCACCACCAGTACCTGATGCTACCCAAGGAGTGTTTTGTTTAGAGAAGCAGAAACAAATACTGGCAGAATAATGAGTGACAGAGACAGTCATTCCTAAACAGCCTTGTAAGTTTAAGAGGGCAATATATAAAACTGAATGGTAGCAGGTTTAGTGTTTACATAGAAAATATTTCTTATAAACATATAAGCAAAGGAGGTAGCTAATGCCAAGTGCTTTGAGTTGTTTGCCCAACACAAGGTAGTACCACAGCTAACGCAGATCCCAAGGTACTCTCTTGTCGGTGTCAGGGCACATTGGGGTTCAGACATTTAAAAACCAGCTGCAGCAACTCAGGTACAGAGCTGGAGGCTACCACAGCAAGAGGGGAGCCAGCGCTTCCCTGTAGCTTGAGTGCAAAGTCGGGCGGGCTTAGCCAGGCTTTGTGCCAGAGGAAGCCAGGATGCACCCATACCTTTGGCCCTCCAGCATCCTGAGGAGCACTCATATGTCCCAGTTTGCCAGCTCTGCCTTAGATCAGAGACTTATAAGTGGGGGACATATGCAACTGCTGTTCCTCCTAGCTCAGCACCCTCCTAGACCGGGCACTGTGCCCAAGCCCTTATATTGGCATTCTGGTCTTGTAAGTCAGAGAGTAATTCAAAGCAAAACAAACAAAACCCATCACCAATAAGAAAAGAACAACCGCACCAGCCTCTGCCCATTCAGGAAGGAACAGCGCCCTACCATCAGAACAGCAAAATTAGTAGTGTGATTGCACTTGCATCTCAAGAATTGGTCTCTTGCTTTTGTACAGCCAGCGGTGCTCCAGTCGTTGATAGCATAGTCCCAAAAGACACAGGCATGGTCGTGCAGCTGAAGTCTTGATGTGTTGTACTATGGATTGGGATTACAAGGAGAAAAATGGGCTAGAGAAACACAAACGGATACGCACCAGCAAAGAGGGTACTGACAATTATTCTTTGAAAGGGGAGCTGACAGCTACTAAGGGATTTCCAGGCTTTCCAGTAAACTTTATGGAGGATATCAGTAACAGGATGATTTGGCTTTTTGAAATTACTTTGTATGTCCTTTCTCGGTCAAGATTGCCAATGAAATTTCTATGAATTATTCAGGTAATTACAGTTCTGATACACATCCACAAAACACTAAATAAATGCTAAAGGAATTCTGTGTAAGCCAAACAACAGCTTTCAGATATTAGTAACGTTAAATTACTGCCATTTGATTACTGTTGAATCCACACTGTAAGAGGAATCAAAAAATCACAAATTCTGCAAACCATCCCCTCCCCTCTTGCAGCATGGCTTGCTTACACAGACCTGTGCCCCACCCAACCTGGCCTTAAACACCTCCAAGAATGGGACATCCACAGCTTCTCTGGGCAGCTGTGCCAGTGCCTCACCGCCCTCTGAGTAAAGAATTTCTGCATAGCATCTAGCCTAAACCTCCACTCTTGTAGTTTAAAACCATTCCCCCTTGTCCTATCACTATCTACCCATGTAAAAAGTTGCCCCCCTCCTGTCTATAAGCTCTTTTAAAGTACTGGAAGGCTGCAATGAGGTCTTCTGGGAGCCTTCTCCAAGCAAAACAAGACCAGCTTTCTCAACCTTTCTTCATAGGAGAACTGCTCCAGCTCTCTGATCGTCTCCGTGGCCCTCCTCTGGACCTGTTTTAACTGCTTCACATCCTACTTGTGCTGGGGCCCCAGGCCTGGGTGCAGTACTGCAGATGGGGCCTCACAAGGGCAGAGTAGCGAGGGACTGTCACCTCCCTCTCCCTGCTGCCACCCCTCTTCTGATGGAGCCCAGGATACCGTTGGCCTTCTGAGCTGCAAGCACACACTGCTGGCTCATGTCCAGCTTTTTGTCCACCAGAAACCCCCAGTCAAAATCCCAGAAATCCTCTGAAGTACTTATTGCCACAAATAAAGGTTGTATGCCAGAAAAAAATAAATAAATAAAAACAAAAACCCCACCTCTACTTATATCTCTTTCTGAGTATTGAAGACAGGAGGACAAGGACAGCCTCTGGTCAAACTGAACATGGCATTTCTTACAGAAGCTTACCTTGGGGTTGAAGGCTATTTCAACACCACTGGTTCTTCCACCATCAATGTTGCCAGAAACAATTTGTTTAGAGAAATTATTGTCACTCTTATAAATCCTTGACTGGAAGAGTTTGTCATTTTGATAAAGGACAAATCCAACTCTGCCATTGTTTGATGAACCTTCACTAGGCAAACAGAAGAGAAGGTACAGATATCAGAGAAACCAGCGCCTTACAAGAAGCCTGTTCTATGTTCTATGCACATCCAGTATTTTCAGCAGATTTTTGTTAAGATATTTATGTAGAAACCACATAAGATGTAAGGAAGAGTTTCTTTTCCCATGAATCTCAAAATATTCGTCTTCAATTTCTGCTTAGGTAGAGTGTGAAAATTATTATTTCCCTTCTCCTAATGCCATTTCTGAAGAAAAACATTGGTATTGAGGAAAATAATATCCTAGATCCAGATACGTATACACACTCAAAATGTCCAGGCTTTTAAAATCACTAAGTAAGAAACAGTGACAATGGGGACATTTACGGCTGATAAGAAGTCAGAGGATAAAAGAGATTGGCCGGGCCTCTCCCTTCAGCCTCAACTTTTGGACTGTTTCTTCTGTGATTTAAATCACTAGTCTTAATTTTTGCTGAGGTAACAAATCAAAAATCCTATTTTATAGAGTTGATTTCATCCTCGGTTTTACACTTTTAATTTCTCATGCAAGATTAATGTGACTTTATACCTAAAAAATGTCACGATTTTGCATTTAAAACTGAATAAATCTTTTTTTTTTTTTAAAAAAAAAAAGCTGTGAATTCAGTTGAGCCCTCTTGAGAGAAGTGTTATGACATACAAGCATTATGATAAAGATTTTACATGATCACACAGATTTTCCGCAGGATCATTGTCTACAACAATGAGCAGAAAGAACAATGATCCTTGAATGAGCTCTTCAGTGTTTATTTTATTCTCCTTGCTGGGTGTGTGAGGCTAAATGGTTTATCTCTTCAGCTCTTTTATAACTGATGAGAGGACTGAATTATTCATTTCCCTATGGGCCATATGCGAACAATGTTCAGCAATTTGAAGTCTAAGTGCTTCACAAACTTCACCTTCGTTATACTCTTGTGCTGTGATATCTAATGGTACTGTCATGGTACAGAGAAACTGAGGACAAGCTTGCTGGTTTCAGGTCTGAAACTTCTACAGTTTTTAAGGATGTCATAGTTGTAGCTGTGCATAACCAGTGTTCTTGCAAATTGTACACAAGGAACAAAATGGGACGTGCAGAAAACAAATGTCCTATAACCAGTAGTCAGGTGTTGTGTGCCTGGTGAAAAGGGTGGGATCATAAGCTGCCACAGACTCCAGCTGCCAGGTTAACTTGGTGTTAACCTTCACTACCAGCTTCTGCAGCGAATGAGGTAGAGGAACTGTAGCTTTAGGAGCACTGCAGAGTGTGCATAATGGACAGCTGGAAAAATCCTGTGTGCCTTTAAAAACTATCCCATCACATAAACGTGAGAACAAGTATGTCCTGGCTGACACCTGACAGTAGTAATAACTTTAGTTGAAATGGCTGATGTCTTTGGATTTCAGGCAAAGTACATATGTGCTAACTTTTGATTTTGCTGCCTGTAGAGGTACGGTCAAAGACTTATTACATTCTGAATTTTTAAAAAAACAAGTGAAAAATACCAAAACATAAAAAGCTTTCCGGCCATTACAGGTACATCTGCATTAATCTATAAATAAGGTCATCTAGCTCAGTTGACACATGCATTTTTGTGCCATAATATGATATCAACATGCATAAAAATCATGTTATAATTGTTATAGAAACACAATTGTTTATATTGGTTCATAACTGTTTATATTGGTTTTTCTTCCCAAAGCATATTTTTAGGGAATATTCCTTCAAAAGTTTCCCAGATCCAGTTTTCAACAGGTAGAAGAACTTACTGTTACTTATAATATTGAGCAGTATCTGGACTTCAGTACTGAGTTCATCGGTAAGCCCAGGGACGTTTTCCTGTATTTCTAGTTTTGTTGATGGAAAATATCCCAGTGTTGTATCTGCAAAAAATAACAGTGTATGCATTAGAATTTATGGTGCATACCTCCTTGTGCTTGTAAATCCAACACCGTGCCCTGGCTTACCTCTCTGTGCCAAAAACAGAACTGTAGAGGAGTCCAATTTCAGTGGAACAGACTGGACTGCAACGTTGGGCTGAGTGATATTGCTCGTCAAAGAAAATTCTTCCATTGTTTTTGTGAGGCTGCAATGAAATAATGAATGGAAAAAAAGTCACCACTAGTTGTGACACACAGCCATAGGTTCAGCTCCCTCTCTGATTTGATTCTCTAGCACATCAGGTGAAGTGAAGAAGCTGTGCATGTTCTCTTTAACAACAGGGGAAATTCTGCTACTTCTGAAGTCAACAGAAATGTTTTCTAACATCAGGAGAAGCGAGATTTAGCCATACATGGAGATGGAAATGGCGCAACGTGAAATCTAGCATGCTGTCAAGTTGGAGCAGCTTGTTAGGTAAGTCAGAAATTTCTTATAAAAAATGCAGGAAGCAGCTCCTTCATGTGTGTTGGTATCTTTCTCTTTCCACGTGCTAAGAATTGTAATGCTACTTCAGACTTCTATGAAATGCAAAGAAAAAACCTGGAAATGTTTTTAAGTGGCAACATACCAACTATCACCATGTAAACCCCTACCTGTCTACTGAGAGTATTGTGCTACTTAAACAATTTGCCCAAACTACTGAAGACAGCTAACAACCAAATCAGAATTTAACTCCAGAAGCTCCTGCTCCTCATCCCCTGTCATTCTTTATCCAAAGCAGAAAAATTCAGCCAGAACTGTTGGTATAAATTTACTGAATCAATCAAATTGCACATGGGAGTTGAACACTAAAGCAGTTTTAATTTGTTCGTGAATTGTCTTCATTCTGAAACACAAGGGAAAATACTGTTTACTAGATCTAATGAAAAGGGCAAAAGCTGGGGTTACCTTGCTGTAACATTGACAAGATTATTGTGGCTGAATTCTGTTTCATTGGCATCCAAGAGCTGACTCACTGTAGCCACAACTGCCACAGATGCCTGAGACAAGCAGAAAAAAAGACAGTGTTCAAAAGGAATTAACATAAATCATCCCTTGTTCTGCAATGGGTGTCCAACCATTTGGACTGCTTGAGTTGCATTGAATGAAGAGGAATTGTCTTGGGACACATACAGAACATACAACATAGTTTATGTGTATAAGTATCAGAACTTGTAAAATATATTTTTTATTAAAACATAAAAACGAGAGCAACAAAAACATAAAACTAGCAAGTTGGGTACATATATAATCTACATAGTACATTGGCAAATTAAGAACACCTAATAGACATCACTTGAAAATACTCATAGTGTAGTAAACAAAATACAGGGTGTAGTCTGAGAGCATACAAGCTTTGAGCCAAGGGTTCATAAATACTACACTTTTATTAAGACGGTAAAGATTAAATAACAAATTTAAACATCAAATGGTGCTAGTATTACAACTCCAGAGATGGGCTAGTCTGAACAGCTGATAACAAGAAATTTACATTCTGCTCTGGGAACTGAAGCAGCTGTGATTCCACAAGTGGGCACTCAGGGCCACTGAAGTAACTCAGCAAATCACTAAATGGCAAAGTGGATGTTGTGTTGTTATGTGAAGTTAATAGGAAGAACACTGGAGAGGGTTCCTTGTGCTGTTGGAGAGGGGACAGAATCTGCATCCCAAATATTAAGCCATAAAAATCTTTTTTCAGTCTTAATCAAGCTCACCTGAGAGTCTTCTGAAATGTTTGGTTTTCTCAGAATCTGCACTGCGATATTTGCAGCAGCAGAGATGTTCTGCCTGGTCAGTTGGCTGGGCGTGGAGGTCAGGATCTGAGTGTTAGTTGCAATTGCTGAAACAGTGCTGGCGTCTGCAGTTTCCACCTATCAGGAAAATGCCATTCAGCAGAAAGAAAATAAGAAAAGGAATGAGAGTCACCACTTTTGTAACATTCTTACATAAAATCAAATCATATATCACAGAATCAAAGAATCACAGAATTGTAGGGGTTGGAAGAGACCTCTGGAGATCATCGAGTCCAACCTCCTGCTAAAGCAGGTTCCCTGGAGTAGCTTACACAGGAAAGTGTCCAGGCAGGTTTTTAATATCCAGAGAAGGAGACTCCACAACCTCTCTGGGCAGCAATATATATATATGTATATAGGTGGCTATAGAGGAGTCTGACCACGTCTTTCTCCACTCTTTCCTAGGGGCTGGCTACAGACAGCAATAAGACCTCCCTGAGAAGTCTGCAATCTTCTGTCTGCCTTTCACTATTCCTTGAATAACCAGAACTGGATGTTTTGAAAAGCCTTCAGATGAACTTAAGAAATGTCACCCAGAATAACAGTGCTTCTCAGCACAGTGCTCATAAGCTGCACTGAGAACATTGTCCTCACTTCAGTATATTGTAGGGTGTCAAATTGGAATAAATATAGAAAAAGAGAAAATAGTGCTGGAGGTAATAACAAACGTTTTTAGAAGCTCTGGATGGCTCCAGTTTGCATCAGTTAGCACTTAATGTGTAGAGTACAAACATCTGTAATATCTTAGGCATACAAACATACACACAAAAATAAGGCATTACCTGTACATTACATGAAGGTATAGCTAGGTGACAATAAGATTTAAAGGCATGGAATACATGCTAATCATCAGAAGAATATTTTCAGAGGTTGTGAAGATCAACTAAACAGTGTATCAAGTCATCCCTTTTCTAAACCATTAAGCTATCAAGATTAATTAAATCACGCAAATTTTAAGTGTTTTTACAGCTGAGAGTGGTACAAAAGAAAGGTGAATGTGTTGCATAGGGAGGAAAGAATCTTGTATTTATAATTGCTGGAGATCCATGATTTGATTTGAAAACATCAGCATGTGCACCGTGTGCATTGTGAGCACCTATTTCAGTATTCTGACTTCTAATATCACCTTGTATTCAAAGTAAGTATTTGTACTGATAAGAATAAAAACCCTTTTAAACCTGGCCTATGGATCACTAAGGTAAACACCTTTTTGGTCTCCTAGCACGCATCTTTAGAACCTGAGCTGGCCTAGGTTCACTAGATGGCAGTACAGCATCACAAATTGTAACAAAACCCAAAACCACTGATGGCAGCAGGATAACTTTATGCTGCATCAGAATACAGACCTGTATCTTATTAGCATTATAAATAACTGCTACTTATATATTTATGTATTGCTGCCCAGAGAGGCTGTGGAGTCTCCTTCTCTGGAGATATTCAAAACCCACCCGGACGCTTTCCTGTGTAACATACTGTAGAGAACCTGCTTTAGTGGGGGAGTGGACTAGGTGATCTCCAGAGGTCCCTTCCAAACCCTATGATTCTTCGATTCTATGTGATCCTGTGATATTATTAGAGAAGATTTGACATTTGAGCTATTTAATGAAAGTTATACACTGGGAAAATGTAATCTTGATCTCAAGGATTCAAGCAAGAAAGTGTAATGAACAATTGACTCAGAGAGACTGTAGTTGGCTTCTTTCATTTTCATTTTCATTTTTTTTTTTTTTTAAGTTGGAACTCATAATAAGGAATAGAGCAGTAGGAGCAGAAGATGAGGAGCAGTTGCTGTCTATAGCATGCATAATCGTGTTTAGTGCTCCATGTGTTTTGGGTATGGCAGAGCTAAGCTGTACAGCAAAGCACAAGGATTATGGTTTTTATCAGGAACAGTTGGTCAATCGTGGAATTTTTGAGGGACAGAAGCTTTTCATTTGTGCTCAACTTATCATGGGACTGAATGGAGAGGCTTTGCTCTTAATCCTTCCTAACACGTCAGTGTTAGCACCACTGTGTCCCTCCTGCTGGTCTTCTCCAGATCCCTGCCGGTTTCTCACCAGCTCAGTATCCTGGGTCAGCGTTGTTTCTACTCTGAGATGTTTGCTATGAAATGGGGACCTGAGTGAGGAACTTCCAGGCCAGTTATGTAATATGAAATGAGATGCCGTGTTCAGGCAAAAACAAGCAAAATGAAATAATCACAGTTGGGAAAAGGCCATTTGCAAAGCAGGCACGTGCCAAGAATTCCTCTGCAAAAGACTTCAGTAGTTCGTTTTTCTTTCCACAAAGTTTTAAGAAATTAACACAAATATGTATTTCCTGCCTTAATTACCTATTGCATATTTTTTTCATGTGACGCTGCAGAATCTCTGCCATTCTTTAAAAAGCATGTGAAGATACAATTTAAGATTACCTGTAATGCTAGGGAGTCCAGATTTTCATTACAATTCAGAATTCTGGGAGGCTCTAAAATAGGAATTATTCCCTGTCTGGAGCACAGCCGGATGGCAATTGAAGTGTTACCTGTAATTTTGCAAAAGCAGAAAGGTATGCATTCAGTACAGAAGCCTTCAGTCACTTGCACATGACCTCATTGGGAAGTGAAATTGCACAGAGTGGGTGTGACACCCTAACCAGTGTTATTTGCTGTTTGTATATAAAACATTTATGTCTTGGGATTACAAGTGACCATCAATTATTGTTCATTTCTGAACATGTTTTATACTGAGATAAAAACTTGTCAGAGTAGCTGAGATGATTCATGCCAAATTCAGGGAGGTTTTAACTACAGAAACTACAGAAGCACTTTTCTCAAACTGGAGGCACAGACATGAGCCTCCATGAGCCTCCATCTGCAAAAATTTTTATCGTGTCTTGAAAAACGTACCTCATATATCACTAAATAAATAAAAAGGGTTTGTGGAGCTACCATGCAGTAGTTACTCCTCTAAAAGATCTCTGAAAGCTGGTATATGCTGCTGGAGTACTCCGTACTTCTAAGGTCTCTTCTGTGAGAAATCCTGCTTTTTTTTTCTAATTTAAGTGATATCAAAATGCAACCACAGTTTGTGGAAAGTGTCCTGAATCCTAACGTTAGGTTGTAAGATGTAAACAGGTAATTTTTCTATCAAACACTT